>JANFOE010000550.1:600000-996298 GCA_025667525.1 Glebionis coronaria
AGAGTTGTTTGTCTTGTGGGGGAGCTCATGATCTTTCCGAGTGCATTACCGCGGATGGTAACACTTCGAGTGCTTATGTAGCCACGGGAACTTATAACCAAAACAGTCAAGGTTCCCGCCAAAATCAAGCTCCACCAAATCAAAATGCTAATAACTATCGAAACAACAATCAAGGTGGTAATTATCAAGGCAATCAACGTAATTACAACAAGGGTAATTATCAAAGTGGAAATGGGAAAATTTCAAACCAAAACCAAAACCGTGATTTTCAAACTACGACTCAAGGTTTTCAAAATGATCACACCAAAAATATCCAAGGAGAGTTTTTGAATTATGCTAAGGCAAACGATGCTAAATTTGATAATATGCAACGTGAAATGGTTAGCTTAAGATCCGAGTTGAAAAACGAGCTTAAAAACGAACTTGCTAATGACCTTAAAACTCATGCTAATAAAATGGAAGGAAATGTTCAACGACTCCAACAAAATCAACAAAAAATGGAGCAAGGTCAACATGAGATTAAGCAAGAGTTGTTAAAAGCGGATGCTAGGCAATCTAAGTTTGAAGACCGAATGGGAAAAATGTTTGAAGCTATCATGTGTAAACCTTCTTCTTCGGGTGGTCTTCCTAGTGATACCATCGTGAACCCGAAAGGAGAATTGAAGGTTATTACTACTCGTAGTGGTAAAACTTTCAAAGAACCCATTTCTCGTCCAAGTACTTCTATGGAGAAGGAAAAAGAGAAAGAACCCGAGGTGGTGGTAGAAAAGGAGCAAATTCAAAGCCCACGAAGTACCGCTCAAACCACACCTACGGTTGAACCAATACCAACAATGGAACCTGAGATTCCAAGGCCGATGCCTATGCCTATGCCCCAACCCACACCACCCTTACCTTACCCTTCAAGACGAGACAAGGAAAAGGCACAAGAACGAAATAATTATCAATTTGAACTCTTTATGAAAATGTTTCGTGACATGCATTTTAATATAAGTTTTGCCGACGCCTTAGTCATGATGCCTCGATTTGCCGCGAACTTCAAAAGTATGTTGAATAACAAAGAGAAATTGCAAAAATTGTCTAGTTGTTCATCGGTTTTTCTTAGCCGCATACCTCAAAAAGTCGGTGATCCCGGCAAGTTTTTAATCCCATGTGCTATACATGACATGGAATAATGCTACGCCTTGGCCGATCTTGGTGCTAGTATTAATTTGATGCCTCTTGAGATTTTTAAATCGCTCAATCTTCCAAATCTCACTCCTTCAAGAATGTCAATCGAAATGGCCGATCATTCTACGATTCTAGCTTGTGGAGTAGCCGAGGACGTCTTCGTGAAAGTTGGAAAGTTCTACTATCCCGTAGACTTTATTGTTGTTGATATTCCCATCGATCCTAAAGTTCCGCTAATTTTAGGTCGATCATTTTTGGATACCTCGAGAGCACTTATCGATGTGCATGCAAGGAAAATCACTCTTCGATTCAATGAGGAAGAACTCGTCATTAATGCAACCCAAAACTCCACACTTTCTCATGTGTATTCTATCACGTCTTTGTACAATGTCAATCCCATCAAAAACATTTGCAAAAAGATTTCCAATAATTGTTGAGAAAATGGAAGTTCCGTCCCCTCCGCCGGTGGAGGTTAAGAGTGTTAAGCCTACGATTCCAATTGTGAATGATTCTTCGGATGATGAATATGTTGATCCCGATGGGGGAGTTTTCTTTGTTAATAAAAGATTTGAGAACTTACCACCACCTTTACCAAAACGGTTTTCAAATGTGAGAATTTTTAGTGTGACTAACATTGCTTTAGAAACACCAAATATTTTTGACATAATTAAATCGGGTTTTCACAAGGAGAGTTTAAAAGATGAAAAAGGAAAAGATTTTGAATTGAATTTAAAAGATTTTTCTACAACTCTAATTCCGTCATCACCACGTGTATTGAGTACTACAAGCTCGTCTTCTCCTTTTGACGATGCTTTGTGTGGACCTAGTGTGGGGGAAGCCCCATATGTTCCTCCCCCTTTCTCCACCGAGGACGAGATATTTGATCCCGGAATTGCTTATAAAGGGAAATCTCGGTCTTCCACCGATGCAATAAATGGAAAATCTTTTCATTTGATTGGTGCGAGTCTACCTCGAGTAGCTCAATGTTTTCATGATTTACCCATTGTCCCACCCTTCTATTTCTTCTCATCTATTTTCTTGAAACCCTTTGGGTTTTTGTTGGCACACGATAGAGTGGCATTGATTTGTTTTTCCAATGAAAACGAGAACGCCATCTTCGATCCCGGTATTTTGCACCATCTAAGGACTTAGTCCTTTATACCGGTTGTTTTTGGGCCTTGTTTATCATGTAAGCCCCACTAAAAATTGACCATACCATGATTATCCCTTAATGATCACATTTATGGGGATTCGAGTCGAGCTTTTGACTCGGTTATCAAAAACAAGGTGCCTCGTGGGGGAGACCCATGCTTATCCATGTACATATTATTGCTTTCTAATTAGTTAATGTGAGGGGATTTGTGCCCTTCCAACCTTTGTTTCGTGGTTGTTTGTGCATTGTGGTTTTTAGATCATGATCTTCACGATTGGAGCCTCTCGTGTTTGTTTTATGGGAGCACTCGATCGTTTGCTTTGAAGACCTTCTCAATATCCAAATGATATATCCTTTTGATGTTCTAACCTTAGGTTTTTAGCACACTTCATAAACGGCTATTGATTTAATGGTTACACCCTTTCCATGCTAGATTAGGCATTCGACTACGTCTCTAGTATGGGGGTGTTTGCACCCCTAGACTCGAAACATTGAGGACAATGTTTAACTTTAGTATGGGGGGGTGAATAGATACTTGCCTTGCCAAACCTTCACGCTTTCCAAAGTTTATCCTTTTGTTTATCGTTTTGTTGCAAAATAAGGCTAAAAATGGCTAAATTTTAAAAATTTTCTCATGTTTCATAAGTGTTTAAGACACGAATGTAGGTTTTCCGATGGCGAGAATAAGAGTAATTTTTGACTCGACCGTGCGTGTTGAGCACTTAGCTTTGATTCCTTAACTTCACATTAGGCTAAGTCTCTTAAATGAGGACGAGAAATGATAGGGTTAATTATAAGTTACTATGCTAAACGTAGAGTACTCGTATTCTTTCAAAAACTCATGTGTTCTCGTTGTTTGCTTATTCTCCCTTCGCTTGTAAATATTTTTTGCTTAATAAATATTGACTTAGCGGTTTAGTTAGGATTGTTGGGTTTCTAGTCTTTTCTAGTAGCTTCCGTGTAATTAAATTGGGAAGACATTAAGGTATCGCCAGCGTCACGGTTTTGAAGTATTGGCACCCGAATAATCGCAAGCTTCACCCAATAATAAAATTTCAAGTGCTCACCTAAATCTAGCAAACAATTTGAAGCCCCACAAGGCCGAAGAATCTATGCAAAATTGAAAGTGAATCAAGCCTTAATCTTCGAAGCTTTAAAGATCCAAAATTTGCTTTAGCGTGAGGATATACGTCTTTGGCTAATAAAACCACCGATGAGGCGGATAATAAAAGGCAAGGCAAGACCGAAGTCATAATAAAAGCTTCATGGCGAAGTTGAATAAAAGATGGAGGTAAACCAAAGATAATAAGGCCCTTCCGTTAGGGGGCGTATAAAAGTCTTGGTAATAAGTCTCATGTTCAAAACCGTTATAAAACCGTGTTTATCGATTCTTCTTGTCAACTTAATTTTTTAACATCGTTGTCTATTAGGAGGGGTTATTAATTTGATGGTCTTAGTTACACCGTTAGGACTCTATTTTTAGACATAAATCTCTATTATCGCATAAGTCAAGCAATGTATCCTCGTGAAACATTCAAGACAAAATAAAATATAAGAGATACAACTTAGGAATAATGGGAGGATAAGTACGTGATTAGGGCATATGAGTAGTGTTAGCATTACTAACTTATAATGACAATGATCTCGTTACACGCTTGGCATGAAATTAGGGTGAAAATCGAGGACGATGAAATTATTTCTAACGAAGCATTCATGTGTTCTTATTCTATGAACCTAAACGTCCCATTTTGCGATGAAAATCATACATTATGTCTAAAACGCAAGTAGTAGTAATAGTAGTATTATAGTTAGTTTATCATTCCAATAAAGTGAATAAAAATGAATTTTGGAGGTGCTAAGATACTTTATTCTAGCATTGCGTGAGGGCACGGCAATGGTTTAGTATGGGGGAGTGATGAGACTGCTTTTATACATAGTCTCATCGTCCAAATCGGGCTTAAAATGCATAAAATATCATTAAAACTGCCAAATATATGCTCGTGTTTGTTGCTTGTGTATTTTAGGTACGGATATTGAGGAAATGACAAAAAGATCACAAGAATCATTCAAAAACGAACACGGGAAACGAAGCCGCACAATGAACCGGGCCCAAATCTGGAATTTCCAGATATGACCTTAAAGAATTGAAGATTGGCAACACTGGTCCCTCATTTTTGAAGACTTGGCAATTTATACCCTTGCAAAACTCATAAAATGCATTGAGGTCCCTAAATTATCAAGATGTTACAAGAACAGCCCTTGAAGATTGAAGAAATTACATTTCAAGTCCTTGTTTAAAGTTTGAAAACTTGTCTTGCCAAATTTGACAAGTTGGTGAAACTTATTTATAAAGGAAAATTGGTTTTGTTGCTGTTTATACAAAGTGAAGAAAAGAAGAACCTTGGGGGACCTATTCTGCCAAACATCTAAACACACCACCACCAATCATCCTTCCACCTCACCTCCAACAGCCAACCACAAACCTCCACTTCACCACTCCCACCCACGTCAGATTTCCACCACCAGGTTTATTTAAATAAACCTGGTCAATTAGTCAAACCCTCCCACTAACCTTCCCTCCAAACACTTATTTAAATACCTTAATCCCCATTTCAGATTAAACCAAGAACTAATCCACCCATAAACCCTAAAATTTCCAGGAAGAACAAAGAGCTAATCAAAGGGTTTTTGGCCAATAATTTCCAGATTACTAATTAAACTAAGCCTAAACCCAACACCACTCTTATTTTTGTCCCCACTCAACCCATGTGACCACCCCAAGGGTCCCCTGCACCCGTCACTTTCCCCCAAACCCAATACCAGACAAGATGTGTGGTTAGATGGTAGTCCTTGGTCCCCAAGCACATTTTAACGTCCAAGATCAACAAACAACAGCTGGTTGATCACATGTATCCAATTTGACCCAATTTTCAGTCAAATTCAAGGGCATTTCCGGAAATCCCTTAGCTAGGGTTTTAAGCTTTTTATTATTTTATTTATTATCTAGAAAGATCTCTTAGGCAGTATATAAGGAGGACCAATGTGTGGTATCCCCTTTGTTCCAGTTTCTAGTTTAAAAACTTTGTAATCCCTTTTTATTTAAATAAAGTTGGTATTTTTTTATGAAAAATTGTAATTCCTTTTGTTTTATAAAAGTTGGTGTGGTATTAAACTAGAATCTGTGTTCCATATTTGTCATTAGTTCAAGGATTTTTCAAAAAGTCAGTCTTGTTTTCAACTTTCTGAAAAAGTGACCTTTTTGTATAATCTTGTTCTGAATTTGGTTGTCCAAGTTTGTTAGTTGGATTGTGTAAGTGATTTCAAAGGAAAAAGTTTAAGGAAGTTTTCTAAAATTTTTGTGAAAGAAGGTTTAAAAGGTTTCAAAAATCAGATTATTGTGTTGCTTGCTCATTTGTTCTTAGCAGGTTTTAAGAGCTTGTTGTCCAAGGTTCTGCACAGGTCCGGACCTGTTTGGAGATGGCTATGCAGCCATTGTGGGACCTGGATGTGGGTCCCACAAGGTAATGTCCTTGTTCTTGGTTTGAATTTTCTAAGTTTTCAGTTATTTGTGATTTGGTATGAAATTTGTGAAAAGTTGTTTAAATGTGTAGTTTGTTGTTTGATTATGCATGTTTGATGTTCATATGCATGATAGGATAGGTTGAAATCAGATTGGTTGAGTTTTGTTAAGATTTTGTTTGAAAAAATCATTTTCAGAAAATTAAAAGGGTGTTTGGATTAGGGTTTAAGTAGGGTTTATTGACTTCATACTTGGCTTGAAACCTGTTTAGAATCACTCCTTAGGTTAGTTATAGGTTATGTGCTAGTTTGGGTTTCTGTTTGGTGATGTATGCTTAAATTTTGGAAAATGGCTCCTAAATCAGTAACTGCCCTTTTGTGCATGTTTTAATGAAAATTTTGCCATCAAATCTTGCAAGTTGTTAGATAATAGGTTGTTACAGGATTGTGTATTTCTTATTTGTCATTTGGTTGGACTGAGTACAAGATTTGAGCCATTGAAAATCGTTTTTGTGCATGTAAAAAAAGGGGGTACTGTTCATCAGAAACATGAATGATCAATCAGAAACTTTGTGTGCCTTTTGTGTGAAATTTTGCTAAGTGACTTGTGTGTTTTTGTGTTCCATTTGACTCCTTATACTCAACTGAGTATAAGGGTGCCTTTTTGTCCAAAATAAGCACTCAATATAAGCTTGCCTAAGCTTATAACTTAATTGATCAAAAAAATACACTACCAGTGGGAACTCCTTTCCCACTGATAGCACATCTGTTAGCACTGCTAAGCTAAAGGACAAAAGTCCAGTCACATGTCACTATCACATTTCTGATTTTTTGTCTTTAGTGCACTAAAATTGGAATTAGAGTTTCAAATTTGTTTCATTATTTTTCTAATTTAATTTTTTATTTTTCTGTTTAATTAAATTTTTATTTTACTGTTCATTTAGTATTTATTAGATTAAATAGTCATTTTTAATTACTTTTATTATTTCTGTTTTTGGCATTTAGTGCCAAAAATACTTATTTTTCAGTTTAAACATTTTTCTTAGATTAGGAAAAAGATTTTAAGATTTTTTAGTTAAAAAAGTTTTTACTGTTCACTTTTTAATTATTTTTTATAATTAATTTAGTTTAATTAGGGTTTAATTTAAATCAGTTTTGTCTTTTAGTGAAAAATTTAATATTTTTCAAACTTTTTCAATTTTCTACTGTTCATTAGGGTAATTTAGGATTTTTAAAAGTGTCAAATTATTTTTGGCATTATTTTATTATTTTTTTATAATTATTTTAGTTTTAAAATAGTTTTTAGTAATTTAAAAATAGAAAAATAGTTTTTAAAAATTAGGAAAAATACTTTTTAGTCTTTAGATAATATAAGTAAGTTATTAGTTCAACAAAATAATATTTTGGACATTTTGATTAATTATATTCAATTTTAGGGCTTTAATTAGCATTTAAAATTGAATATTTAATTAATAAAAGGTTTTAAAATATTTTTATTGGATTTTTATTCTTATTTATATTGTTTAAGACTTAGTTTTAGCTTTTAATTAACTTTTAGGTTTAAATTGTTAATTTTGTAGTTTTTTACGGTTTTACGTGAACGCCTTTTCGTCTTAGCTCGATCCGTCTTCGTAACCGTCATTTCTTTCTTATTTCTATTTTCTTTTCTTCTCAATATAATCACAAACATTAATCAATTCATTACACAACGCACGTGCCTCCTTGGGAAACGAACTTGAACTTTCTTAAGGGTCATTAGTGCTCGGTTTTCCTAAACCGACACTCGATACTTGCCCTATTTTACCTCCTTTTCCTAAAGGTGTGTAAAAACTCTACATCAGGATCGTACTCAGATCGCACTCGTGGATCGTACTCTATGATCGCATTCAGATCGCACTCCTTGATCGTACCCAACGATCGTGCTCTGATCGCAACGAGTGATCGCACTCACTATGATCGCACTCAGATCGGACTCCCAGATCGTATTGCGATCGTACTCCACTATCCTAGTCAGTGATCGTATTCTGATTGAAACCTTGATCGTACTCTACAATCGTGGTGACGGATCTTACTCTGAGCAAAGTGAGCTATCGCACTAAGCAATCTTACCTTGATCGTAGTATGCTATCATACTGAAGGATCGTAGCGAGATATCGTACTAACCAAACTTACCTTGATCGTAGTATGGATCGTATTGAAGGATCGTAGCGAGCTATCGTACTAACCAAACTTACCTTGATCGTAGTATGGATCGTACTAGGCAATCAGATTAAGGGATCGTACTAAGGATCGTAGTTAGATCGTAACAACAGATCGTGACTATGGATCGCAAGTAGAAACCCCCAGGGTTTATGCAAACACAAAGTCAGATCGTACTGAGGAAACCAACTTACCTTTTTTCTCGGACAGTACAATAACACAATCAATTCAAGATTCTAAGCCAAAAAAATGAATCAAACACCCAAACATTTTGTGTTTTTAACCCGAATAACAATACCAAATCACTATAACAAGTAACAAGATGAAGTATATCAAGATTAACCCATAAAAACACAAAAAAAATTTGGTTCGTGTGAAAATGGATCAAAAATGGCAAGAGAATCATGAACACAAACACAAGAACTAAACAATCATCCCATGGCTCTTGATACCATTTGTAGAATATGTAAATCTATGCTTACGTTTTAGAGAGAGAAAGAGATAGAAAGATGGTGGATTTCACACTTCTAGAGAGAGAAAGTTTAAGAGAACTATGTGTTATTCAAAATGAAATCACCACCCTCTCCATCAATGGAGAGGGTTTATATACCAAGCCCATAAGATGGGCTTGGGCTTACATTTGGGCCGGCCATACAAGCATGGACCGGGCTTTTCCTTGTTTAGTTAATTAAAAGATATCTAGACTACGAGCTACAACTTAAAATATTGTCGGAGTGACCGAATCTTCCCAAATACGTAAAAACATATTTCCAACAACGTTTATCTCATCTTAACTTTGATACCATCAACTTGCTTTCCAAGAAAGATATTGTGAGAGGCCTTCCAAGTTTGAAATTCATCAAAGATCATCTTTGTTCTTCTTGTGAACTTTGTAAAGCTAAACGAAGTAGCTTCAAAACAAAAACCACACCAAGCTCTAAAGGACGGTTAGATCTTCTTCACATGGATCTGTGTGGTCCCATGCGTGTTCATAGTATCAATGGAAAGAAATATATTCTGGTAATTATCGATGATTACTCAAGGTACACATGGACTCACTTCTTAAGGTCCAAGGATGAAACACCCGACGTTCTCATCAGCTTTCTTAAACTGATACAACGTGGTCTTCAAGCTCAAGTCAAAGTGGTTCGTACTGACAGAGGTACAGAATTTTTGAATTCAAAACTGAGAAACTATTTTGAAGCCGAAGGAATTGAACATGAAACATCTATTGCCCGAACACCCGAACAAAACAGCGTTGTTGAAAGACGAAACCGTACTTTAGTTGAGGCTGCTCGAACATTATTATCCGCTTCAAAACTTCCATTATACTTTTGGGCCGAAGCCGTGTCAACCGTATGCTACACACAAAACCGTTCATTAATTATCCCAAGACACGAAAAGACACCATATCACATAATTCATGATCGAAAACCTTCACTCAAACACCTTCATGTTTTTTGATGTACTTGTTACATTATTCGAGATGGTGAAAATTTGGATAAGCTGAAAGAGAAAGGTGATGCATGTATTCTTGTGGGATATGCAACTCAGTCTAAGGGATATAGAGTATACAACAAGAGAACAAAATTGATAGTCGAGACCATTCACATTCGATTTGATGAATCACAAGAAATGGCACTTGAACAAAACAGTTTAAGTCCCGATCCACAACGACAAACGAATTCTGTTCACAACCGCACGGAACTCGGAACTCAAGACCACAGCAATGAACCGTCAAGTTTAAAGCTGGTTCCTGAAAATGTTCCTAGAGCAGATATGACAGTGGACACGACACTTGAAGAGTTGGAAATGTTATATGGACCAATGTATGATGAATATTTCACGGGGGAGAAACAAGTTGTATCGAAGTCTTCCGCTGTCACTCATGATAAGAATGATGATACCGATCATCGTCAACAAAAGGATACAACTTCATCTACTTCAACACCGGTTGCTGCAGATTTACCTCCTCAGAATATCACATCAACAACCGCTCCTACAACATCAACAACTACTGTCATTGCTCCAGAGAACACAAATCAAGCAGACGATGCATTATCTGACGAAGACGAATTTATCAACCCATTCGGTACACCGGTACACGAAACTGGAGAGTCTTCTACTCGCCATGTTCATCCGTCAAATATGCATACGTTTTATCAACGACATCCTTCAACACATCATTGGACCCGAGATCATCCTTTGGTTCACGTAATTGGAAACCCTTCACAGCCTGTTCCTACAAGACGACAACTCGCAACCGATGGCGATGTTTGTATGTTCGCACTCGCAGTAAGTACAGCTGAACCGAAAAACATCAAAGAAGCCATGGCTGATCATGCTTGGATCGAATCGATGACGGATGAACTTCAACAATTTGAAAGACTTAAAGTCCGGGAACTTGTTGACAGACCATACGATGTGATTCCATTAAATCTTTGTTGGATCTGGAAAAACAAGATGGATGAAGAGAATACGATCATCAAGAACAAATCTAGGCTAGTGGCTAAGAAGTATGGCCAGAAAGAGGGAATTGATTTTGAAGAATCATTTGCACCAGTAGCTCGTTTGGAAGCGGTCAGGATTTTTCTTGCTTATGTTGCACATAAGGGATTCATTTTTTATCAAATGGACGTAAAGACGGCGTTTCTTAACGGTCCTTTGAAGGAAGAAGTCTATGTCACGCAGCCGAAAGGATTCGTCAATCCTCATTATCCTGACAAGGTGTATCGTCTCCACAAAGCACTTTATGGACTCAAGCAAGCTCCAAGGGCGTGGTACGACGAACTTTTGAAATTTCTGGTCTCCAAAGGTTTCTCAAAAGGTTCCATTGATTTAACTTTGTTCACTTATACATATGGGATGACATTTTTCTTGTGCAAATTTATGTTGATGACATTATTTTCGGGTCTACAAACCCAAAACTTTCAAAATGGTTTGAAAAAGTAATGCGCAGCAGATTTGAAATGTCTATGATGGGCGAACTAAAATTCTTTCTAGGAATTCAAGTTCACCAATCCCCAAGTGGTATCTTCATTTACCAAGCTAAGTATTGTCAAGAGATAATCAAAAAGCATGGTATGACCTCATGTGACCCCGTTGGGACACCATTATCAACCACATCCCTAGATGCTGATTTGGAGGGATTACCCATAGATCAAACGAGATATCATTCCATGATCGGGTCCCTCATGTACTTGACAGCAAGCAGACCTGATATTCATCATGCTACATGTTATTGTGCACGATATCAAGCCCGACCCACTGAAAAGCACCTCAAGGAGGTTAAACGGATCTTTCGGTACCTTAAGAATACCATTCACATGGGACTCTGGTATCCGAGGGAAACCGGTTTCTTTCTAATGGCCTATTCAGATTCTGATCATGCAGGGTGTCTTGATACACGTAAAAGTACTTCTGGTGGTGCACAATTTCTAGGTCAAGATAAGCTTGTGGGATGGTCTTCCAAGAAGCAGGATTGCACGTCACTTTCATCAGCCGAAGTGGAGTATGTGTCTCTATCTGCGTGTTGTGCTCAAGTTCTTTGGATGAGAACACAACTCACGGATTATGGCTACCACTTTGATAAAGTACCTATGTATTGTGACTCAAAGTCTGCCATAGCCATCTCCTGCAATTTGGTACAGCATTCCCGCACGAAGCACATTGATGTCAGATATCACTTCACTAGGAAACAAGTTGAAAAGGGTATTGTTGAATTATACTTTGTTGGAACTGATTACCAATTAGCTGACTTGTTTATAAAAGCTCTTTCGAAAGAGAGGTTTGCGTATCTAGTTAGGCAAATTGGTATGAGATGTTTGACTCCAGCAGAACTGGAGGTTCTGGCAAAGAAGCCTGCTTGATTCATCTATCAAACATCTATCTGTAAATATTAATGAAAAAGAAAAATACAAAATTAAAAAATCTTTGAAAATACAAAATATTCTTCTCGACATGTCTTTCAGTATCGATAATATGGACGTGCCTAGAAATGTCGCTCAATAACGACACGGGTGTGTACATAAAGCTCGAATGAAAGTTGTAAATATTTTTCAAAACATGTCATTTCTATCTTTTACAAAGGAAATTGTCTCTTTTGGACAATATTTCCAACAACGGGTAGAGCAATCTATCTTGGGTTGAGCTTGTCACAAAGCATTCCACGTTTTGAGCTCAACACAATGGCTTGTAATCACTTTCAGATTGCAACCCGGATCAATATTCACGAGGGAGTGTACGATTTAGTGCGCTTACCCTCAGCAAAAGAAGAGAAATCTTCTTACACTTGAGTGTATTCGTCAAGACATTCAAAGTCTATGAAATCAAGTTTATGCTTTAGAAAAACCTCTTCGACAAAAAGAAATAGGATTTTTCAAAAAGCGTTGAACACAATTTTTTCAAGAATTTTTCAATGATTATTCAAAATCTTTCAAAAATTGTGTGTTCAACAACTCCCATCCTCAAAAAGAGAAATATGGATCACATCCTCACAATGACAATTCAATTGGATCAATTTTTGAGGGGGAGCATTTTAACTTCATGCAAAAGATTAACACATCTTTCTCCGGAGATTTTCACGACTATTTTTCAAAATATATTTTAATCAAATTTGGTATCTCTAATATCAAAAGATTTTATATATTAGAGATAGGGGAGAAAATGTGATTAAAATGTGATCTTATATAAGACTCAAGCACTTTAACTCTTACCTACATGTGCGAAACACTTTCGATTATCGATGCACATGTGAAGGGGGAGCACTTTTGAAACGAAAAAACTAGCAAGGTGTTAAATGTTTTTCAAACACTTTGTTAGAATTTAAAGTGGTTTTCATGGTTACGATCAAATACCCACAACATCTTTAATTCACGACGTTATTGGTGTCAAAAGGGTGGTTAGGTTTAAGTCCCATGATCCAACCAGAACCGGAGGGATCTTTCCAGGGACAATCCAATAGATTATTAGAAGTCCTTAGGAAAGATGGAGTAGAATGTGAACGTAGTTGAATGCCGACTAAGTACTGATGCTAGCACTGTAACAATCACAACAAGGTGCTAGTAATGATGTCTTGGTAAGCATTGAAGGGGTTGAAGAATGAAAAAGAAATGTAAGGATAAAGGGTGTAAAGAAAGAAGCCCTCCATACAACTTAGGCAGCAACCGGGTTAACACATCATGAAGACAAACTTATCATGGACCCAGTGATGTATGCACAACCCTTTCCTAGCTACTCAGGCTTCTCTCAAAAGAAGTTTGTTTTATTGTCACGGAGAACAACATGACTTCTATTAGCTTTCTCATTCCGAGATAGTTGATATTGAATAGGTGGCATCTGCTCCAGCCTCCGACCACTAAAAGTGCACAAATCGAGTCTAGAGCCAAGAGATCAATCAAATCTCGTTAGGACACACGGATGAAGATCAAGAGAGTCCTACGCTATATCCTTGTGATATTGCTAGAACACTCAGAGTGATACTATTTAGTATTCACAATGATGAGTGGAAATCCTTCCAGTGTTAACATCAAACAGTACTGCGGTAGGTCATATGCAAGATTCTTTATGAATTGAACATGTGTAAAACTGAAAAGCAACAGTGGTTTGATTCTGAATTGATTCAAACTCGTTTCAGGTTTCTACGTATCTTTATGGTCTTGCCAGAACATTCAGACTGGTATTCATTAATATTCACAGTGACGAATGGAAATCCTTCTAGCGTCAACATCAAACAGCGCTACTGTAGGTGACTTGTGAGATTCTTATGAATCAAGCTTGTGTCAACTGGAAAGCAAGAATGGTAAGATTCTTTACGAATCACACTTGTTCCAGGAATTTGAATTGACGACTTTAATCAAGCGGATATCTATCCAATTGATTCACTCTTTATGTTCGCAGTCTTGCTTTGAGACGGTCGAGTAAAGAGAACGGCTAGTACAGCCGCGAAACCCTGTCAAGGAGATTCTTAACTGAATCTACCTATCACAGGTACGGTATTTAATATCGTATAACGGTCTTCACCGACCGGAGGTAAAACGCTACCGATTTAGGACGAATGTCAAAGCCATTCAGTTCGTGTCTATGTTTTGTCTCGAGAAGGTGGCGTCACGGTGTACTCAGCAAAGTCAAAGGTTCAAAACCACAAATTCATGCCCAAAGACTTATTCAACAATTAATAGTGTGAGCATGTGGATAAAGACACAAGATCGCAAGATGGCAAAGACAAGTCAAGAATGATTTGAAGATCTCAAGATAAAAGACTAAGTCGAAAGACAACGACAAAGGCTCTAAGATCACAGCATGAAGGAACAAAACTACTGTTACACGTTCAAGATTCATTTATGACAAAATTCATAAATCTCCATCGGAATCCAAATAACAAATAGGAATGACCTCACATTGGGGGAGATTGTTAGCCTCAAAATATTGAGTCAAACAATAATGTTCGGTCATAGGTTTATATTGTAATGTTAAATCAGAACGTTGTAATAGGTAGTAGATTAGTCGTGTATAACGGGCTTAACTTTAAGCTAAGGTTCATTCATAAGTAATCAAAGCCCAAAAGGAAAGCCCGGCCCATGTAGTATAGTCCATTCAAGCCCACATGTAGGGGGACTATAAATACCCTTCCTAGCATGTTAGGAAGGGTGTTGGTCATTTCATTTTTTCTCTAATCTAATATCACCTAGTTTCTCCAACCATTTCTCTCTACTTTATCTCACTACTTTCTCTCTCTAAAATTCATCTCATATCTACCTTTCTTTCTTCATAAATTCGTATTATATCATCATATATTAGGGATAATAATTACAACCATGCATATAAACTTGTAATGCCAATCACTATGACTATATAAGAATTACACACTCCTATGTATTTACTTTCTTCGAAGGTATTGTTGTAGTTAACTTCAACCTGCTAATTTATTTAAATTCGATCAGGTTATGAATGTTTCGTTATGTAAGTTTATGGGTGGATTTGGATTATGTGTGTTTGTGTAAACATGACTCGTCTTAGTCATTTTGCAGAAAGATTGAAGCTCGGGGCATGTGGCGTCAATTGGTTGCTTTCGAACCTGCTACGCCCGGTAATTACATTACTCCATTGTATACTTCAACTTGCTACTTTATAATATGAATGTTTCCTTATGTAATTTTGTGGGTGGATTTGGATTATGTGTGTTTGTGTAAACATGAATCGTCTCAATCATTTTGCAGGAAGATTGATGCTCGGGGAATGTGGTGTCGATTGGTTGCTTTTGAACCTGCTACGCCCGGTAATTACATTACCATAGTATACTTCAATCTGCTACTTTATAATATTGAACCTGTTACTTTATGTAGCGGATGGATAATGTGAGGGGGTCCACCGGACCCTAACGTCTGCGGAATTTTATGAGCCGAATAAACACTGGTAGAACTTTATATCGGATATGAGTACAACAATGGTCCCAAATTTAATGTAAGAACAAGATGGTGAGAAACCTTAAACTGATTTTGCACACTCACTGATTCACTGCCTCTGTACTTATTGACAAAGCATGTAACTGGCCACTTTGTTTGTTGTGCGTTACTCACATAAGGTGCAAGGTGCTATAACTGTCAATGCGTCGAGTTTTTCAGTTCCCATCGTCAATCAGGATTAGTTAACTAAACAGCAAGTGCTCAAAATAGCATGGTGATCTGGAAAAATAAAACCTGGCTAAGTCAAAATCGCATGGTGATCGGGAAAAATGAAATGTTTTTGCTGCATAATGAAGATTGATCTCTGCTTGTTGTCTGGTAGGGTTTAACGCAGATAATCGTATGTCCAGAAATCAGTAGATAGCATATTAACCAAGTTAATGGTATGTTTTTTTGGCGAAAACTGGTGAACTTTTGATTAGTTAAATCACCTTGGACATTCATCTTTTACAACGAATAAGAAATTAGGAACAGACAGGCCTATACCCTTGATACATAACTGAAAACTAACAGCAAACCAGTCATTACTCATATGGCATATATCTGATAACACGTACATTATCTCAGATATACTAAAAGCTTTTCCTCTGGTAGTTATCCCAAACACCAGTGAAAAGATCAAGAGTTAACTGACCTTAAAGGCACGTTTTAGCGTTGAATAAAACTGTACCATATGTTGTTTGGTCGAAACAGTAACGATACAATTACATATCCGCTCATGAATATCAACTGTTTATATGTACTACTAATTTTTGATGTACACTTACAATATCTTACAACCTGTGTATAGAATCTCAATCATGGCTTATGCTTTTTCTCAATGATCTCGGGGATCGAGGACACCGAACCACCACTTGTCTTGCTAGGCTCGGGTATATTTTAATGATCTCGTATGTTCATTTAACTTTATTTTGCTGGTCTTTTAGTAGTAGTTTACTGGTATTAGCTCATGTTGATGTATAATGGTGAGTTTAGATGAGTGAACACTAAATATAATGAACAAGTTGTTGTTGAATCTGGTCACATAAACAACTCACTATCACTTGTTTCTCTTATCTCTCTTACTCTAGGTATTTATAAAATTTGTTAAGGTTAGAGGTATCAAACGTAAAAATGAAAAGGGATGTCCATATTTTGAGTGGTAGTAAGTTGAAACTCCTATATTTCATAATTTATAAATTAAACATTATTGATCTCTAAAAGATCTTTGGGTCAATTCGGTCGAGTCATCCGGTCAACCCAGTTGGTCACGGATTCTATCAGCGGATCAATCCGGTTGAGTCACCGGGTCAAGGTTTCTACCTGGGTCAACCCGGTCGATTCACCGGGGCACAATTTCGACCACTAGGTCAATTATCATATCGTTGACTATATGTTGCCGCTTGAATGCGGTTGTAAGTTGAAACTTTAAAATAGAAAAGTATTTATGGCTGGTCGAAAGTTTCAAAACAGAAAAGTTTAATGGAATATAAAGGAAACTTTTGAATGGGAATAATTTGATGTGCACGAAATTAAGTAAAGTATGAAATGCTTTTAAAAAGTTAAAATTACCATTTCCTATATAAATAAAACTGATGTTTTATAGATTCATTCGCATATATAAGACAAGAGAAGATAGAATTGTAGAATGAGGCCACATTTCTAAATTTGAAGTTTAATAACCTTATTGTATGGATCCATATCACTCTTGTTTAGTTGTATTCGCCATATCACAATTTGAAGGTCGTCGGTTTTAATATTCTTCGCGTTGTGGATGGTTCGACTTTTATAGTCTAGCTCGCCAGAAACCAACCCACATGCTACTCATTTGATGCTTGGCAGGTGACTTACTAATTCGTTTAGTTACTGTTTTGTTTTTGTATGAGTTGAAAGTTGTTTGTGTGACAAATGTTTGTACTAATTATGCATGTACATGGGGATGAAGATCTTGAGAGAGAGAATGTGCAAGTCAAGAGATTGATTTCTTATGCTTCATGCTGATGTTCCATAGGTTGTACGTTTGATTTGCTAGTTGTAGTATTAGCTGTAGTTTGTGTTGATTCATAATTAAAAATACTTTAGTTGCTCATTGTATGTTATGTCTTTCAGCCTTAGTTTAGCTCAGTTACATGGCAATTTACTAATATGTCAAATTTTATTTATTAACTGCGAACAAGGTATATACTTCAATTGGTTGTTTACAAATCCTTTTTGCTTGGCGCAACCATTCATCTTGGTCCTACAAAACCACCCATATATCTATGTGTATGAGGCTGGTGTTTTTGTCAAGCAGAGACTTGGTGCTCATGTTTTCCCTCAATCTATTAGATTAAGAGACAATCATTGAATCATATTGTGTGGTTAAAAGAGAGTGGTCTTGATCCATCATGTATAGCTTACATTGATAATCAACTCACCGCCATCATTGCATGCTCTTATATGTCAGCAAAGGGTACTTCAAGAAGTTAAGCTTAAATCTTTAATGATTTTCACGTTTGTAATCACATTTTGATCTTTTTACGTTCTATATTGAATACAAAACATTTATCACAATATTGCATATCGTTAATTATCTACCGTTAAAAGTTTCTGCCGCTATACGCGAGTACTCGCCTTTTAATACTAACTAGACGAATACCCGCGCAAAGCGGCGGAAATTCCTAGCAACAAATAAATAATAAATAAATAACGATATGTGATATCGTGGTAAGTTTTTCGTGTACGAATGCGGTGTACATGTACATGTGGAGATAATGATATAGGCGAGTATGTATTGCCATTACGGTTTAGCAACATAAGTAATTCATGGGATATTGTGTTTGGTATGTGTTCTCAAAGTGATATTATGGTTTAGTAACATAAGAATTAATGGCTACTTGTTGAATCTTGAAAAGTATGAATAAAAAAAGATTGGTGCAGTACATAGTGGTAAAGTTCCAAAAGAAAGTATTATTTTTTAATGGCTAGTGTTATACTACGTATAAGTTTAACAAATTATGCAGCAAAGAATGGTTAAAATATTATTCAAGTTTTAATTTGTTTGTTACATGGGCAACTCAAACTTCAACTAAAGATGAACACAAATCAACAGCTCATTCAACAACCAATTACACGCATCACTCATTTTACAGATAATCAAGACTCACATACTCCCATGTGCGGTTATACTGAAGTATGCAGATATAATCACTCAATTTTATAGATCTAATATAATGACCAATAAATATAGGTTGACAAAATCTATATCTAGAGGTGATAGTAGGACATTACATCCCACGACTAAGTAAAAATCTTAATAATAATTACAACCCTGTAACACATACATAGAGGTATGGAACCCCAATGAAGTATCAATGACAACAAACTTCGCCAAGCTTTTGGCTGAATATAGAAAAGCTACACCTTTATTTCCAATACTAACCAGAAAGAAAAAGTAAGAACATGGTTAGACCTTGTATTGGTAATTATATCTAATCCTTGATAGATTACTTTTCATGAAAACTAATATGTAGAGACAAAAACTGGAAACCAATCTCAGTTTCTATCTAATTCCGAAATGTTCTGTTTTTTTATCTCATACTATTATCTAATCGTTAATGATAATTTAGCAGTTTAGTAGGATTTAGTATGTATACAAATCAAATTGGTTCAGAAGTACGTACCTCCTCCTGCCATTTTGACCCATTTCTATTTCGGACTGTAATTTTAACCTTTTACCATATACACATGTTGCTATCTTATTTTCGAAATGGACGGTTTAATATTAAATCGGACTTCAATACCCTTTTTTGCAGAATAAGGGTGTTTGGCTTGCAGCAAAAGGGATGTTTGGCAACTCATTTAACAACAGCCAAACACTCCTTCAACAGCAGAAGGTACGAGCTTTTAACCTAACTTTCTTTGCAACATTTTCTTATCCCGACATCTTCTTTTTCCTACAGTTACTGCTTTTTCTTTAAGAAGAAGACACACTTTATTCATTGCCAAAGACCAAATACGTACATTCCCATTTTGATGAACCAATTGCAACATTTAACTTCACACGAAAAATGTAACTAAGTGCCCCAAATTAAACCCACCCTTAGACGACGTACCTATAATCATAAGCAAGTAATTAGAATGGTTTTTTATTGCAACTAACCTTGTGCTATTGCAGTCATATTTGGAGCCACATGAGTTGTTTGTGTGGTCGACGAGTTGACATCTATATGTGGGTTAGTGGTTTGAGAATAAGTATTGAGAACTCTAATATCAATATTTTGCTTCGCTTCACAGTGACCAGGTTCTTGCAAGTAAAAAAGTGACGACAATTACTTTGATGGTGAAATAATCGTGTCTGTTTCATAGGTTTTTAGTGGTGTGCTATGTTGCATGACATAAAAATTTTCTTGTTCACTTGCACAATGTTCTGTTTGGTAGGCCTACAATGAAAATATTTTACTGTCATACATTGGCATTACCAAAAAAATGTATTAGCACTTTGACATTATATTCTTTTATTCGAGACTTCCAGTTAAGGTATGCTAAATAAATCAACGACTCATATATTAAAGCTTAAAAGGCTATAAACCTAAAGTCAAATAATTAAAGCCCAATTCCCCGACACTCTTCTTTTATTTCACAAAATTTTAAAAAATAGAAGGTACCTTAATGTAGTCCATGTTAAGAGATATGGAAAGATCTCAATCGCCAATGGCATCAATAATAATTCCAAAGATTGGTGTGCAGCTGCGTGATTGCATAAACAGAAAGACCTGGACGAAAGCGTTCATCCTTCAGAGACTCGCAATTGTGGTGGCATGCCAAAATGATTCAAAATGAGAAGTATGTGATAAAAACGTGTGTCAAACTCACCCGTCAACTTTATTTTCATACGATGAGCGTGGAACTGTTGCAAGGGAAGACATGATGTTTTAACTTCAACTGCAAATTTATTATAATCTACAAATGCATATCACTGGTTAAAAATCGCATATCACTGGTTAAAAACCTTCCTTGATTCTGATTCTCACCCTTCTCAGCCAATCCAATTACTTCCACCATAGTTACAATTAGGTCTGTTGTATTGAATCATAGCTACATAGATGCAACTGCATGTTAACAAAAACCCATGTTACAATCCTATCAAAAACAAACTTTTGACAACAAAAAAAACCCAAATTTTACATACCTAATTGCAAATAATTAAGATTTACATAATCAAAAATACCTATAGACATTCATCCGCCACTTGGAGTGCTGAAGATGATAATTATTCGTCAGGAAGCAGTGTAAAGAAGATTTGGCGAGAGGCCAGTGAATGTTTCGCACCTCCTGTACATTTTGGGATCATGAAGATGGGTTGGTCCACTAATAAAATAACACAGCAGTGAGCATGGCGGAAAAGGGTATCTGCAACAACAAAAATACAAAAAAACTTACATATTCTGGTAACCCAAGCAGATCAGCGGCAGTGGCTACTTTTTTGGCGAAACAACCACGGAGGCTAGAATTGTCCATAAGTGTGTAACCTAAAAACGGAAATTTTTTTATAAGAAACTCAAATATATAAATAAAAAACCCTCAAAAGATTCCAAATGACATAGATCTATTAAATTTATAAAGAGTACCTCAAAGGCGTGTATGGTAGACTGGAAAGCCACAACCAGCTAGATGGCGGCGTCGGCATTAGTACGCAGCTAGTTCTAGCTATAACAAAAAAACGCCATTAATTTATAAAAGTCGTGTCTACAAGTAAAATCTACCAATCCGTTAAAAAAACCTTCAAAAATTGATTGTTAATTTTACATCTATAAAACAACTCAACAAATAACTGAAAACTTGAAAAACCCCAGGCGTCGGTTTCGATGGTATGTAATGTTGTGGTTGGTGTTGTTTTGATGATGGTGTATTATGTATTTTTCAAAATGAATGTTACGGAGAAACTTATTGGGAAGATTTCTTATGGAGAAAGTTTGGGAATTTTACATTGATCGTTTCCTTATTTAAACGAATGTTGAAAAAATTCAACTTTTTCAACAATTGGGATAAATGCTTTATAGGGTACTAGGCGAGTACCCGCGCATAGCAGCGGAATTGTCTGACGGTAGATAATTAACAAAACGCTACATTATGGTAAGATCCATGTATAATTGCAAAGTGTTGTAACATGTAATAATTCAACTTTAAATAAAATATCTAATACCAAACAACTCGAGTTGATTCGAACCCGATCGGGTCAACCAAAATCACACTCCTAATTGCATAGCTTTAACCAGAATCACACTCCTAGTTACATAAGAAAGTCATTTAGAGGCCACAAAAAGAATAAAAATAAAACAGAGGTTACAGGTTGTTATTAGCAGGCAAAACATGTAGGGAGTGACATATACGCAACATGAATACGCTAGTAGCAGGCACAGAAACATTTAGAAATAACAGAAGAGATTTTACAACTATACTAATAGCAGGTGCAACTTGTGTGAAATGAAATATACATGACAGGAGTTGGTCTAGCTTTGTTATGCAATATAGTACAGTACTATTTTTTATATTATGCAATATAGTACAGTATTATTTTTTATAACCAAAACCTGTGTATTGTGAACATTGGATTGGAATTCTCTATACACTATATTCTTTGTGATATTAGGTGCCTGATTTTCTTGTTGCTACATTAGTACTTGTAATCTGTGTGGAGATGTATCTCTAGATATCATGACATAGGACTGCACGTGACGAAAAACTGGCTAGGCAAGTATACGCCGGCCTTGTTTACAGATTATCTTTATCTTTTTCTTTTTATTGTTATTGCGTAACATAGCTTGACTGGGAACTGCTTCCTCTTTAAAGTGAATTACATGTTCGGGTCTTCGTTGATGAAATGATTCTTAGAATGAAGACGTTTTCGTCCACTCTATTTCCTGTAGTGACTTGGCTTTAATTGTTTGTTTGTTTTGTTTGTTATATCTTTAATACAGAATGTAATCTTCAAATAAATTTAATAATATATGCTTTATTTTATAGTGGAGTACTTTGTTTTTCAAAAAAGTACTATTTTTAGCGACGGTAGTTTATACTTTTTGTTAAAAATTTAATAATATCTTTGTGTGCATTGATTTGTGGAATGTATAAAAAACTGAACCACATTAAATGATTGACCAAAACAAAAAAAACTCATCTTCCTATAGCAATCACTTTTTTTCCGACAAGCAAATCAGCAGACACGCCAACTTGTTCCCAATAATCTGTTGGTGCATCGATACACGATATTCTTGGGGCACTATGTCCAACTTCAGAACACTTCATTTATGTACATTGATCTGATAGAAAAGCATCAATAGTAGGTAAGCAACTCTAGGTTCGTCGTCTCTCTATTGTCTCTGTTGGTTCATAGCCTTAATCTTTTCATGTTCATGACTATCTAATTCCGCAAACAACTAAGTGAACATAAATCAACAATAAAAATTTAATCTTTAATAAAAAATAAAAATAAAAAAATTAATAATTTGAATCAGTGGTGTTTGTTTTTGCTTATATATGTGTTAACACACAAACTTTTGTATTTGTTTGCCAGGATTTTGCTTCTACACATTCAGTGTAGTAAAAAAAAGAGACAATACAATACTAAAGCCAATCTAGTACTATCGTACTCTTCACTGCATTCAATAGTCTCCAATCTAGGACCAGTGGGTAAAAGTTGGATATACTCACGTTTTGGAAAGAATAACAGAAGCTTAGTCTTCTTACTGTTCTTGGAACTTTCTTACGTATCAAACTGCATCTTAGTGTATCTGCACATAAAGGAATCGAGCTAACATGAATAACTTTTTTGTAAGACAAATACAATACTAAAGCCATAATAATAATCCAAAATTAGTAACTTGCCTATGAACTTTATAACCAAAAGATATTTTGCAAATAAATGTGTCTATAAAAGGTTTGAATTACTACCAAAAAAAATCAGATATGACAAGAAACAATCGACCTTATCTGGAAGTCTACTTTTATTTCCGAAAATTCTTATTCTTACTGAAATTCCTCCTTATATGTGAATGTGACCATGTAGTCGACAATTACTCTATGATCAAACAAAGATCTGGATTTTTGACCTACAAACATACAAAAGCTTATTAAAACTCAAATCATAGGTCCAACAAATTAGCAAGTACCTCGGTTTCTACTGAAGTATGGAAAAAGGATGTGAGTGTAATACATTTCGCTGCATTTGCAGCCCTATACTCGATAGCACTTAGCTGCCGGTTAGAATAACTGGTTTGAAAGTTAGTTATCTCTTCTTCAGCTGTTCAAATCGGTAGAAAAGTTACCTGGTTTGACCTTGCTTCCACACAGAAGAGGACAAGACAAATCCTCACAGCCGTGTGCATCTTTTGTTGTCAATAACCATCTCAGAACCAGACAACATGGCAAACCGACAAATCCGGTCTAACCATATATATACATGCTTTATAAGATACTAAAGATAAGTCATCTTTGGTCTTTTCTTAACATCAGTATATATGTATGCAATCCACCACTTTTTTCCTAATTGGATTCTCACTAACTACCATTGACACGAATCACACGTAGGTTAATATTAGATTGTTTAACCAAACAACAATATGAATATATGATACCGTCAATGTATAACTATCTTACAGTTAACATTCTTAAGTCTACATGTTGCACATAATCAAAGTATTTAGTGACTTAACAACAACTACTACAAACTAAATGTCAGATAGGTTCAATAAGAAACATGTAATATAAGTGGATAGGACTTACCCGGACCCAATTTTTTATTAGCCAAATGATCATAATCAAGACTTTGTAGCAGAATACTCCTCCCATTTCCTTTCATACATCATATTAGCCTTCTTATAAAAGTTGTCTAATTTGTATACGAAAACTTATGAATATCGGGTAGGCATCGGATGGCACATGGTTGTTGAGACAATGCGTCGATGAGAAGCGATCATGGACTGCTGATGAACTCTTCTAGGATGATTGGGCACGTTTGTCGGTATTCAAAGAAATTGGTTGACATCTACTTGTCTGCTGAAACAGATCAGAAGACAAAAAAAGATTAGAGAAAAAAGTTGGAATCAATTGGAAGAATAAGAATGTGAAAAAACATTTATGACATAATGAACTTATATAAGCAGAAACGTTTCAAAAGAAGCCATAAAAGTAGGTAAAAAAGTTATTGATCAGTAGGTATGTAAGTTTTTGCCTCTAGTAGCACCATGATATAATACAGAGAAAAGCAACTTAAGTTGTTGCTGCATACATGAAATACGCTAGAACCAAGTTTAAAGTCTAAATATGTGACTTATAAATTTTTCAAGAATTACGAAAAATGGACTATAATAATAGGCATTAGTTCAAAAACTTTTGAGGTGGCTATAGAGAATCTAACCTTAAATCGCCAGCCGTTAACTACACAAACATCACCCGTCTGAGTATTTGCTTTGAGGTCAATTTGTTTTGGTTTCATGATCACTTCTTTATGGGAGCGAATAGGCCAGTGTCTTCGCAACTAAACCGATACGCTAAGAGTAACTATGCAAAGCAATACTATAAACCTCCGGATATATGTTTCTGGTTTATGTGGGCATTTGTTTTGCCCTATATAGCCGGCTTACTGGTTATATTTTATTTTGGCCTCATGTTTCATAAGCCCCTTTTTGAGTCTTAGTTTCTGTCACACTCCCAAAATATCAGAGTATAATGGCAACAAGGGAGTGGTGTGTCATGATTATCATACACACACAGTTACAAAGAACGACCTCTAAATGAGCCGTTCGGAAAATAGATCACTTGTAATTGATAAAATAAATAGTTTTAACATAGTGCGGAAGCATAAAACTGGTCACAGTTACAAAAGATAGTTTTCCAAATAGTACAAATGATCTTGGTTTCAATAGAAATGACGGCAATGCATGAGACCTCACTTAACATCTTCCTTCTTAATACCTGAGAAAAACATTGCTAAAGCGTCAACATAAAGTTGGTGAGTTCATAGGTTTAGTTAATTTGAAATGTTTAATGAACCACAAGATTTTCCCAAAAGTGATGACAATATAACAAATACAAAGTCATCATAAAAGTATTTATTACAGTCTAAGCTCGTGACACCGAAGCTTTAACAACACCGGTAGTATAATCATATAAATGTAGCCCAAATGGATGCCTAAACCCACGACATCCTATCTCAGACTCAAATGAAACTGTGCCCGCTTGTCCCTTGTTGGACAAGACAGACAGGGGCGTCAACCCCGATAGATCTATCCATAACATTCGCGCTTACACAAAGTAATTAACGGTTCACGATTCACGGGCCAAAGCAACTGGGTTTTTAGTGGGACTTAGACTAATATATAAATCAGTAAATGCACTTGTGTTCATACGTTAAATCAAGCAATGTCTCACCCCAAAAAGCAGTAAAAGTAGTTAAACGTGGGGCTATAAACTCACCTCGTAAATCAGCAAAGTGACAAAATGTAAAGGTAGCTCGAGAATACGGTTACGCTAGTCGCGACCTATTTGATTATAAAGATTGTGTTACGACATTAAAAATTATACTAATAAAATACATGACATCCTAGTTGTGCTTGACAATACTTTTCGTTTACGGAAAACACGATACTTAAAAGTCGGGTATTTAATAAATGAGATTTACGGGCTAAATATACTCTTAAGTTAAACAAAATCGTTTTGGGCCTTAAATAACCCAACACAACCAACCGGCCCAACATTTATCCCAAAATACCCACCCAAGTTTCGGCCCATAGGCCATTTGACCCGGCCTGGCCCATATGGCGATACAAACAAGAAACAAGGGTTAAATCCCTTTTGGTTTCCCATAACTGCAGTCAACTCTCTCTCTCTCTCTCTCTCGAAACTACTCCCACCCGTCCCTTTCTCTCTCTATCTAAAAACCAAACGAATCTAAGCTCTCCCATGGCTAAGTGGTTTCACAGATTAATTAATCATCATTATTTATGAAGGCTTAGTGAATAATCACGCGTGGGATGTGGGGTTTCATCCCCACATCAAAACCAATTCGATTCGAGGTGTTTTCCAGGAGATTAAATGATAGACTCATCATCACAGATAAGTTTTAAATCCTTTTTCCTTTAAATTAATTGATCAACTGATTTTCGTTTCATAAAAGGATTTTTGGGTTCAATTCGTTTGTATAAATAAGCTGTGAACAAGGGGCTCTCGGATTTAATAATAATCGATTTAGGGTTTCGAAAATAAGTGGGGGTTTTTCCAAATCTAATGTTTAATAACAATTAATTAACGTTTTCTATCATAAAAACATATTAATTTCATCATATAGCCGATTTGTAAAAATTAGGGTTTCGGTCAAATTGGGGGTTTTTCATATCTCGGTTTTAATTAAATTAATTAATCAATTTGTGTTTGGATTGGGTCTAATTAGAGTTTAAATCAATAAAATAAAATTAGGGTTTCTATAAATTTGGGGGTTTTTATACACGGTTGTTTAGTTGCAATTAAATAATGTTTTTGGAACATATAATGTGTTAATTTCATAAATAAAAAGGGTTTACAATTTTAGGGTTTCGGATTAATAAAGGGTTTTTATACCCGCGGCTTATTGGGGGTTTGGAGATGTTTTTGTAACAAGGAATTGGATAAATCTTGTGTTATGATTAATTTTGGGTAGTAAAGTTTCGACAGTAATAATGGGTCTCGGTTTGGTCTCGGTTTGGTCTCGATTTGGTCTCGATTTGGTCTCGATTTGGTCTCGGTTTGGTCTCGGTTTGGTTATGGTTTGATTATGGTTTGGTTATGGCAGAAATAATGTAAAAAGATTGTTAAGGGGGGTCTCGGTTTGGTTAAGGCAGGAACAATGGGGTCTTGGTTTTGGTCAAAGTCCAGTTAATATTATTATTCTTATCCTTATATTATGGTTTAAACTGAACCGTAACAAAGACTAATACATTTGTTTTATTTTCGCAGGTTTGTTTAAAAATGATGAGCACAACTAAGACGTGTACAGAAAAAATAAAGAAGGTGATTAAAAGACTCACAACGGGTGTTCCGTTTCGGTTTGCAGGTGTGGACGAGAAGGGAATGGATCGGCTTGACACTACTCTTTACTTTCACCCAGAATTTGTATTTGAAACTGCTCAGGAACAATTTTTGTAATATTTGGACTGTGGATAATGTTTTGTGTTATGTTTGGACATTGAACAATTTGGGCTGTATTTAACTTTGTATTATTAGTTTAGGGTTAGACTAAAACTAGAAATGGTATGCTTGTGATGTACCCATTTTGGGTAAACTAGGCATGTGTGCTGGATTTTAGTGGTTAGTGGGTGTATAAACAATGTATTTAGTTCCAGGTCTGAATATTGACTCTTGTTGACCAAGTTTTGAAAGAAAAATAAATAAAAAGTTCACTAATTTTAATTCTAGCATGAGTTGTACCATTGTATCGTTCGGCCCAGGTTTGTCAAAAGTTAGACGCGAAAACATGACATGAACAACTTGATAACAATTCGACACACGACTTAAATCAAAGACGGATACGCGTATTCTCGAGGGATACCAGCAAACAATCCTAATCGACACACGGTTAATGCATAAAACGCTTAATAACTCGTACGTTTCATTCATAAAATAATAGATACGAAAAACTCGAGTGGTTACATTCGCTCTCCCTAAAGAGGGCTTTGTCCGCAAAGCAAAACAAACAATATACTTACATCGACACCTCATTGGTAAATAATTAAGGTACTTCACTATATGAAGAAATAAAGATGCAAAATTTGACGGATGTCACAGTATTCCCATGTTTTAGAGATTTCGTCACGAAATCAAGACGTTGTTGTAGTTGGGTGATTAGCGAAAAGATGAGGATACTTGCTCTTGAATTGATCTTCACGTTCCCACGTGTATTCTGGACCTCTACGCGCATTCCAACGGATTTTTACGATAGGTATACGACTTTGCTTGAGCTGTTTGACCTGACGGTCCATAACTTCCACCGGTTCTTCTACGAAGTTGAGTTTGTCGTCTAGTTGAATCTCTTCTAAAGGAATAACGAGTGTCTCGTCGGCTAAACATTTCTTCAGATTGCAAATGTGAAACACATTATGCACTCGACTAAGTTCTTGAGGTAACTCCAAACGATAGGCTACGGGGCCAATCCTCTCTATGATCTTGAATGGTCCAATGTAACGAGGATTTAACTTTCCACGCTTTCCAAAGCGAATCACACCCTTCCAAGGTGAGACCTTCAACATGACTCTATCACCAACTTCAAACTCAAGGGGTTTGCGCCTCATGTCAGCATAACTCTTTTGTCGATCTCTTGTGGCTTGCATACGGCTCTTGATCTTAAAGATCTTCTCAGTAGTCTCGTGTATGATCTCGGGTCCAGTGAGTTGTGCTTCACCAACCTCTGCCCAACACACGGGTGAACAACACTTTCTACCATACAATGCTTCGAATGGTGCTGCCTTAATGCTAGTGTGATAACTATTGTTGTATGAGAACTCCACTAGAGGTAGGTGCCTATCCCATCTATTTCCAAATCGATCACACAAGCTCTCAGCATATCTTCTAAGGTTTGAATGGTCCTTTCACTTTGACCGTCAGTTTGGGGATGATACGCAGTGCTCATATCCAACTGCGTTCCCAACGCTTTCTGCAACGACTTCCAAAATTGTGAAGTAAATCGGCTATCTCGGTCGGAGATTATAGACACAGGCACACCATGCCTCGTGACTACCTCTTCCAAGTAGGTTCTTGCTAACTTATCCATTCCATCAGTCTCCTTGATTGGTATGAAATGAGCCGATTTGGTGAGTCGGTCGACGATTACCCAAATAGTATCAAATCCGGCTGAGGTTTTAGGTAGCTTTGTAATGAAATCCATAGTGATCCTTTCCCACTTCCATTCTGGCAGTTCGGGTTGGACCAACAATCCTGATGGTTTCATATGTTCAGCCTTGACCTTGGCACAAGTCAAGCACTTGCTAACATATGTAGCAATGTCCGCCTTCATGTTCGGCCACCAATACAACATCTTCAGATCATGATACATTTTGTCAGATCCCGGATGTATGGAGTATTTTGACTTATGCGACTCATGCATAATCAAAGGTCGTAGGTCACCATGGCACGGTAACCAGCTCCTATTATCAAGGCATAATGTCCCATCCGAGCGAGCCTCTAACTTCTTTATCATGCCTTCAACATCTTCAGTCTTGAGAATTTCTTCCTCGACTGCCTCTTTCTAAGCCTTGAGAATTAAGGATGGAAGGTCTAAGTCAATGGTCATCACCAAGTCCTTCACCCTAAGAACTCTCTCCTTTCGACTCAAAGCGTCGGCCACGACATTTGCCTTGCCCGGGTGATAACGGATCTCGCAATCGTAATCACTGAGCAACTCTAGCCAACGTCGTTGTCTCATGTTGAGTTCTTTTTGATTCAAAATGTGTTGTAGACTCTTATGATCAGTGAATACAACACACTTTGTGCCATAAACGTAGTGTCTCCAAATCTTCAGGGCAAATACCACTACTCCTAACTCTAGGTCATGAGTTGTGTAGTTCTTCTCGTGCACTTTTAGTTGTCTTGATGCATAAGCAATGACCTTAGTCATTTGCATCAATACTGCACCTAACCCTTTTATGGATGCATCACAATATACCACAAAGTCTTCATTACCTTCGGGTAGGGCTAGTATAGGTGCTTCACACAACATCTGCTTCAATGTCTGGAATGCCAAATCTTGATCCTCTTTCCACTCAAACTTCTTGTCTTTTTGAGTTAACTCCGTCATTGGTTTAGCTATCTTGGAGAAACCTTCAATGAATCTCCTATAGTAACCAGCAAGACCTAAAAATTGGCGGATCTCTGTGGGTGTCGTTGGAGTCGCCCAATCTTTCACGGCCTCGATCTTAGCAGGATCAACGTGAATACCACTGCTATCGATTACATGCCCAAGGAATTGCACCGTGTTTATCCAAAACTCACATTTGGAAAACTTTGCATATAACTTCTCCTTCCTCAGCAGCTCTAGTATGGTCTTCAAATGCTCCTTGTGTTCTTCTTCGTTACGAGAGTAGATGAGAATATCATCGATAAATACAATCACAAACTTGTCCAAGTATGGTTTGCAAACTCGGTTCATGAGATCCATGAATACCGCGGGTGCGTTTGTCAAACCAAAAGGCATAACTTGGAACTCGTAGTGTCCGTACCGGGTTCTAAAAGCCGTCTTATGAACGTCTTCTTCTCTAACCCTTAGCTGATGATATCCTGACCTTAGATCGATCTTCGAGTATATGCTAGATCCTTGCAATTGGTCGAAAAGATCGTCAATTCTTGGCAATGGGTAACGGTTCTTTATCGTCAGCTTATTCAACTCTCGGTAATCAATACACATCCTAAAGGATCCATCTTTCTTTTTGAAAAATAGGACCGGTGCTCCCCAAGGTGAGGAACTCGGCCTAATGAAACCTTTGCCAGAAAGTTCCTTTAGTTGTTCGGCTAACTCTGTCATCTCGGCTGGTGCTAAGAGGTATGGGGCTCTAGAAACAGGCGCGGCTCCTGGTGTAAGCTCGATATGAAACTCCACTTGTCGTGCTGGTGGTAATCCCGGTAAATCCTCTGGGAATACGTCTGGAAAGTCTCTAACGATCGGTACATCTTCCACTTTCTTCTCATGATCTTCTTCTTCTTCCTTTTGCGTTATTTGAACCAAGAATACTGGACATCCCTTCTCAATGTATCTTTGGGTTTTAATACATGAGATGACTTCCAGTCTTGATCCATTCTTCACTCCACTTCTTTCGCCTTGTATGATTAGTACATCGTTTCCATAAGGAACACGGACGCACTTCTCATGACATACAATTTCCGCGTGATGCTTCGACATCCAATCCATTCCAATGATGACATCAAAACTTCCCAATTTTATGGGGAGTAAGTCGATACTGAACGAACGATCTTGTAACCTTATACTACATCCTTTCAGAATAGCATCGGTGGTTACTGACTTCCCATCGGCTAGTTCTACATTATACTTAACATCTAACGCAGTAGGGGTAATATTTAGGCGTTCACTAAATACAGATGACACAAAACTCCTATCCGCACCAGAATCAAATAGTACTGAAGCATAGTTGTTATTGACTAGAAACGTACCAGTCACAACATTGTTGTCCTGCACCGCAGCTTCAGCACACAGATGATACACTTTGCTAGGTGTCATGAATCCTCCAGGAGTACTAGTTGTGGCTCGGTTATTTCCTCCCCGGTTCCCTTGATTCTGCTTCTGGTTCCCTTGGTTGTGATTCTGGTTGCCTCGAATCTGGTTACCACGACCTTGGTTTCCACTGCTTGGACACTTACTCTTATAGTGACCTTTCTCTCCACATCCAAAGCAAGTGACATTTGCTCCTTGGCCACCCTGTGTTCCCGGTCCTCTTTGGTTAGTAGGACGAGGTGGTGCTCGACATTCCTTTGCCTTATGTCCAGCCTTTCCACAGTTGTAGCATGTAGGGGGACATGCTCCTTCGTGGTGTCAGCCACACTTTCCACATAAAGGAAGTCTTCCAGCGTAGTTTCCAGTATAACCTTGTCCAGCAGTAAACACTCTTGCTAATTCTTGTCGCTTGTTCTGATTGTAGTTGTTTGTGTTGTTGCTGTTGTTGCTATTGTTGGTATTGTTGTTGTAGTGGTTGCCAGACCACTTCCTCTTATCTCCAGTATTTTCTCCCAACTCTTGTACCACTTGGTACATCAAACTCTGAGCCATATCGATTGCTTCGTGCAAATCAGTTGGCTTGGACGAAGTCACATTCCCTTTGATGCTCAAAGGTAGTCCTTCAATGTATCGCTCCAACAATCGGTCGTCGTTGGGCACCATTTCGGGACATAACAAGATCAGCTCTTGAAAGCGCTGATTGTAAGCAGTAAGAGCGGTACCCTTGACCTTCAGGTTCCACAGCTCAACCTCCATCTGCTTGACTTCATTTCGTGGGCAGTATTTCCTCACAAACATAGCTTTGAACTCACTCCAGGGCGTCGCTTGGGCAACATCAATGGTCACTGCACGAGCATAGACGTTCCACCAAGTCAAAGCACCATCCACTAGCGTGCTTGACGCAAACTTTACCTTATCAGATTCAGCAACATTGCTAATCCCAAATTGGGATTCCAGCTTCTCAAACCATCTGGTCAAACCTACTGCTCCTTCAGTACCGCGGAAACTTACTTGCGTAACTGCACGAAATTCCTTGTAGGTACAAGTCCGTGCAATGGCAATAGTAGCTCCTTGGTTTGTCTCCTCTTGTGTGCTTGTTGTACGATTCGCTTCAGCTGCTGCGAGTGCCTCAGCCACCCGTTCCGCGATCATTTGACTGAGTATGACGGGATCAATACCACCGGTAGTAGCTGGTGGGTTCTGTGTCTCAGATCTTCTAACTGGCGCCATAATCTAAAAAGGTAGTAAGACAATGAGTTTTGCCAGACATAACATGCAAGGCACGCACAATACAATTATGAGATGCTCCATGGTATAATGAACAATATATAATGATCTCATAATTTTTGTAACCCAAATAACATAATATCATTCATAAAAATGTTTTGTAATACATCATAATTCGCCATACATAATAAAGAAAAAGAAAATGCCAACTAGCTGAGATAAACTTCAAAGCTTAGTGGTCGTACAACAATAAGTCAATGGTACAAGATAAGTCTAACTAGTGCCCTCACGGCGCTGATGAAGCTCTCTCTCCAACTCTGCTAACCTCCTCTCAACCACGATCTCACGAGCCTGGGAATCCCTAAGTCTAACATCGGTATCATAACAAGCGGCCCTAAACCTCTTATCCAGGTCAGCAATAGGGTCCTCCACAGGTGCCTCTAGTCCACCTGTCTCAACCAATGGCTCTACTCCCCAACGGGTCACCAGGCTCTCGATCTCCTCAATACGAGCATTCGGCATGGTATCCATCTGATCGAGAACAGTATGGAGCTGTCCTCGTAGACGGGTCACACAAACCGTCAATGTCGTCTCATCCCTAACTGGACTCTTCTTCGTCAGTGTCTCCAGCTTATCCTGCACCTCATTATACTCATCACCCAAAGCCTCTACAGCATCCTCAAACCTGTTTAAACGGGTCGTCACACATCCATCTGCCGCTCCAAGCATCACAACTGTCGATGTAGCTCTCCTAGGAAGAGGAGTCGTAGCTCTCGGCCCAGTAGAGATGCCAACATCAGCAAGCATCTCCTGATACACAGCAGGTACAGTCTCTGGTGGTGGTGGTAGTAGTGACGCCTCTGGGGCAGGACTGGCAGGTGTGCGAGCTGCATGCCTGTCAGTGGCAGAGAAGGGTATGAGGGGTCGGTAAGGTGAAGGTGGTGGTCGGGCAGCTCTCCCCCGAAGACGTCGCCTAACATAGTAGAAAGGCAGAGTACCAGGTGCTGGAGCAGGGATGTCTGTCCTTTCCCCTTCGTCTTCAGACGAAGACGAGGAGATGTGTGCGATGGAAACCTCAGGAGTAGCAGCATATGTAGCAGGAGGGTCCTCAGTGTCAGTGACCTCCATAGGTTCACCTTCTCCATCGGTGAACTCCATATCATCATCCTCTGTCTCCTCCATTGACTCATCCCTAGTGACTGATGCCTATCCTGGTGACTGCACCACATCAGCGGCTAGGTCATCCTCTCCTCCGCCCTCTAGGCAAAGTACGTCATCAGCTGATACATCAGGGATACGGATCGGTGAACGGTAAACCTCCTCAGTCTCTCTCTCAGTCTCATCATCTGAAATCATCTGGTACCACGGATATCCTGATGGTGATCCTCTAGGTAGTCCTACTGATGAACTGATAGTCGACTGTGAACTGCGGTTGTAGTATGCTCCTGTAGACGTGGAATCATCAGAAGAAGACATCGCTGTAACATAAACAGAATAAATGTGTGTAAATATCTCATATAATTAGTCCGTAAAAAGGGACATTAACATAACATATAGCAATCATTGTTGAACCCACATGTATCCCATATAACATAATTCAGATTTTGTTGTTGCACATGTAACCCATGTAAATGTACCTCGTAATTGTTAAATCACATGTATCCCATTTATTACTTATATATATATCCATGTATATATATATACTTAATACTTACAATCCGTATGATAATCGATTAAACACATAGCAGTTATAGTCTAGAGTTACTAAATGCAACCTATCTATAACCATGGCTCTGATACCAATCTGTCCCACTCCCAAAATATCAGAGTATAATGGCAACAAGGGAGTGGTGACGTCATCATTATCATACACACACAGTTACAAAGAACGACCTCTAAATGAGACGTTCGGAAAATAGATCACTTGTAATTGATAAAATAAATAGTTTTAACATAGTGCGGAAGCATAAAACTGGTCACAGTTACAAAACATAGTTTTCCAAATAGTACAAATGATCTTGGTTTCAATAGAAATGACGGCAATGCATGAGACCTCACTTAGCATCTTCCTTCTTAATACCTGAGAAAAACATTGCTAAAGCGTCAACATAAAGTTGGTGAGTTCATAGGTTTAGTCAATTTGAAATGTTTAATGAACCACAAGATTTTCCCAAAAGTGATGACAATATAACAAATACAAAGTCATCATAAAAGTATTTATTACAGTCTAAGCTCGTGACACCGAAGCGTTAACAACACCGGTAGTATAATCATATAAATGTAGCCCAAATGGATGCCTAAACCCACGACATCCTATCTCAGACTCAAATGAAACTGTGCCCGCTTGTCCCTTGTTGGACAAGACAGACAGGGGCGTCAACCCCGATAGATCTATCCATAACATTCGCGCTTACACAAAGTAATTAACGGTTCACGATTCACGGGCCAAAGCAACTGGGTTTTTAGTGGGACTTAGACTAATATATAAATCAGTAAATGCACTTGTGTTCATACGTTAAATCAAGCAATGTCTCACCCCAAAAAGCAGTAAAAGTAGTTAAACGTGGAGCTATAAACTCACCTCGTAAATCAGCAAAGTGACAAAATGTAAAGGTAGCTCGAGAATACGGTTACGCTAGTCGCGACCTATTTGATTATAAAGATCGTGTTACGACATTAAAAATTATACTAATAAAAGACATGACATCCTAGTTGTGCTTGACAATACTTTTCGTTTACGGAAAACACGATACTTAAAAGTCGGGTATTTAATAAATGAGATTTACGGGCTAAATATACTCTTAAGTTAAACAAAATCGTTTTGGGCCTTAAATAACCCAACACAACCAACCGGCCCAACATTTATCCCAAAATACCCACCCAAGTTTCGGCCCATAGGCCATTTGACCCGGCCTGGCCCATATGGCGATACAAACAAGAAACAAGGGTTAAATCCCTTTTGGTTTCCCATAACTGTAGTCAACTCTCTCTCTCTCTCTCGAAACTACTCCCACCCGTCCCTTTCTCTCTCTATCTAAAAACCAAACGAATCTAAGCTCTCCCATGGCTAAGTGGTTTCATAGATTAATTAATCATCATTATTTATGAAGGCTTAGTGAATAATCACGCGTGGGATGTGGGGTTTCATCCCCACATCAAAACCAATTCGATTCGAGGTGTTTTCGAGGAGATTAAATGATAGATTCATCATCACAGATAAGTTTTAAATCCTTTTTCCTTTTAATTAATTGATCTACTGATTTTCGTTTCATAAAAGGATTTTTGGGTTCAATTCGTTTGTATAAATAAGCTGTGAACAAGGGGCTCTCGGATTTAATAATAATCGATTTAGGGTTTCGAAAATAATTGGGGGTTTTTCCAAATCTAATGTTTAATAACAATTAATTAACGTTTTCTATCATAAAAACATATTAATTTCATCATATAGCCGATTTGTAAAAATTAGGGTTTCAGTCAAATTGGGGGTTTTTCATATCTCGGTTTTAATTAAATTAATTAATCAATTTGTGTTTGGATTGGGTCTAATTAGAGTATAAATCAATAAAATAAAATTAGGGTTTCTATAAATTTGGGGGTTTTATACACGGTTGTTTAGTTGCAATTAAATAATGTTTTTGGAACATATAATGTGTTAATTTCATAAATAAAAAGGGTTCACAATTTTAGGGTTTCAGATTAATAAAGGGTTTTTATACTCGCGGCTTATTGGGGGTTTGGAGATGTTTTTGTAACAAGGAATTGGATAAATCTTGTGTTATGATTAATTTTGGGTAGTAAAGTTTCGACAGTAATAATGGGTCTCGGTTTGGTCTCGGTTTGGTCTCGGTTTGGTTATGGTTTGATTATGGTTTGGTTATGGCAGAAATAATGTAAAAAGATTGTTAAGGGGGGTCTCGGTTTGGTTAAGGCAGGAACAATGGGGTCTTGGTTTTGGTCAAAGTCCAGTTAATATTATTATTCTTATCCTTATATTATGGTTTAAACTGAACCGTAACAAATACTAATACATTTATTTTATTTTCGCAGGTTTGTTTAAAAATGATGAGCACAACTAAGACGTGTACAGAAAAAATAAAGAAGGTGATTAAAAGACTCACAACGGGTGTTCCGTTTCTGTTTGTAGGTGTGGACGAGAAGGGAATGGATCGGCTTGACACTACTCTTTACTTTCACCCAGAATTTGTATTTGAAACTGCTCAGGAACAATTTTTGTAATATTTGGACTGTGGATAATGTTTTGTGTTATGTTTGGACATTGAACAATTTGGGCTGTATTTAACTTTGTATTATTAGTTTAGGGTTAGACTAAAACTGGAAATGGTATGCTTGTGATGTACCCATTTTGGGTAAACTAGGCATGTGTGCTGGATTTTAGTGGTTAGTGGGTGTATAAACAATGTATTTAGTTCCAGGTCTGAATATTGACTCTTGTTGACCTAGTTTTGAAAGAAAAATAAATAAAAAGTTCACTAATTTTAATTCTAGCATGAGTTGTACCATTGTATCGTTCGGCCCAGGTTTGTCAAAAGTTAGACGCGAAAACATGACATGAACAACTTAATAACAATTCGACACACGACTTAAATCAAAGACGGATACGCGTATTCTCGAGGGATACCAGCAAACAATCCTAATCGACACACGGTTAATGCATAAAACGCTTAATAACTCGCACGTTTCATTCATAAAATAATAGACGCGAAAAAACTCGAGTGGTTACATTCGCTCTCCCTAAAGAGGGCTTTGTCCGCAAAGCAAAACAAACAATATACTTACATCGACACCTCATTGGTAAATAATTAAGGTACTTCACTATATGAAGAAATAAAGATGCAAAATTTGACGGATGTCACAGTATTCCCATGTTTTAGAGATTTCGTCACGAAATCAAGACGTTGTTGTAGTTGGGTGATTAGCGAAAAGATGAGGATACTTGCTCTTGAATTGATCTTCACGTTCCCACGTGTATTCTGGACCTCTACGCGCATTCCAACGGATTTTTACGATAGGTATACGACTTTGCTTGAGCTGTTTGACCTGACGGTCCATAACTTCCACCGGTTCTTCTTTGAAGTTGAGTTTGTCGTCAAGTTGAATCTCTTCTAAAGGAATAACGAGTGTCTCGTCGGCTAAACATTTCTTCAGATTGCAAATGTGAAACACATTATGCACTCGACTAAGTTCTTGAAGTAACTCCAAACGATAGGCTACGGGGCCAATCCTCTCTATGATCTTGAATGGTCCAATGTAACGAGGATTTAACTTTCCACGCTTTCCAAAGCGAATCACACCCTTCCAAGGTGAGACCTTTAACATGACTCTATCACCAACTTCAAACTCAAGGGGTTTGCGCCTCATGTCAGCATAACTCTTTTGTCGATCTCTTGCGGCTTGCATACGGCTCTTGATCTTAAAGATCTTCTCAGTAGTCTCGTGTATGATCTCAGGTCCAGTGAGTTGTGCTTCACCAACCTCTGCCCAACACACGGGTGAACGACACTTTCTACCATACAATGCTTCGAATGGTGCTGCCTTAATGCTAGTGTGATAACTATTGTTGTATGAGAACTCCACCAGAGGTAGGTGCCTATCCCATCTATTTCCAAAATCGATCACACAAGCTCTCAGCATATCTTCTAAGGTTTGAATGGTCCTTTCACTTTGACCGTCAGTTTGGGGATGATACGCAGTGCTCATATCCAACTGCGTTCCCAACGCTTTCTGCAGCGACTTCCAAAATTGTGAAGTAAATCGGCTATCTCGGTCGGAGATTATAGACACAGGCACACCATGCCTCGTGACTACCTCTTCCAAGTAGGTTCTTGCTAACTTATCCATTCCATCAGTCTCCTTGATTGGTATGAAATGAGCCGATTTGGTGAGTCGGTCGACGATTACCCAAATAGTGTCAAATCCGGCTGAGGTTTTAGGTAGCTTTGTAATGAAATCCATAGTGATCCTTTCCCACTTCCATTCTGGCAGTTCGGGTTGGACCAACAATCCTGATGGTTCCATATGTTCAGCCTTGACCTTGGCACAAGTCAAGCACTTGCTAACATATGTAGCAATGTCCGCCTTCATGTTCGGCCACCAATACAACATCTTCAGATCATGATACATTTTGTCAGATCCCGGATGTATGGAGTATTTTGACTTATGCGACTCATGCATAATCAAAGGTCGTAGGTCACCATGGCACGGTAACCAGCTCCTATTATCAAGGCATAATGTCCCATCCGAGCGAGCCTCTAACTTCTTTATCATGCCTTCAACATCTTCAGTCTTGAGAATTTCTTCCTCGACTGCCTCTTTCTGAGCCTTGAGAATTAAGGATGGAAGGTCTAAGTCAATGGTCATCACCAAGGCCTTCACCCTAAGAACTCTCTCCTTTCGACTCAAAGCGTCGGCCACGACATTTGCCTTGCCCGGGTGATAACGGATATCGCAATCGTAATCACTGAGCAACTCTAGCCAACGTCGTTGTCTCATGTTGAGTTCTTTTTGATTCAAAATGTGTTGTAGACTCTTATGATCAGTGAATACAACACACTTTGTGCCATAAAGGTAGTGTCTCCAAATCTTCAGGGCAAACACCACTGCTCCTAACTCTAGGTCATGAGTTGTGTAGTTCTTCTCGTGCACTTTTAGTTGTCTTGATGCATAAGCAATGACCTTAGTCCTTTGCATCAATACCGCACCTAACCCTTTTATGGATGCATCACAATATACCACAAAGTCTTCATTACCTTCGGGTAGGGCTAGTATAGGTGCTTCACACAACATCTGCTTCAATGTCTGGAATGCCAAATCTTGATCCTCTTTCCACTCAAACTTCTTGTCTTTTTGAGTTAACTCCGTCATTGGTTTAGCTATCTTGGAGAAACCTTCAATGAATCTCCTATAGTAACCAGCAAGACCTAAAACTTGGCGGATCTCTGTGGGTGTCGTTGGAGTCGCCCAATCTTTCACGGCCTCGATCTTAGCAGGATCAACGTGAATACCACTGCTATCGATTACATGCCCAAGGAATTGCACCGTGTTTATCCAAAACTCACATTTGGAAAACTTTGCATATAACTTCTCCTTCCTCAGCAGCTCTAGTATGGTCTTCAAATGCTCCTTGTGTTCTTCTTCGTTACGAGAGTAGATGAGAATATCATCGATAAATACAATCACAAACTTGTCCAAGTATGGTTTGCAAACTCGGTTCATGAGATCCATGAATACCGCGGGTGCGTTTGTCAAACCAAAAGGCATAACTTGGAACTCGTAGTGTCCGTACCGGGTTCTAAAAGCCGTCTTATGAACGTCTTCTTCTCTAACCCTTAGCTGATGATATCCTGACCTTAAATCGATCTTCGAGTATATGCTAGATCCTTGCAATTGGTCGAAAAGATCGTCAATTCTTGGCAATGGGTAACGGTTCTTTATCGTCAGCTTATTCAACTCTCGGTAATCAATACACATCCTAAAGGATCCATCTTTCTTTTTGACAAATAGGACCGGTGCTCCCCAAGGTGAGGAACTCGGCCTAATGAAACCTTTGCCAGAAAGTTCCTTTAGTTGTTCGGCTAACTCTGTCATCTCGGCTGGTGCTAAGCGGTATGGGGCTCTAGCAACAGGTGCGGCTCCTGGTGTAAGCTCGATGTGAAACTCCACTTGTCGTGCTGGTGGTAATCCCGGTAAATCCTCTGGGAATACGTTTGGAAAGTCTCTAACGATCGGTACATCTTCCACTTTCTTCTCATGATCTTCTTCTTCTTCCTTTTGCGTTATTTGAACCAAGAATACTGGACATCCCTTCTCAATGTATCTTTGGGTTCTAATACATGAGATGACTTCCAGTCTTGATCCATTCTTCACTCCACTTCTTTCGCCTTGTATGATTAGTACATCGTTTCCATAAGGAACACGGACGCACTTCTCATGACATACAATTTCCGCGTGATGCTTCGACATCCAATCCATTCCAATGATGACATCAAAACTTCCCAATTCTATGGGGAGTAAGTCGATACTGAACGAACGATCTTGTAACCTTATACTACATCCTTTCAGAATAGCATCGGTGGTTACTGACTTCCCATCGGCTAGTTCTACATTATACTTAACATCTAACGCAGTAGGGGTAATATTTAGGCGTTCACTAAATACAGATGACACAAAACTCCTATCCGCACCAGAATCAAATAGTACTGAAGCATAGTTGTTATTGACTAGAAACGTACCAGTCACAACATTGTTGTCCTGCACCGCAGCTTCAGCACACAGATGATACACTTTGCTAGGTGTCGTGAATCCTCCAGGAGTACTAGTTGTGGCTCGGTTATTTCCTCCCCGGTTCCCTTGATTCTGCTTCTGGTTCCCTTGGTTGTGATTCTGGTTGCCTCGAATCTGGTTACCACGACCTTGGTTTCCACTGCTTGGACACTTATTCTTGTAGTGACCTTTCTCTCCACATCCAAAGCAAGTGACATTTGCTCCTTGGCCACCCTGTGTTCCCGGTCCTCTTTGGTTAGTAGGACGAGGTGGTGCTCGACATTCCTTTTCCTTATGTCCAGCCTTTCCACAGTTGTAGCATGTAGGGGGACATGCTCCTTCGTGGTGTCGGCCACACTTTCCACAGAAAGGAAGTCTTCCAGCGTAGTTTCCAGTATTACCTTGTCCAGCAGTAAACACTCTTGCTACTTCTTGTCGCTTGTTCTGATTGTAGTTGTTTGTGTTGTTGCTGTTGTTGCTATTGTTAGTATTGTTGTTGTAGTGGTTGCCAGACCACTTCCTCTTATCTCCAGTATTTTCTCCCAACTCTTGTACCACTTGGTACATCAAACTCTGAGCCATATCGATTGCTTCGTGCAAATCAGTTGGCTTGGACGAAGTCACATTCCCTTTGATACTCAAAGGTAGTCCTTCAACGTATCGCTCCAACAATCGGTCGTCGTTGGGCACCATTTCGGTACATAACAAGATCAGCTCTTGAAAGCGCTGATTGTAAGCAGTAAGAGCGGTACCCTTGACCTTCAGGTTCCATAGCTCAACCTCCATCTGCTTGACTTCATTTCGTGGGCAGTATTTCCTCACAAACATAGCTTTGAACTCACTCCAGGGCGTCGCTTGGGCAACATCAATGGTCACTGCACGAGCATAGACGTTCCACCAAGTCAAAGCACCATCCACTAACGTGCTTGACGCAAACTTTACCTTATCAGCTTCAGCAACATTGCTAATCCCAAATTGGGATTCCAGCTTCTCAAACCATCTGGTCAAACCTACTGCTCCTTCAGTACCGCGGAAACTTACTTGCGTAACTGCACAAAATTCCTTGTAGGTACAAGTCCGTGCAATGGCAATAGTAGCTCCTTGGTTTGTCTCCTCTTGTGTGCTTGCTGTACGATTCGCTTCAGCTGCTGCGAGTGCCTCAGCCACCTGTTCCGTGATCATTTGACTGAGTATGACGGGATCAATACCACCGGTAGTAGCTGGTGGATTCTGTGTCTCAGATCTTCTAACTGGCGCCATAATCTAAAAAGGTAGTAAGACAATGAGTTTTGCCAGACATAACATGCAAGGCACGCACAATACAATTATGAGATGCTCCATGGTATAATGAACAATATATAATGATCTCATAATTTTTGTAACCCAAATAACATAATATCATTCATAAAAATGTTTTGTAATACATCATAATTCGCCATACATAATAAAGAAAAAGAAAATGCCAACTAGCTGAGATAAACTTCAAAGCTTAGTGGTCATACAACAATAAGTCAATGGTACAAGATAAGTCTAAATAGTGCCCTCACGGCGCTGATGAAGCTCTCTCTCCAACTCTGCTAACCTCCTCTCAACCACGATCTCACGAGCCTGGGAATCCCTAAGTCTAACATCGGTATCATAACAAGCGGCCCTAAACCTCTTATCCAGGTCAGCAATAGGCTCCTCCACAGGTGCCTCTAGTCCACCTGTCTCAACCAATGGCTCTACTCCCCAACGGGTCATCAGGCTCTCGATCTCCTCAAGACGAGCATTCGGCATGGTATCCATCTGATCGAGAACAGTATGGAGCTGTCCTCGTAGACGGGTCACACAAACCGTCAATGCCGTCTCATCCCTAACTGGACTCTTCTTCGTCAGTGTCTCCAGCTTATCCTGCACCTCATTATACTCCTCACCCAAAGCCTCTACAGCATCCTCCAACCTGTTTAAACGGGTCGTCACACATCCATCTGCCGCTCCAAGCATCACAACTGTCAATGTAGCTCTCCTAGGAAGAGGAGTCGTAGCTCTCGGCCCAGTAGAGATGCCAACATCAGCAAGCATCTCCTGATACACAGCAGGTACAGTCTCTGGTGGTGGTGGTAGTAGTGACGCCTCTGGGGCAGGACTGGCAGGTGTGCGAGCTGCATGCCTGTCAGTGGCAGAGAAGGGTATGAGGGGTCGGTAAGGTGAAGGTGGTGGTCGGGCAGCTCTCCCCCGAAGACGTCGCCTAACATAGTAGAAAGGCAGAGTACCAGGTGTTGGAGCAGGGATGTCTGTCCTTTCCCCTTCGTCTTCAGACGAAGACGAGGAGATGTGTGCGATGGAAACCTCAGGAGTAGCAACATATGTAGCAGGAGGGTCCTCAGTGTCAGTGACCTCCATGGGTTCACCTTCTCCATCGGTGAACTCCATATCATCATCCTCTGTCTCCTCCATCGACTCATCCCTAGTGACTGATGCCTGTCCTGGTGACTGCACCACATCAGCGGCTAGGTCATCCTCTCCTCCGCCCTCTAGGCTAAGTACTTCATCAGCTGATGCATCAGGGATACGGATCGGTGAACGGTAAACCTCCTCAGTCTCTCTCTCAGTCTCATCATCTGAAATCATCCGGTACCACGGATATCCTGATGGTGATCCTCTAGGTAGTCCTACTGATGAACTGATAGTCGACTGTGAACTGTGGTTGTAGTATGCTCCTGTAGACGTGGAATCATCAGAAGAAGACATCGCTGTAACATAAACAGAATAAATGTGTGTAAATATCTCATATAATTAGTCCGTAAAAAGGGACATTAACATAACATATAGCAATCATTTTTGAACCCACATGTATCCCATATAACATAATTCAGATTTTGTTGTTGCACATGTAACCCATGTAAATGTACCTCGTAATTGTTAAATCACATGTATCCCATTTATTACTTATATATATATCCATGTATATATATATACTTAATACTTACAATCCGTATGATAATCGATTAAACACATAGCAGTTATAGTCTAGAGTTACTAAATGCAACCTAGTTCTCTATAACCATGGCTCTGATACCAATCTGTCACACTCCCAAAATATCAGAGTATAATGGCAACAAGGGAGTGGTGACGTCATGATTATCATACACACACAGTTATAAAGAACGACCTCTAAATGAGACGTTCGGAAAATAGATCACTTGTAATTGATAAAATAAATAGTTTTAACATAGTGCGGAAGCATAAAACTGGTCACAGTTACAAAACATAGTTTTCCAAATAGTACAAATGATCTTGGTTTCAATAGAAATGACGGCAATGCATGAGACCTCACTTAGCATCTTCCTTCTTAATACCTGAGAAAAACATTGCTAAAGCGTCAACATAAAGTTGGTGAGTTCATAGGTTTAGTTAATTTGAAATGTTTAATGAACCACAAGATTTTCCCAAAAGTGATGACAATATAACAAATACAAAGTCATCATAAAAGTATTTATTACAGTCTAAGCTCGTGACACCGAAGCGTTAACAACACCGGTAGTATAATCATATAAATGTAGCCCAAATGGATGCCTAAACCCACGACATCTTATCTCAGACTCAAATGAAACTGTGCCCGCTTGTCCCTTGTTGGACAAGACAGACAGGGGCGTCAACCCCGATAGATCTATCCATAACATTCGCGCTTACACAAAGTAATTAACGGTTCACGATTCACGGGCCAAAGCAACTGGGTTTTTAGTGGGACTTAGACTAATATATAAATCAGTAAATGCACTTGTGTTCATACGTTAAATCAAGCAATGTCTCACCCCAAAAAGCAGTAAAAGTAGTTAAACGTGGGGCTATAAACTCACCTCGTAAATCAGCAAAGTGACAAAATGTAAAGGTAGCTCGAGAATACGGTTACGCTAGTCGCGACCTATTTGATTATAAAGATCGTGTTACGACATTAAAAATTATACTAATAAAAGACATGACATCCTAGTTGTGCTTGACAATACTTTTTGTTTACGGAAAACACGATACTTAAAAGTCGGGTATTTAAGAAATGAGATTTACGGGCTAAATATACTCTTAAGTTAAACAAAATCGTTTTGGGCCTTAAATAACCCAACACAACCAACCGGCCCAACATTTATCCCAAAATACCCACCCAAGTTTCGGCCCATAGGCCATTTGACCCGGCCTGGCCCATATGGCGATACAAACAAGAAACAAGGGTTAAATCCCTTTTGGTTTCCCATAACTGCAGTCAACTCTCTCTCTCTCTCTAGAAACTACTCCCACCCGTCCCTTTCTCTCTCTATCTAAAAACCAAACGAATCTAAGCTCTCCCATGGCTAAGTGGTTTCACAGATTAATTAATCATCATTATTTATGAAGGCTTAGTGAATAATCACGCGTGGGATGTAGGGTTTCATCCCCACACCAAAACCAATTCGATTCGAGGTGTTTTCCAGGAGATTAAATGATAGATTCATCATCACAGATAAGTTTTAAATCCTTTTTCCTTTTAATTAATTGATCTACTGATTTTCGTTTCATAAAAGGATTTTTGGGTTCAGTTCGTTTGTATAAATAAGTTGTGAACAAGGGGCTCTCGGATTTAATAATAATCGATTTAGGGTTTCGAAAATAATTAGGGGTTTTTCCAAATCTAATGTTTAATAACAATTCATTAACGTTTTCTATCATAAAAACATATTAATTTCATCATATAGCCGATTTGTAAAAATTAGGGATTCGGTCAAATTGGGGGTTTTTCATATCTCGGTTTTAATTAAATTAATTAATCAATTTGTGTTTGGATTGGGTCTAATTAGAGTTTAAATCAATAAAATAAAATTAGGGTTTCTATAAATTTGGGGGTTTTTATACACGGTTGCTTAGTTGCAATTAAATAATGTTTTTGGAACATATAATGTGTTAATTTCATAAATAAAAAGGGTTTACAATTTTAGGGTTTCGGATTAATAAAGGATTTTTATACCCGCGGCTTATTGGGGGTTTGGAGATGTTTTTGTAACAAGGAATTGGATAAATCTTGTGTTATGATTAATTTTGGGTAGTAAAGTTTCGACAGTAATAATGGGTCTCGGTTTGGTCTCGGTTTGGTCTCGGTTTGGTCTCGGTTTGGTTATGGTTTGATTATGGTTTGGTTATGGCAGAAATAATGTAAAAAGATTGTTAAGGGGGGTCTCAGTTTGGTTAAGGCAGGAACAATGGGGTCTTGGTTTTGGTCAAAGTCCAGTTAATATTATTATTCTTATCCTTATATTATGGTTTAAACTGAACCGTAACAAAGACTAATACATTTGTTTTATTTTCGCAGGTTTGTTTAAAAATGACGAGCACAACTAAGATGTGTACAGAAAAAATAAAGAAGGTGATTAAAAGACTCACAACGGGTGTTCCGTTTCGGTTTGCAGGTGTGGACGAGAAGGGAATGCATCGGCTTGACACTACTCTTTACTTTCACCCAGAATTTGTATTTGAAACTGCTCAGGAACAATTTTTGTAATATTTGGACTGTGGATAATGTTTTGTGTTATGTTTGGACATTGAACAATTTGGGCTGTATTTAACTTTGTATTATTAGTTTAGGGTTAGACTAAAACTGGAAATGGTATGCTTGTGATGTACCCATTTTGGGTAAACTAGGCATGTGTGCTGGATTTTAGTGGTTAGTGGGTGTATAAACAATGTATTTAGTTCCAGGTCTGAATATTGACTCTTGTTGACCTAGTTTTGAAAGAAAAATAAATAAAAAGTTCACTAATTTTAATTCTAGCATGAGTTGTACCATTGTATCGTTCGGCCCAGGTTTGTCAAAAGTTAGACGCGGAAACATGACATGAACAACTTGATAACAATTCGACACACGACTTAAATCAAAGACGGATACGCGTATTCTCGAGGGATACCAGCAAACAATCCTAATCGACACACGGTTAATGCATAAAACGCTTAATAACTCGCACGTTTCATTCATAAAATAATAGACGCGAAAAACTCGAGTGGTTACATTCGCTCTCCCTAAAGAGGGCTTTGTCCGCAAAGCAAAACAAACAATATACTTACATCGACACCTCATTGGTAAATAATTAAGGTACTTCACTATATGAAGAAATAAAGATGCAAAATTTGACGGATGTCACAGTTTCAAACTTTTGTGATTACGTAAGTATGATCTGACATAGCGAATTTATATAAGAAAATAAGCTTAAAATAAGCTTTAAAAAGTGAGCTCGTGCAACATAAGGCCAAACTCAAATAAGCCAGCAACTAAACAAACTAATGTACCAATAGGCTGGAAACCATAACGCATCAAAAATAATTATACCTGATCCTCCTAGTCATTGGTGGATTGCTTAACCTTGTTAGAAATAGACTTCCTGCTAGTCGCGCTCTTCTTGTTCAAAAGCTCACCCTCTTACTTCTTCGCCAAAGTCCATTTGTCACTTCTCCTTTGATTCTTCTATACGGGGACACATGAAACAATTATCCTGCCATGGCTACGGTTGTGAAGCCTGAAATGATTATAAGTCACACGATATGCTCTAACCATGATTATAGAAATAAATGCAGAAAAAAACTGGACCAAAACTAATTTAACTCAATAACATGCATTTTATAACAGTCTATATTGTGTATATTCTTAGAGAACCAACTGCTTACTTAAAACAGCTTTTGTCACTTCCAGTTAATTATCATATGCGAATAACCAATCAGAAACATTCAAAAATGCAATAATTAGTTTCAAAATAAACCCAAAACGGCCTTTTAGATATCATCTATCACAAAAGCCATGTTCGCCATCATATATAACCAATGTTAAGAAAAACCATAGCATCAAAATTGTCTCGGCCAAACTAATAATCACATTACAATACTGAAATCGGCGAACTTCTTTTCAAATTCATCTATTATTGTAACAATTCATAGCAAACTCTGACACACCAAAGAGTTACACAAACACAATCCATAGGCAGGCATCAAGAAACATAAATTCTTCAAACAATTTTGATAAATACATTAATCCAAAGACGCAAAGTATTAATAGATAAATTGACGGCTTATCAAAAACTTACCTAAGATAAAAGTTGTAGGCCCAACCAACGCATCTGTTAACTGATAAAAAAAAAGAACTAATTAGTTTTGAGTCTAAAAAAACTTACTTTTTGAAAAATTAATATCAGCATCTTTAATCTCTTAATCTTTTTTGTTTTTCTTCCGTCACTGAAACCGCCACCCAGTCGCCGACAAAAGGGTTACTGAAATAGTGAAATTCCGTGAGATCTAAAAAAAAGGTAAAAACAACGATTTTTTTTAAAATAAACGCATTAATAGAAATAAAATAAAGAAAAGATCAAACTTTTGTAAATAAGGGATGTGCCATTTTTTCCATTAGATTCAACCAATAGCTGAAAAAAAATCACGTCAAGAAAGTGAGATCCCTACATCAACGCAAGAACAAATTATTAAAACTTAAATATATAAATATAATCTATAGATCTATATTTGTAGACTATAGATCTACAAGTAAACCAGAAAATCTAAATATAAGAAATATAGATCTATAAAAAGCTCTTAAATTAAGTAAATTAATAAATCTAAACATATCTTTATTGTGGCGAGTGATGACGGCCGGTGGCTGTGAGGTCCGAGGTGATGCAACCGTGGAGGTGACGGTCGGGATGATGCAACAGTTATTATGATGGTCGGGGCGATGTAACCGTGGTGATGACGGTCGTGGCGATGTAACCGCGGTGGTGACGACCAGCTGTGGTGGTGGGTTTAGGTGATGGAGGTGAAAGTGTATTATTGTGAGGGGAGAGAGTGTTTTTAATGTGTGTATTTTTTTCATGTGTATTTGTATAAGGTATGATTTATTTTCTGTTGACATTTTTCAACTGCATTAATGGTTTCAACAATTCTAAAATTAGAAATTTTCAACAATTTGGATAGAGCTTTTATAATGTAGTAGAGATATATATTATAAATACAAAATTATACGAATATTTCATAAGAATATGTTCCTAAATTATGATTATGACATGTATAACAAGAATTACATGTTATTTTTTAGATTATACAAAATACAACCAATAAATTTGTAGTTTTTTTTTTTGTCGCTCGAGATCCTATAAGATCTTAAGTATGTAAAGATCCTACGTAAGATCGGATCATTTTTGCTTTGTAGTATCGTAAAATCGTAAGATCCTAAAATTAAGATCAAGATCTTGACAACCTTGGTTTATAGACAAAGAGAAAGTTGATTATAATCATTGCAATGAATAGAGAGCCTTAAATATAAACATACACATATGAAGCGACTTTTTTTTTCCCAAAAAGCGGCCTAGTTTAATTCTTTTTATTTTTTTATTTAATAATAAAAAATATTACATTAAATAAAAAACATTAAATCAAATAAAAAACGTCACCTTAAAAAACATTACATAAAATAAAAAAACGTTATATCAAAAAACATTACAATAGTATTAATATTTAAATATTTTAAAGAAAATGATTACAAAAAATACTTATTTAAAGATAAAGAGGGTAAAATACGTTAACTAAACTAACTCTAAAAATGATCAAATTAATATATGTTGTGAGGAATTAAATAAAACTCGATATATTAAAATTTAAAAATTTATTACAAATTTTATTGAATTAATACATAATTAACACTACCTTAATTTAATCCAAAAAAAATATACAAATTAAAAAGGAATGAAGGAAGACATGGAATTGCAAATAGATCGTATGATATGGTAGATCGATTTCGTAGGGTCGAATCAGATGACTTGGTCGCCGCAACGGGTCGACTAAGTGCGACCGAGGTCGCGACCGAGTAAGGGTAAATAATGGCCTTAGTAAGGCTAAATGTTACAAAAATAAAGTACAAGAACATGCATCATATTTCATCATAATGGCTGCAAAACTGATGCATGAAATAACCACTAAAGAATAAAGCGAAAAAGAATAAAGGAGCATATTTTCTACAAGCAGCAAACACAATAATTCTGGGTTCAATAGTCTAATTTTTTTTTTTTTTTTGAACTTGATTCAATAGTCTAATAACGACTGTATTTGTTAGAAACGCTGACCTCGCTTGACACATTCACCATTTTGTTGACTTGCATTTTGTTGTTGCTTTTCCACCATCTTCGTATGTCACAGCCTTTTGTAGTCCATCACCTATTGTTATTTAAATCGATCCATGTCACATACCTCATCTCCAAGCAAGTTTTAAAGAAGGTTTGTCATGCATGTTCGATGATGTATTAAGGGTTTACCCATTTCCACTCTAAAATTTCAACTCCTAATTAACATATACAATTATCAGGGAATGCATAGTCCATTTTAATGGGTGTTCATAATTTTTTTGAAATGATTATTTTTCTAAGTTTTGGCTTATCATGAACTTTTCTTTTGACTTTCTAAAGTAATAACATTCCAGCCATGTATATGAAATTCAATGGTTTCTAGGCAATATATTCCTAAGATAGCGTTGCTATACTTTCCTAAGATAGAGTTATAGTAAAATTACAGGTTTTCCACTTAAAAACATAAAAAGTTTCTTTATATAAAAACTTTAAAAGTTCACCCTAGCCAAAGACAATCCATTGAAGGACAAAGAAAGCATAGTCAAACAATGAATAGAATCATGAAATCAACAACATTAGCGAGACTTGGTTATGATGTATAAAACATTACAAGAGAAAAGGTTGAACTGATTAATTGAATCTAACAAGATATAAGACTCAATGAAGGATTAATGAAGTAGATAAAGAGATGTAGTTAAGACAAGATGAGTTATTCTATTAGAACGACACCACTATATCATTCTTAAAAAAAGACTACAAGAACAAAATATGATATAAACCAAGACCCTCTATAAACCAATATTCCAAAGAGATCAAAACTTGAATATAGAAGCACGGTCAAAGATGTTTCAAATACACTTACATAGATAACCCTCTGGCAAGAGGAATGATACATCCACATAATGTTTACAAAAATAAATCTACATAATGATGTGTAGGTTAATTAGTGGATGCAAATATGTGAAAAGTACAAAAAGTATAAGAGAGAGTGCCAATGACTTTCATGACACATCATTATGTGAATTTGTTTTTGTAAATTTTATGTGGATGTAGCATTTCTCCTCTAGCAAAGAATAATTTCAAAACAAAAAGATATAATTCATTACTTGAACCAACTAAAGCCTCAATCTCTTCAATGTTGCCTTATCACTTATGTAAAAACAATCAAGAAACTTTGTCATATTCTTGTTCTTCGCGTGGCATCTCTACACATACAAAACAGTACGAACAACTATTGAAAAATCTTAAATGGAAAAGAGTATATAGAAGTTATGTTAAATACAAGGAAAAAAACGAGATATATGGATAATGAAAGCACAATATTGTCAAATAAGTTCAATATCAGTTCCATCAAGAACAAGCTTATCCTTAGCCATCTCAGATCTGACTACAATTACACCATCAAGCAAATCACCTTCGTCATCTGTCTACAAACAAAAATACAGAGACTATGAGTAACTATAGATTAGCGAGATTTAAAAGTCTTTGTGAATGAATTTAACCCTATATGAAGGTGGTTTATATAGGCATTTTCATCAAGGGTTTTAGTTCAAAATTCAAAATATTTTAAAAAAGTTGTGCCCATTAGTATAATATTTGTTCATTAAAGCATGAATGTCAAATTTTTATATTATAATTGTTGACAAGTTTAAGTAATATGTGTTTCATAATCTAGATTATACTTACCATATGCATTCTTCTCATAGATTAAAACCATTCCATAAATACTTTTCAACCTTTCATGAGTTGAAACAGTTTTTGCGTAGTAAGTTTATTTGTTCCAACATTAATTTTTTTAACAATTCATTATATAGTGGGTTTTTTAACATTCAAGGTTTTGGTGAATATATGTAGAGATTTTAAAACTTTCCATGTATAAATTACGTTTCAACAATGTAATAATTTCGAGATTTCAATCACAGGTTTACATTCGTCAATTAGTTTACAGCTTTTCAACATTTCCATTCCATGTATAAACCATTTTTTCAACATTCAACATTGTCATATTTATTTGTGTTTTCAACTTTCAACTTTCAACAATTGACATACACCCTTTATAGGGTACTAGACGAGTACCCGCGCATAGCGGCGGAAATTGTCTAGCAACAGATAATTAACACGATGCGATATTGTGGTAAGTGTTTCCGTGACGTTCAAAATATAACGTCAAAAGATTAAACTTTTATTGCAAAGCGTTGTAACATGTTATAATTCAAAATATCTTATAAGTACGTTTCAATTGGATGAAATGGTGCCATTTGTTTAATTAACCAAAATTTATATCTTTTTTAATAAATAAGATTTGCATGTAGTAGTTTTTAGTGGGACCCACATTTTTTAAGCATTCAACATTTTCAACTTTCAACCAAAGGGATACACCCTTTATAATGTAATATAAGTATACATTAGTGGGACCCACATTTTTCAAGCATTCAACATTTTCAACTTTCAACCAAAGGGATACACCCTTTATAATGTAGTATAGATATAGATTAGTGAGACCCACATTTTTCAAACATTCAACATTTTCAACTTTGAACCAAAGGGATACACCCTTTATAATGTAGTATAGATATAGATTAGTGAGACCCACATTTTTCAACCATTCAACATTTTCACCTTTCAATCAAAGTGATACACCATTTATAATGTAGTATAGATATAGATTAGTGGGACCCACATTTTTCAACTATTCAACATTTTCAACTTTCAATCAAAGCGATACAACCTTTATAATGTACTATAGATATAGATTAGTGGGACCCACATTTTTCAACCATTCAACATTTTCAACTTTTAACCAAAATGATACACCCTTTATAATATAGTATAGATATAGATAAATATAGATTACTGTAACATATATTCATCATTTTAAAATAAACACCATGGAGTATTAAACCTCCCCACCCTTCGACTGTGTCATATATTCATCATACCATATCCACAGCTTGTTTACTCACGTGTTTATCTTCCCAACATGACTATTTTGTCATTTTTTTTTTCGTTTTCATTCATAATTCATCATCCCAAACGTATGAATCCTTATTTTCATGCTTTCCTCATCATCCATTCATCCACAAAACATTAAAACAGCATACGGTTCAATAAGACATCTAATTTGTCAAATTTCATCATCTAATGTTGGATCCTTATATTTTTATTTTTCTTTGATACGTGTTGAACCGGACGGTTTTGGTCCGACGGTCTGACCCGGGTCGACCAAGACCCGGCGGTTCAATTCGGTCCGAGTTTCATTAAAAACCCGGCTCACAACGACCCGATCAACACTCTGGTTCTCGGTTCAACCGGTTAAACTGGCCGAGTCAAACCGATTTAAAACATTGGTATATACGATAGTAAATTATATTTATAGAGTAAAAAAAGAAAGATCAGGTTAAAATCGTAAATAAATAGTTTTTCAAAGGTAGAAATAATAAATAATCATATGCTAAGTTGCTAACACATATTTCAAAATTAAAGAATGATATGAAAATTTAATTAGTTATTGCTCATAAGATGTAGAATCAAGTCACAAACCGAAAATGTAAGACATGTAGAAGCAAGTCACACAAATCAAAGATAAGATGATGAACATAACCAGTTCCCATATGGCTTAGTTCTTTTTAAGAACGATAATGAAACTTAAGGGTCTGATATCTTCTTTAACCAGCTCTTCGTCAATCAGTCTTCCATAATTCTCAAACAAGTTATCCAAAACTCTTTGTCCAAAGTGATTGGAAATCATCGATTCTTGTATTGCTCTGGTGGTCTTTGCCACAATGGTTCCATAGCTAACACAAGCGTTGTGTCTGAGTTCAGTTTCAAAAAATTCAAAATGCTCAATCACAAAAGACCCTTCTTTTTTTATTTGCTCTTCTAGTTCATCCCGAGAGGGTGCGTAAAAGTGAGTATCGTACTCGTCAAATTTTTCCTGCTCAATTTCTCCCTATGATAAAACAGAATTGTGAATTTCCTGTACCACCAACATTTTTTATATACTAAAACAAAGTTTTACTATAATTAATAAGCATGCTATGTGTATTATTCAGGGTTTATAAAATTTCTGGAAGTTCAAAATTTATAAACACGCTAAAAAAGTAAAGGTATATAATTTAAGGCATTGTGTACCAAGTACTAGTTGATACTAAACTTCTTTTGGGGGTAAAAAAAAGTTTAGCCCTGTATGTAAGTACATGTCAATATAATGGCCTAAAGTCGTAAAACTCTTGGAAGCTTTATGTACGTACCTGCGCAACTAACAATGCAAATGATTGTGAAAGAAGTTCCCACAAGACTGAGTTGCCCCTATCCACATGGCTTTGGTCTCTTCTCCCCAACAACATCAGCACCATCCGACCCTCGGATAGTACTTCTTTCGATCTTGAACGAAGAAAGAATGTAAAATCTTGTTTGAATTGGTTTGAATATGCTTTAGATACTTCTACAGGGCTGGTCTTGGTAATGGAAACACTACCTTTATTAATTGAATTGCCTTGCTCGTCATAGAGTTCGGAAGGGACCTAAAATATTATACGCTTATAATTTGTACCAGTTAGTTCCATTTATATTTACAATACTAGAAATTAAATTGGTATAAACATAGGGAACCTACCCTGGAGAGCCAATGCAGACTAGAGAAGGAGTAAACAAAATGCAAACAGTTATCTGGAAACAATCTACCGTAAAAGGTTCCAGGATAAGCAGCTACATATATGTTGGAATCAGATTCGTGCCTTTTATTCTTGAATTCATTATAGAAATCTGGCAAGTTCTTGAAGAGCGAATTGAAGTCATTAGTATAAAGGTCGTTGAGGTACACTCGATACTCAGGTGGTGTAGAATTGGATACTTTCCTTGAGGTCTCGTCAATGGCTTCAACCATTTCTCGTATGCTTGATAATGTGTTTTGGCCAGAAGCGCAACCAAGATCGGCTATCCCTAAACTCATTGGTGTCATGGAGGCATAGGTCTTCTGAAGACACTTCACGGTTATGTGCTTGGTCATATCCGAAGTATTTTTCTAGCCATAACAAATAGCATAGAAGGCAAATCATTATGAAATACAGTATCTTCTAATTGGGTTTTGCTATAAAAACCTCATGGGTCTTGTATAAGCTTTATTGAGTTAAAAACATTTTCATATATAAATTTACTTATACCTTATTAAAACTCACTTACTTTAATTATATGTGCTAAAATTATGTACATGGTTAGTTCAGACTTGAAAATAATTCTAATTAAAGAAAACTTAAAGAACACTTAGGTTGTTAGCAAAACACTTAGTTTAAACTTCTCATATGTACTGTAACGAAAATGAGGAGTTATATGTATATTTGCCCTTGTTTTAAAGGAGCATCTTTTAGTACAAATTTTGAAATCTTTAAGATGTAGACCGGAATATATTATACCTGAAGAGACGAGTTTTGGGCATAGCTATACTCTCCATTTCCGCCATTCATGTGAAAAACTTCGTCAACCTTCATGTTTGTGTAATGTTTTCAGATCTTGTGGGATGGCACAATTATGTGACCACCTCTCTTTCCTTTTATAACGACTGCTTCATATGCTTGATGTAAATATTTTATTAATTGGTGCACTAAAAATATTGTCTTTTAGTGATATATAAAAAAGTTATCATCAAAGTTAAAATAATGTCATTGAAAATAAAGTAATATTAATACAAGTATAAAAAAAGTTATCATCAAAGTCAAAATAGTGTCATTGAAAATAAAATAGTATTAATAAAAGTATAAAATCAGTGTTTATGTGACTTTTTGTGTCATTCCTTTGGCCATGGTTAATTTTCTCACATTTAAAAGAAGGGAAGTAAAAGCCTATACAGTGACAAAAAAAAGTGTCAGAAGTTTTTAATCAGTGTAGGGCTTAACTTGCGGTAAATACAGACTAATCAAGAAGCTCAAATTTATACCAAGTACCAATCAAATTTGACACAAATTATATAATAAATAATCACAAACGTCACCAGCCCCAAAGAATTCAAAAAGCTCCAAACCACCTAAAACCACAACTGCGAACTTTTTGCAAATTGATAATAATAGGTTGCAAAAATATGTATTATGATAGTTTAAAGTCGGACCCTCAATCCATTTCCAAGTTAGAACGTAATCCGTTTAACACCCCAAATCTAAACTCAAAAGGAACATCATTTATAGGAAACAAAATTAAGATCCAAAACAATCCTCAAACAACACAGGTCATACAAATACCATAAATTCACGCTCTTTGTATCAAAACCATTAAACTCAATAATTTGCACTAATAAAGTAGCCCACTTATCATCCAAAACTAACATACTGTCTAATCACCTAAACCTACTTTATTTACTACATAAACAAGTCTAGAAAGCATAATATTGACCAGAACTATAACTAAAATGCAAATTCTATATATGCGCAGAGGCTAAAAATCAATAATTCTGAAAACATACACACAAAAGGTATATGTATAAAATCTTACAGATATTATAAATAAGATCACCAAAGTGGAAATGAAAAAATAACACAATTTCAATGAATTATCCAATACCCATTAAGAGATTAATACAAAGTTTTGGTTTTTAGCAAAAATTATACTCTAGCAATTTCAGATGTGGTCGTGATGGTGTCGGGTGTGAGTGGTGATGAAGGTGGTTGGTTTCACCAGATCTACTTTTTCAATGATAACTCATCTTCTTTTTTTTGTTGTTTAGGCGGAAAATTGAAATTTTTGGTTTCTCATATAGCGTCTTGGCGGGTATTGAATCTTTTTTTATATAAAAGAGTTTGATTTTTTTAAAGAATTTTTGTGAAAACCGGAAGTGGTATAAAAAAGAATTAGTTGCCGTTTGGTTGGAGTATATTCGAAGATATTAGGTGATATTCAAAATATTTATATTTTAATATTCTCAAATATTATGTTATGTTTATTATCAATGGAGGAATTTAAAATTCCTCGAATTTTTAAAATAAAGAATAATATAATTACTTTAAAAATTAAGTAATTTTAATTTATTTGAAAATTATTTTTTTAAAAAATTTTTTTTAATCGTTGTTATTCATGTTTTTATGTTTATCTTAAAAATTATAAAAATTTGTATAAAATTATTTTTTATAAAATTTATATAAATTTTAAATAAAAACTTATATCAATTTTTATAAAATTTATAGATTTTTATAAAATATATATAAATTGTTTATAAATTTTTTATAAAATTCAGTGAATTTTTTTATAAACTTTGTATAAAAAATTTATAAAATTTAATCATTTTTTGAAAAATTTAATCATTTTTTATAAAATTTATATAAATTTTTTATAAGATTCATATATATATATTAATAAAATCCTATAAATTTATTATAAAACTCACACGCATTTTTTATAAAAATTTAAATAACTTTTTTAAAAAATTTAATTAATTTTTTATAAAATTAAAAATTTAATTATTTTTTTATAAAATTTTTATAAATTTTTTATAAGATTTATATAAATATTTTTATAAAATTTATATAATTTTATAAGAAAAAATTATAAAATTTTTGTAAAATTTATATAAACTTTTTATAAAATTTAGGTAAATTTTTTATAAAAATTTATAAATTTTTTATAAAAATTTATAAATTTTTTTAATTAAATTTATAGAACGTTGTATAAAATTTATATAATTTTTAAAAAATTCATATAAATTTTTTATAAAATCTATATCAATATTTTATAAAATTTATATAAAAAGTGAAAATTCGATTTCTACTTTTCTAAATCGAAAATTTATATAAAAAATTTTATTCGTTAATTGGTTCAAGCCAAAATCAATATTTCAAAAAATTATAAATTTATGCCAACCAAACACGCGTAGGCATTTTAAATTCTAGAATTTAAATTCTAAGGAATTTTAATATACTAGAATTTAGAATTCCATAATTTTAAAATCTTGAACCAAACGGCCCTTTAGATCAATCAAATTGTATGATTTTGACACATAAGCAAAATCGAGCCACGTGATTTGTGGAAAAAAGTCAAAATTGAATTTAATTTAGTAAAAATTAAAAAATTTAGTGGATGAATTTTATGAAAACACACAAAGATATATGTGTTAAATTTCTAGAAATAAAAACTTAAAATGCAGAAATGCTCCCTATGGTTTTCTCAAAATACAGGCGGCCTCCCCACTTTTGCGAAAGTGCAGGCAACCTCCCCAACATTTGGTATAAGTGGGCAGGCGGCCTCCTCGACCTTTAACGCTGTTAACTTTGACTCGTTAACTAAGGGCATGACCGTCATTTTACAACATTTTACTTAATATACTTATTGCAACAATGGTCCCCTTGTTTTCTATTAATGTCATCGGTATCACAATGACTTGAGCCCAGATTTCTCCCAAATTCAAAACCCTAGTTTTTCAATAAACACGAATTAACGTAATATTTAAAACCGAGTACCCTTTCTCTAAACAATTCTGAACAGACACAACAGCCGAATATTCACCACTAGTTTTAATAATCGGAGTTCTTTCAAATAATCACGGTATGCATACATCATCTGTTGAAGCCGTCTCTCAGTATGGGTAATCGACATAGAAGAAGTTTTAGCACTCCTTATATTGTTATCACCTTTAAGAACTACTTTAAATACTTTCCATTTTCTCATAATCCTCAATCGGACATCCGGAGTCACAATCTTTTAAGTAAATCAAAGACGCAATCCGACCATTATGTGTCCAAACTTTCGACTCAACCACATCACACTTTAACTCAGACAAGACCGCAAAAACCTCGGAAAAAAGACCAACTCTGTCTGTACCAGTTAATTCGATCGCTGTCAGTCCATCTATGGATTTATATCTTGTATCTCAAAGAGTTCCAAGTGACTGCATAACAATAAATTATAAACCCATAAATTTCCATATTCTTTTTCTCCAAATATAAAAAAAATAGAGTGTTTGTTTCGGCTTATATAACGGCCTTATGACTTATTTGGTTTTCGACATATATTTCATAAGCTCGCTTTTTTTTTGCTTACTTCGAAACTTTTCGATTTACAAAAAGCTTATCAGGACATGATAAGCTTATATAAGCCAAAAACCAAATAAGCCAACATAACCCGAAAACCAAATAGGCCATAAGCCCTACATAAGCTTTGCAACAATAGTAAAATCTATATAAACAAGTTATATTACATTACCTGTTGAATGCAATTGGTGATGCTATCTTTAGTTCATTTCTGACCATCCAAATTAGTAACATGGAAAATTGTAAATCAAAAAAAATGAAATATCTTGAATCAGTAAAAAAACTACATACCAAAACATGGAGTAATTTGCAAATGAAGTCTAGCTCAGTTGGATGGATGCATTTGGTTATAGTCTCTATGTGGGGGAGGTCAGGGGTTCGACTCCTGTCATTCCCCATGTGGGGGATTTTCCCAGAATTGGCAGCCGGGTTTGAATCCCATCGTAATGCCTTGAAGCCCCTTAATGGGAAACTGGATGGCTAGCATGGGGGTTGATATTCTCTTCGTGAGATGATTCAAACTTGGGTCGAGAGACTTGGTGCCTCGGTGGCACGCAAGATACTCCGCTGCACCAAACTGTCGTTAAAAAAAACATGGAGTAATTTGCATACAGTAATAAAGTAAGAAAACAAATTCTTACCATCCATGTTCCACTTTCCATCTGAAGAAACATAGCCTTTTTTTATTAAAAGATTCAGATCTGTTAAAACTTGTACAGCCTCTAGCAGAATCTCATCTTTTCTTGCACTATCGATCTACAAATTATTTATACAAAAATTAGCTTTTATAAAATAAAAAACAAATTTATATAATATATGGAAAAAAATTGTGTTTTGAGAATTAAAAACATACCATGACTAAAGTTGCATCAAAACAAGCAACATCGTCAATCATGACCCTACAATAGTACCAAACAACACATGATTAATTTGAGACGTAAAAAAATATTTACTAAAATCTTTAAGGTTTTCTTGGTTAAGAGAAAGGGTACTCGGTTTTAAATATTACGTTAATTTGTGTTTATTAAAAAACTAGGGTTTTGAATTTGGGGGAAATCTGGGCTCAAGTCCTTGTGATACTAATGACATTAATAGAAAACAAAGGGACCATTGTTGCAATAAGTATATTAAGCAAAATGTTGTAAAATTACGGTCATGCCCTTAGTTAACGAGTCAAAGTTAACAGCGTTAAAAGTCGGGGAGGCCGCCTGCCCACTTATACCAAATGTTGGGGAGGTTGCCTACACTTTCGTGAAAGTGGGGAGGCCGCCTGAATTTTAAGGAAACCACAAGGAGCATTTCTACATTTCCCTCTAAATAAAAAGTATAAAACATCTCTTATTGCATAATGTACAAAAATATACAGCACAGATTAACGCATTCCATTTTATTTTAGTTCCACGTGTAGGTTTTTTATTTGACATGATGGTAGTAATGCGCCAAACATATTCTCATTATTAATGCGATTGCTCTCTCTCCGTTCCAAATTACACAGTCTCAATGTTGGAAATACGTTTTTACGTATTTAGGAAGATTCGGTCACTCCGACAATATATTAAGTAGAAGCTCGTAGTCTACTATCTTTATATTAATTAACAAGGAAAGGCCCGGTCCATGTCATGTATGACCGGCCCAACATAGTAAGCCCAAGCCCATCTTATGGGCTTGGTATATAAACCATCTCCTTTGATGGGGAGGGTGTGGTTCATTCATTATTTCACATAGTTAAAGTGTCTATTTTCATACTTTCTCTCTCAAGTGTGTGTGTGATATCACCATCTCTTTCTATCTCTTTCTCTCTCTAGATTAAGCAAGATTTACAATATCTTAGAAATGGTATCAGAGCCATGGGATGATTGTATTGTTTTTGTGTTTGTGTTCTTGATTTTCGTGTCTATTTTGGTTCAAAATCATTCGATCCAAATTTTTTTTTGTGTTTTTTATGGTTTAATCTTGATACAAATCTTCTACATAGTTGTGGTAGAGATTTGGTATATTTACTTTGGCTAAAAACACAAAATTTCAGGTGTTTGGATCATTTTTTGGCTTAAAATCTCGAATTTAGTGAGTTTTATCTGAGAAAAGTTGAAGTTGGAATATTTTTTATTATTGCGAAATCTCAACTTTCGTAATATACTAGGGTTTACATATTGCGAAGTTTGAGGTTTTCCATATTGCGAAGATTGGACATTTCTTGTGATATTGCGAAGATTGTTGGTTTGAGCATTGCGAAGATTGAACATATCTGAGTATTGTGAAGATTGGACATTTCTTGTGATATTGCGAAGATACTACTTTCAATATTGCGAAAAGTTTAATGGATATTGTGAAGTTTGATTCCCAGACATTGCGAGATCTGTTCTCAAAGACATTACGAGATTCGTTCTCAAAGACATTGCGAGATCTGTTTTCAAAGATATTGCGAAATATTTTAGGATAGAAATATCCCGAGATTTTCAAAAAACGTGAATTTGAACCGTGAGTTTTTTGGTCTTGGAATTTTTGGTTTATCAAAAACATATTTTAGGGGATTTCAACATTTTTCTTGACTTCTACACACGACAACAAACACATTTACTTTCTCTCATTGTTCGATCAACCTTTTGTAAATCTTAACTTATCGAAATAAAGTTTACTTCACTTACGGATAAGTCCATCCTCTCGGGTACGGATAATCGTCCACCAATGTTGGTGAAGACTATGTACGAGGATTGGGCTTCCCGAATAGAACTTTATATGTTGAATAAAGAGAACGGACATCTCATTTAGGCATCAGTTCTCAATGGACTATTGGTATATGGTACTGTGACGGAAGGTGCAGTTACTCGTCCTCGCACAACGGGTGAATTGACTAGAGATGCTAATATTCAAGATAAGTGTGATAAACAAGCTACAAACATCATTCTCCAAGCCCTTCCTCCAGATGTCTATAAACTCGTCAGTAAACATAAAGTTGCCAAAGAGTTATGGGATAGAATTTGTGTTCTAATGCAAGGCACCTCGTTAACTAAATAAGAACGAGAGTGTAAGCTATATGATACGTTTGATAAGTTTGCCTATGTCCCCGGGGAGACTCTCAATGATTATTATTTGAGATTCGCTCTATTGATGAATGAGCTCAACTTCTATGGCCTGGCAATTCCTACGTTTCAATTAAATACCAAGTATTTGAACACTCTTCCTTCCGAATGGAGAAAGTACGTGACGACTGTTAAATTGGCTAAGGATTTGCATCAAACCAACATGGATCAACTTCAAGCTTTTCTTCAACAACATGAATGCTACGTAATCGAGGCTCGGTTGTCAACACCTCAAGTTCATGATCCGTTTGCCATGATTGCTTATCATCAAATGACTACTCCAAACTTGTCATATTCTTATCAACAACCATCATACTTGCAGCAACCACCACACACCTATCAACAACCACAACAATCATTTTATCAACCATCAATGATGCCACAACAAGCATTTCAACAAAGTGTTGTTCAACAGCCTTATCCACAGCAACCAACACATCAGGCATCACCATCACAAGCTATCACTTCAGCAATGATATTTTCTAATTGAAGCACCACAAGCACAAGCCTTTTATTCCAATGAACTCCCACCAATTCAAGCACCGGTCTTTACTCCAAATGATACACCTACTGATGTCTTAAACCATCTTACTGCCTACTTGTCAAAACTTGTTGCAACTAGAGGATTTCCAGCAACGAACAATAAGCTTCGCACTTCTTCAAATCCTCGACAACAAGCCACTATTCAAGACGGTCAAGTGACGGTGCAATCTATTCAGGAAAGGCAAAATTCATATGGACCCTCTACAAGGACCGTGAACGCTCCAGTTGTAAATTCTCAAGCTAGTGGAAATGGAAGCCCTAATGGTCCTCAAAAGATTATGACTTGATACAATTGTCGAGGACAAGGTCATATGGCTAGGCAATGCACTCAACCGAAAAGGAGAAGGGATGCAACGTGGTTTCGTGAGAAGATGTATTTGGTCGATGCTTAATCTAAGGGGAAGATTTTAGACTCAGAGGAATTAGCATTTCTTGTAGACCCAGGGGCAGTTGATAATGAAGGCATTGCAGTCGTCTCTACTTCTAATGCAGTATATTAAGCAGATGATCTTGATGCATATGATTCGGATTGTGATGACATTCACTCAGCCCAAGCTGCTCTCATTGCTAATCTCTCTCACTACAGTTCTGATGTCGTCGGTGAGGTACCAAACACAACTAGTATTGTTCATGATTATCCACATCAAGTTAAGCATGAAAATGACAACCTCGAACAGCATTCGGGAACTAGTAACTCAAATGATGTGGTATCCAATCCAACACATTTGAGTAAACCTCAACCAAATGCTAAGACGGGTATGGAATCTTATAATCAACATGATTTGGTAATGGTGCCTAAACATATTATTGATAACATGAATGTGGTAGTCCTACAAACCGTAGATTAGAATGCCAATCTAACCGCTAAGCTTGCGCTATATAAGGAAAAGGTCAAAACTTTTGAAATGGTCCCACAAGCAGAGAAAATAACTTATTCTGAATTTGACCAATTTCGTTTTGAAAGGATAGAACATTTACACGAAATAGAATCATTAAAATCTAATCTTTCCAATGAATTAAAAGAAAAAGAGTCGATTGTAAATGATTTTCAAAAACTTAAAATGGATTTCAAAACTCTCGAGTCTAAAAAGTTTGAATCGGAAATTAATGCTACCAAACTTCTTAAATTCAAGGAACAACAACTTTTAAAACAATACGCTTCCACATAAAAGACTCATCTTTTAACTAAATCATTTAAAGAACTAGAACTTAAGCGTCTTCAAGATTTACCACCTAATCCCGGTTATGCAAAACAAGCTCAGGAATATATTCCTTGTCTTTATGATGTGACCCTAATTGGCAAATCGAAAGAAGCACCTTATGTTCGTGATGATGAGGAGAAAATGTCATTTGCGGAAGAAACTTGTTCTAAAATGCTTTCAACATTCCATAAGCTTGATTATGTTAAGCATAATAAAGATCACTTTGATAAAAAGACCCGTTTTCGATTACAAAAAGAATTAGCTCAATTATCAGCTTGTGTGCCCCAAAGTTTGTCAAACGAAAACCTTTCTAGTACGTCTCCTACACTTGTCAAAAAGGATTTAACTAAGTTAATTCCACCGGTAAGCAAGGTGTCTAATAGCTTAAATGCGTTGCACCAACACTTTACCGATTTTGACAAGGTCATTAAGGAACGTATGACGGCTTCGGCCATAACGGAAGGTGAATGGAATTTTGAGCACAGTAAAGCTGCGTTTTGAGACGAAATTGTTCCGTTTGTAAACAACATTAAAGCATGTTTTAGCAATATTAATCAAGATTTGGTTTTGGAATTAGATGAAGTTAAACGTGTTTTCAATGAAATGGATGAAGCTTATGAAAACGGTTTAGTTGAAATAGAACGAATTTCACGCCAAAATGATCAGATTCTAAAGCAAGTGATGTCGCATGATATTGTTTCCGTCTGTGTGAATAATAGTGTTGATAATGATTCTATTGTGCATAATGTTGAATCTGTGGATAATGTGGTAGATAGTACGTGTCAGAAATCTGACGCTGAATTTTTAAAGCTTCAAGATTCTTATACTTCGCTTTCCAAACATTTTGATGAGATTAAAAAAACATTGTATTTCGCTTGAATGTAAGCAACAATTTATTCAAGATATCTTTGAAATGTCATTCGAAGGTGTTAATATAGATTATCCAAATTTTCAAAAGGATTTTCGAATGAATTTACAAACAAAACAGCGTCAGCCAAGTGACAAGGTTGCTAAATCATTGCCGATAGACATAGAGAAATCTAAGGAGATTAACTGTGTGAACGTACTTGAGGTCGTTGAGAATTTAAACTTGATCTAGATAATGGAGTTTCCAAGATTTTGTCCAAAGTTGATAACTTAAAACAGAAAAATACACAACTCTTCGATTCATTAAAGCCCGCATGTGCTAATACCACTACATAGAATCAATCATTGATTGAACGATTGAATCGAAAGTCGGTGGAAATATCTTATTTGAGGAACAAATTTGTGATAAAAATTTGGCTTTGGCTGAGTTAAAGGAAACACTTCGTACCCTAAAAGGTAAGAATGTTGTGGATAACGTAGCCACCGTCTCAGCATCGTCCTCTAGTGCAATAAAAAGGAACCTCATCGCCATCACACCACTTAACAAGGGCCCTAGGACTAAACCATCTCAAACATTGGTCACTAAAGATATGGCAAAATCAAAACCAACTTCTAATATTCCCGTGTTGCCTTCTACAGGAGTAAACACCACTATTAAGGCTCAAAGATCTAAGCTTAAAAGAAACATGAAGAATGATAGGATCTTGCCTCATCTAGTAGTCAAGTGAAGAAGAAAGTAGAAGCCCATCCTAGGAATGTTATTTCTGTTTTGAATAAAAAGAATCATGTAGCTAAACCTAAAGGCTCTGCGGTTGTGTAGCGTTCTAAGCCTACTGTTGAAATGTTGGAATTGCAATGAATGTATGTTTTCTAGCCATCATGAATCTTGCCTTATTGACCATGTGAATGAGATGTATGCCCGAAATCATAATTTAGAATAGAAACCGACTGGGAAAGTGTTAACCCAAGTTGGCTGGATATGACGTCCCACTGGTAGAACTTTCACTATAGTAGGAAATGCGTGCCCTTTAACTAGGATCACTCCCACTAAAGCGAAGAAAGTGTGCCCTTTAACTAGGAGTACCAAGGCTACCAAAACACAAGCGTGTCCTTTAACTAGGAACACCGACACTACTGTAGGAACCAAGTGCCCTTTAAATTGGTCTACTCCCACTGTAGTGCCCGCTAATAATCCAAAACCTCAGAAAGTTGGAACAATAAAACTTGTTATTGGTAAAACTCACATTAGAAAACGCCGGGAATCTAAGGATAACACAAATGTTCGCAATTCTGATAATATTATATTTGTATCTGCTAACACTCCATAACCAATAGTTTCCAATGCTTTGTCTACTGTTGTTGCTGAAAATAGGTGGTCTAAATTGTTCTCTGGTATTTGGACTCTGGTTGCCCCAAGCATATGACCGGAGATCGCTCTCAGCTCAGAAATTTCGTCAACAAGTTTCTTGGTACGGTTCGATTTGGAAATGATCATATTGCAAAGATAATGGGTTACGGTGAATATCATATTGGGAATGTTATAATTTCAAGAGTGTATTGTGTGGAATGTCTCGGTCACAATTTATTTTCTGTGGGACAATTTTGTGATGCAAACCTAGAAGTTGCTTTTCGAGACCAAACCTGCTTCATTCGTAATTTGGAAGGGGTAGATTTATTGAAAGGTACTCAAGGGAATAAATTGTACACTTTGTCTCTACAAGATATGATGGCCGCTTCTCCCGTATGTCTTCTCTCCAAAGCATCAAAGACTAAGTCATGGTTATGGCATCGACGGTTATCTCATCTTAACTTTGACGCTATTAATCATTTGGCAAAAAACGAACTTGTTCGTGGTCTTCCTAAACTTACATTTCACAAGGACCATTTGTGTTTCGCGTGTACAATGGGGAAAAGCACTAAGAAATCATACAAACCCAAGACTGAAGACACCAACCAAGAGAAAATTTATTTGTTGCATATGGATCTTTGTGGGCCAATGTGTGTTGAAAGTCTTAGTGGTAAAAAGTACATCCTCGTCATTGTCTATGATTACTCTCGGTTTACATGGGTGAAATTTCTTGCAAAAAAAAATGAGACACCTAAATTCATCATCGGATTTCTCAAGATGATTCAAGTGCGTCTCAACACTACTGTCCGACGCATTCGCACAGATAATGGAACCGAATTTATGAATCAAGTCTTGCGTAATTATTATGAAGAAGTTGGCATATCTCATGAAACATACGTTGCTCGCACTCCACAACAAAATGGTATCGTTGAAAGGCGAAATCGCACCCTTATGGAATCTGCTCGAAAGATGTTAATTTATGCAAAGGCTCCATTATTTTTATGGGCAGAAGCAGTATCTACAGCAGTTTACACCCAAAACCCGTCACTAATTTGAAAACGCCATGGTAAAACACCTTATGAGCTCCTACATGAAAAAGTATCAGATTTGTCATATCTTCATATATTTGGTTCTCTTTTCTATTCAAATAATTATGGTGACAATTTGGGAAAACTTCAACCAAAGGCTGATATTGGTATTTTCATTGGTTATGCACCCGCAAAGAAATCATACCGAATCTACAATCGTAATTCTCGCAAGATCATCGAAACTATGAATGTTGATTTTGATGAGCTGACGGCAATGGCTTCTGAGCAAAGCAGCTCTGAACCCGCACTTCATGAAATGGGACCCAGTAACATTAGCTCTGGTCTTGTCCCAAAAAACCCTACTTCATCGTCATTTACACCACCTTCTAGTAATGAATGAGATACGTTGTTTCAACCGTTCTTTGATGAATTCTTTTCTCCTCCAAGTATTGTTGCTCCAGAACCTGAGGTAATAGCTCTGGTTACCGAAGTTGTAGCTCCAGCAACCGAAGCATAATCAAATACGTCTACACCTACAATTGGTCAAGATATACCTTCAACGAGTAATTCGCAACCAACACCCGAATCAACTACCTATGTCATGCTTGTTGATGATGAAGAGGATGATGATGATCACGACTTGGAATTCGCTCAAATGCGTGAACTTCCATTCTTTGGTGTACCAATTCTCGACCATAATCAAGTCGGGTCGTCCACCTCAGAGGAAGCTCTTACTACGGTCTACTCCAATCCACGGATTCGTGAACATGATAACAAGTGGACAAAGGATCATCCTATATATATTCTATTATTGGTGACCCTAATCGTCCGATATCCACATGAAGTCAGTTACAAGAAAGTGCAATGTTTTGTCATTTTGATGCTTTTCTCAGTGAAGTTGAACCTGAGACGTGGCAACAAGCATTTAACCAATCTTGTTGAATAGAAGCTATGCAAGAAGAACTTAATGAATTTGTACGTCTTGATGTATAGGAACTTGTCCCATGCCCGGATTAAGTGAAGTTACTCACTTTGAAATGGGTTTACAAGGTGAAACTCGACGAGTTAGGCGGAATATTGAAGAACAAGGCTCGACTAGTAGCTCGTGGATACAAGCAGTTATTAGGCATCGACTTTATGGAATCCTTTGCACCTGTTGCCCGTTTGCAAGCTATTAGACTATTCCTCGCTTATGCATCCTACATAAATATAATCGTCTATCAGATGGATGTGAAGACGGCATTTCTCAATGGTGAAATATATGTTCAACAACCGGATGGCTTTGTGAATTCTAAATATCCTAATCACGTGTACAAGCTTAAGAAGGCTCTTTATGGGTTGAAGCAAGCTCCACGCACCTGGTATAACCTATTGTCACAATTACTCATTATGCAAGGCTTCGCTAAAGGCAAGGTGGATCCCATACTGTTCATTCAGAAACGAGGTAAAGACATGATTATGGTACAAATATATGTTGATGATATTTTGCAGCCTCGACCCAAATCTTATCGGATGAGTTTGGGACACTCATGTCTTCCAAGTTTAAGATGTCAATGATGGGCAAGGTATCATTTTTCTTAGGTCTTCAGATATCTCAGAGTCTTAGAGGCATCTTTATCAATCAATCCACGTATGCCCTTTGAATCGCTAAAGAAATATAAGATGGAATGTTGCGACCCCGTGGACACCCCAATGGTGGAACGAACTAAGCTAGATGTAGATCCACATGGGATTGCTGTTGATCCGACACTTTATCATGGAATGATCAGTACCCTTCTATATATTACAGCTAGTCGACCCGACCTTCAGTTTGTTATATGTATGTGTGCTCGGTATCAAACTAAACCTATTGAGTTACACTTAGCTACTGTTAAACGGATCTTTCGATATATTAAAGGAACCATTAATCAGGGACTTTGGTATTCGAAGGACTCTTCGATTGCACTCATGGCATATGTAGATGCGGATCACGCGGGTTGTCAAGATACAAGGCGTAGAACGAGTGGAACTTTGCAACTACTAGGAGATCGACTAATCAGTTGGGCATCTAAAAGGCAGAAAAGCGCTGCAATTTCAAATACGGAAGCAGAATACATAGCTATGTCCGGTTGTTGTGCTCAAATTCTTTGGATGAGATCGCAATTAACCGATTATGGTCTAGGTTTCAACAAAATTCTGATGTACTGCGACAACAAAAGTGCAATTGCCTTATGCTGCAACAACGTTCAATTCTCCCGGTCGAAGCATATTGACGTTCGCTGCCACTTTATCAAGGAGTAAGTGGAAAATGGAGTGATAGAGCTTTACTTTGTCCGATTTGAGTATCAATTGGCAGATATTTTCACGAAGGCTTTAGATCGCGCTCGAATTGAATTTTTGGCCGACAAGCTAGGATTGAGAACTTTCTCGCCCGAGACTCTAAAGGAATTGGCAGATGAAGCGAAAGAATAGTGGTGGTAAACTATTCTCCGTATCCTTGGTGATCATCTGTATATATTGTTTATATTTTTATCCACAAAAGAAAAATACAAAAATATAAAACCATATAAAAACCATAAAAATTGAAAAATTCAGAAAAATCCAAAAATATTTTACTTTATTTTTTAAAGGCATGTCTTTTGGGACGATAATACTTACGGCCTTAAAAATGTTGATTAATATTGACACGGCGCCATAAATAGAGTTCGTACAAAAGTTGTAAATATTTCATAAAACATGCATATACGGCTTGTAGTTATTTATGACTGCAACCCACTTTTCATATTAAAGTCAAGTACTTCTTATGAAAGCTTTGGCTCAAAAACGGGAATTAATTTTCTCGGGCATGGTTTACTTTATAACCATGTAAGGGATTGTGTTTATGTTATAACACAATCTAACACGGATTATGTACGCATCAGTGCATTTATTTGTTAAAATAAGAGAAATCTTGTTTTTATGAAGTTATCATCTCTACAATCGTAGCAATCTACAATTGGTATCTACATACTCGATGATGCGACTACTCAAACGGCGACTACAACTCTTTCAATAGAACTCGGGTCAACAATTGAGGGAGAGCAATTATCAAGCATTCATAATCTTTGATGCCGAACGTGCCAAGTTCACAAATTGATGTCAAGACAAAAATACCAATCGTACATGTGGTGCCAAGAGATGACTTCAGACGTGACGAGGCGACCAACATTTGCCGACAAGAACCATGTGATCTTATCATATGATGTTCTCATCAATAAGGTCCAACCTTGTCAATTTACTCTTATATGGTGAATATGTGATTACTTTACAAATCGGTATCATATCTCACACACTGGTATCATGAAGATAAAACGGACTTGCATTTTTCTTCCCAAAAACTTTGTTAAAACTTCATTAAATCATTTGATATCAAAAATATCGGTTGGGTTAATATTTTTAATATAGGGGAGAAAATATGATTTAATATGAGACATGATTAATCAAAAACGGTTTGACTTAACGTGATTGGCTCATCCTGACATGTGCGAAATGTTTTCGAATATCGTGGAATATGTTAAGGGGAGCAAAATGGATTTACACATCAAAAATGGTATTTTCATGGTGACATTTACTTACCCTAAACCCATTTATTTCATGAAGATGAAGATTGTGGTGACATAAGGATGGTAGGATAGGTTAAGTCCAATGATTCTTCCAAAACCGGAGGAATCTTCCTAAGGACATTTCATAGCTAGAAATAGTAGTCCTTAGGAAAGATGAGGAAAGATTGTGGACGTAGCTGAATGCCGACCAAGTACTTAAGTTAGCACTGGAACAATCACAACAAGGTGCTAGTTATGATGTATTGGTAAGCATTGAAGGGGTTGAAGAATGAAAAATAATTGTAAAGATAAAGGGTGAAAAGAAAGAAGCACTCCTTACAACTTAGGCAGAAACCGGGTCAACACATATGCTATTGAGATCATTCTTTAATGATGCTCGATATTGAAGGTAGACATCATGGACCCAATGATGTAATGCACAACCCATCCCAGCTAACTCATATATCTCTCAAAAGGTATTTGTTTTAATCACACGGAGACAACACATTACCTATCGATTTATTCACTCCGAATATATTGATATTGAAATGGTGGCACTCCTCTATAGTCTCCGATCACTAAAGTCCAAAATGTACGATCGAGTCTAGAGCCACTTGAGATCATCAAATATCTCATTATGACACATTTCCATATTTCCTTGCTTCTTCACATATTGTGAAAAGTAAGAAAGATATTAAGAGTCCTACGCAAAATCTTCATGATCTTGCCTGAACATCCGAGTAATACAAAATTATTTACAATGAAGATGAAAATCCTTCCTGAGCCAACATTAAAAAGCTCATGGTAGGTGACTTGTGTGATTCTTTATGAATCAAACTTGTGATAACTGGAAAGCAACAATTGTTTAATTCTTAATTGAATTTAAAACACGTTCCAGAACCTCTACGCAATATCTCAGTGATCTTGCCAGAACACTCAGAGTGACACCTTAGTGTTCACAGTGATGAGTGGAAATCCTTCTAGTGTTAACCTCAAACAACACTTGGTAGGTAACTTGCAAGATTCTATATGAATCAAGCTCGTGACAACTGGAAAGCAACGATGGTGCGATTCTTTAATGAATCAAACTTGTTCCAGGAATCAGAATTGACGACTTCAATCATGCGGATAATTTTATCCAAATGATTCACTTTTTACGTTCGCAGTTAGCTTTGGATGGTCGAGTAAAGAGAACGGGTTTACCCGCGAAATCTTGTCAAGGAGATTTTTAATTAAGTCTACCTGTCACAAGTACGATATTTTATATTATCCAACGGTCTTCACCGACCAGAGGTAAAATGCTACCGAATTAGAATGAAATGTTCAAAGCCATTTTGTTCATGTCTACTTATGTTACTACATTTGAAGACGGTGGCGTTGCGGAGTCCGAGATGAAGTCGTCCCCGCATGCTTATACTTTATGCACTTAATACTTCATCTAATTCAAGAAAGCCTAAAAGTCAAGTCTTCCATTGTATCGAACTCTGAAGCTTTCAAGAATTACGAAGGTATAAGTATGTGGGACATGAAGTCACGAAGAGGCGAATATCACAAGCGATGGATGCACAAGATCAAGGCAATTGATTAAGGCTCAAGATTGATATCAAAGATCACATCAACATGTTCACCAGAAAAGAAAAAGAAAAGAAAGGCGAAGACTACGAACCCAAGACAAGCATAGTTTGCTATGTTTATTTTATTATTGTAACTTGGGTAACGCCCTCGTTTGGAGTGACCTCTCTTAGGGGGAGATTGTTGGAAATACGTTTTTACGTATTTAGGAAGATTCGGTCGCTCCGACAATATATTAAGTAGAAGCTCGTAGTCTAATATTTTTATATGAATTAACAAGGAAAGGCCCGGTCCATGTCATGTATGGCCGGCCCAACATAGTAAGCCCAAGCCCATCTTATGGGCTTGGTATATAAACCCTCTCCTTTGATGGAGAGGGTGTGGTTCATTCATTATTTCACATAGTTAAACTGTGTATTTTCATACTTTCTCTCTCAAGTGTGTGTGTGATATCACCATCTCTTTCTGTCTCTTTCTCTCTCTAGATTAAGCAAGATTTACAATATCTTACACTCAAAATTATTAGGCTGCGTTTAGATAGAGGGAAAACATCATTAAAAAATACACAATTTAATAAAAATATAATTTATATTTTATTACAACTAGGATTTGTGTCCGCACTCTACCACGGTGCTTTTGTTAGAGACTTTTGTACCACGAAGTATGAAAAAGTATGAGCCGGCTGTAAAATGCAATAGCATTTCTACAAAATTCTTCAATTTATAATCTTGCGAGCTATCAGGTTGCAGTTGTGTTGTAGAATGAATGACACCTCATGTTGAGCAACATGAGCCCATTTTCATTGCTGGTATGATGTTTACCACCTATGGCAAACGATATACACAAAACCGATTCAGTTTTACATAAATCAAAGGTTTTAATCAATACAAAGGCGTAACAATAAGAGTGGGACAAAAGATACACCGTTTCCATCTTGTCAAAAACATAGTGTAATCACTCCAAACAACCATTGATCAGTGTTTGGAACTGTCCATATTTATTAATCAAATGCTGATAGTTTGTACTTATTTAAAAGTGGTTATTTGAATAGATGTAATATGATAGAAAGGGTTTAGATAACTATAAATGCAAACACTTTCTGACAGAGTGTGTAATCTAAGTGTGGTATATGGTCAAAATGCAATCAGGTTAAATATGTCTGTCTATACCTTTTGGCGCTTTTAGTCCAACCGAACGCCAGTATATATGAAAAGAACCCAAGGACTGTTTAGACGATGTGCATATGCTGCAAAAATGATAAACAAAAAAAATGAATTTGAAAAAAGCAATTTAATCGAAATAAAGTACGAATTTGAGCGTACGTACCAGTGAAGATTCTGCAAATGAAATATGTCTTCCATCCCGAAGCTTAATTATTGGAGAAGTAATAGGAGATCGATTCGGCTAGCCGCATGTTCTCGGAGGTGGTGGAATTGCTTTTTGATAAGCGCATGCACAAAACTCCGCAAAGATGGCAAATAGCGTTATCGTCAGCAAACGGCCAACCATCAAAAGTTTTGTATTCCCAAATATATGGATATCCTTCGAGGGAAGAGGGGGAATTTTGAGATGTTTAGTATGTTGTGAACAGATTAAACATCTCAAACTGCCGCCTGCTTCCCTTGAAGGTTATCCATATATTTGGGAACACGTAACTTCTGATGATACAATGTAATGGCTCAGAGTTGAAGGCGTGGTACCAACGTATCAAGCCATCGACCTGATATGGCTGCAAACACGACTCCGTGATGCCACGCAGAAAATCAGGTCGATGACAATCATCATCATCGCACAAGAAACTACAATTGGAAACCGAAGAACACACGCATGAAACAATATCTTCATCGGCAATTACTAAATTCAGAACCCGTCGTGCGTGTCAACCCAAACATTCTATAAACAGGGTTTTTATTCGGAACTGTGAATGACACTGAAACTGTCGCAGCCCAACCAAGATATCGTAACATCTTTATTTTTTATAAGACCTCTTGCTCACACGCACACCATATCACACTTACATCGCTACTATCACTATTTTTTATAACCCGATCACACACACCCCATTCTCCCACTCCCACCAACCGGGAGAAAGTAATTATAGTCAAAAACTAGGAAACACACGAATAAAATGGTATCATCGGCGACACTAAGTATGCAATTCAGTTGGTGAGTGTCACATGCTCCAATAGGCCAAGAATCCAAGACAGGGGATACAAAACCGTGTAACTTTCCGATAAATATTAAACCTTGACCCTACAAGCGGGAGGTGTTATAAAAAAATAAAGACGTGGGTGTGTACTGTTCATTAGGATGCACAGCTCCCCTGGATTATTAAGTATATAATAATATTGCAAAAGCAAAAGACGTGGCGGCTGCAAACTGGTTCCTCTGATGCCTAGGCAAACTACACCCCTTTTTGATCGAAACAATATCTGCAGCGACAATTATCCGATTTGCTTTTCATAAACCCGTTATGCCTCAGCAAGATACAAATGATTTAGCGTAAATACCACCGCAACACAACACGTAAATCCAACAATCCAAGACAGGGGATAGAAAACCATGTAGCTTTCAGATAAACATTGAACCTTCAACTTGCAGAACAGATGGTAAACAACAGTATAATGGCTCGGAGTTAAACGTGGCACCGACGATTCAAGAGATCGACCTGATATGGCTGCAAACACGACATCGTGATGCCACTCCAAAAATTAGGCTGATGACAACCATCATTATCTCTAAACTAATTATAGTAGGAAACCGGCAAACACACACACAAACCAATATTATCATCTCCAATTATCATGCTTCCTCTTCATAATCGGCAACCACACTTAAATTGTGGCTGCCCGACCAACACATCGTAGTAAATACTGTGAACAGTAACACACTCGTGTGGCTTATATTTTTATTACTCAGTCTCAGACAACCCGAATCAATCATGGACGATTCAACAAAGCGAAAGACGGGGCAACTGCTTTAACACCCCAAAAATCGGTTACAAAAGCGGTAAAGCTCGGGGGCTGTTACGTCATTATATCAAAGTTCAAAGTACAAGAGAACGACTTTAAATGAGACGTTTTTATAAAAATACCTCGTTGAATTAAATTAAAACATCAAGTACAGAGGTCACATTTTTCAAAAGACAAGGTAGCAGAAGAATAAAGTTTTAAAGATGTCAACGAGATAATAGTTCAAAATATAAGTAGTAAATATCCTAAGATAGCCATGAAATGCATGCGCACTTCAAGTACTTCATATAGCAGATACACATCATCATCAAATACCTAAGATAAATGCTAAAATGTGTCATCATAAAGTTGGTGAGAATATAGGTTTCAATTCAAAGTCTTAGCAAATGGACCACAAAATTTCAGTTCATATACACATGCAACTATGGGAGATATAGTGCCAAGTGTAGGATAAATCGGGTGTTCACAATATTTATGATAGCTAAGCTCATGACATTGAAGCTAATGATCCCGTACATGCAAGAATTGCACATAAAAATTGCCCCAAGTGAGTAACTAGCCAAGATAACTCAAGTTCACATAAATTATATACACTCGTCTGGCGTCAGAATGCCCGAGTGAAGGTTGTCAAGCCTCAATATATCTATTAATTACATAAGAGCTTACTCCAGTAGAGGTATTAACGATTCATGATAGTGGGGACTATGGCTAACACTACTTAAGCTATATCATAAACAATGCTCACTGAGCGTTCAACAAATCAGTTTTGTGTCCACAAGCAAGTATAAGCATTTATCGCATCCCAAAACGTTAATCATATAAAACAGTTTAATAGGGACTATAGACTCACCTCAAGCAAGGATCAATCCGCACAAGTAAGATTAAGTAATAGCGAACAACACTAGCGGAAACCAAAATATAATACTATAGTTTAGGTGCTAGCAATTAAATAAATCACATAAGTCTATCACATACGTCGCTTATCAATCATGTGCGTAGTTTTATAGATAAAACATGATTTATCGAAATCATATAGCTATGAATAGTGTAGAAACTAGATGGGGGGGGGGGGTTGAAAAGTTTCTCTTTGGTTTATGTCCTAATTAAAATTTCTTTCAATTAGGTTTGTCCCAAAACTACCTTTTACTTGAAAGCTAGTTTCATAATGATTAGGTTCAATTCTAATGCATTAACAATGACAAGTAGTTGTTGTATGCAATGTAATAATGTAAGTAAGTAAAGAGCAAGGAAAGAAGCAACCTAATAGGGAGACACCAAGATTTATAGTGGTTCGGCAACGAAGCTCTATCTTCGTTCCTACTCCACTCCTCGAGTACACCTTACTCAAGATTTCCACTATATCCACAAGCTCCCTTCTTGGCGGAGAAAACCTTACAACGTCGCTTGCATTATTTTTTGACACTAAGCTAAATGTCGAGACCTAATCTTAGCTAGGATCAATCTACACACGTCTCCTACTTCACCATTTTCTGACACAAGGCTAGATGTCGAGTTCTAATTGAAAGCTAGAACCAATCTTCGTCGTCCATCTTCTCTTCCGACATAAGGCTAGATGTTGAGTTCTAATCCAAAGCTAGAACCAATATTCACAACTCTTCTCTTTGAAGCTAAGTGAGAACTCACAAGACATATACACAAATCACTTTGTAGTTTAGTGAGAACTAACACAACACTTACAACTAAATAAAACATATCCAAGTATACACATGTAACTTGGATCTACACAAGAAAAATCAAAGTATACACATATACAATGGATTCACAAGACCAATCCAGGTATTCACTAATACCTTGGATCAACACAACATTAATCCAAGTATACACAAATACATTGGATCTACACAAGACTCAAATAAAAATGATGAGCATGACTAGATCTAAGGTAGGTTGATCTTTATCAAGGCTTCATCTTTAATCACATCACAAGTGCGTGAGTGATCATCTCTTTGGACAAGGTAAAGAAGGGGATCAAAAGGATAGTCATAAGTAAACATACTTAACACATTAAGTGATCATTTACTAATGATTAGGATTTAGAAAAGAGAAAGATGGCACAAAGAATGTCCAAAAAGGTTCATAGAAGATGTAGATTTGATCCACTATTTATAGGAGTCAAAGGCCAACGGATCTCTGAACGTGGGTTCCTTAATTGTGCTTGCGGTTCTTTATCACTAAGGAACCGCATAGCTATTTGAGGAAACTTGGGTATAGACTCCGCTCCTTCTTGTACTTTAGTGGGGTAGTAATATCTGAGGTAAAATTTACCTTCAAAGGATATTCCTATGGCATTTGGAATATGCCATATTCAAATTTACATTTTCCATTTTGATAAAACATTTTCTTAAGATGAAAGTTTATTAAAAATATTTTGTCACATTTGACAAAATGTAATTTTTTAGGACTAATCACTTTTTATGTTCACTAAACATGATTAAGATTTGTTTATGCAATACTTAAATGATTATTACCTTGATGATAATATTTGTTAAATAATTCGTCTTACGATTGTCTTTGACGATAAATGTCTTTTTAATTTGTCGTGATCAAAGCTAAGAAAGATTAGTTAACACTAATAATGTTTTTAGGCATCACTTGCATTAACAATCTCCCCCTTTTTTATTACGACAAACTATAAACTCATTTATGTAAAATATAAAATTATTCGAATTATTAACGAGTTTATCACTATCATTTCTCCCCCTTTGTCAAAGCAAAAAGGTTAGCACAAGTTTTTGAAGAAGAGAAGAATCGACTTTGCTAGTAGCCTCTCCTTGGTGCTTACTCCCATTAGCTTGGGGCACCAAGTGATTGAGCGAAAGTGACATGCTACATACAAAGGTTAGTAGAAAGAAAAGAAACACCAATATATATATTAGTCACTACCTACTAAATAACTTAAGAGGGATGAAGAAAAGAAATCTCAAATTAGAAGCAAGTATTTGCTAAGTATGTCCAAGGAGGGTGTTTTAACAAAATCAATGTACAATTGGTGGAATAAAGGTAGAAAAGAAACATCCATATCAATTGTAATGATAATATGTCAAAGGGTTAGAAACTTAGAATTATTGGAATCACCCAAAACAATTATAAATTTTAAGCATGATCAACTCTTAACAATATGTGTGATAAAGAATTAGCAAGAAAAGAAATAACACACATAAAATTCATATTACAAAAATATGAAAGAACATACAAGAGAAATATTTATACACACAATATGAATATTAAGACAACAAATAAAGAAAATAAACAACATAAGCATAAACTACTCTAGTAGGGATAATCCTTCAAGATTGCTTAGGTTTTTATTTGACTCAAACAATTAAAACACAAAGTGTGCTTTAATTAGAAAAATAAGACAACGAGGCATCATTCGAAGATTTGTTCACGGGAACAAATACTTTGAGAGGAGGTCGAGTGATAGGTGTGAAAACACCCATCTTTTCTACCACTTAATTACATTAAAATTGGACCTAAACGTATATTTTATGTCGTAAATGGCGGAATTATGCGTGGTTTGTGTTTTTATTGTGTTTCAGGGTCAAAATGTGAAAAGGAAAGAAAACACGGTCTTTCACGGGCGTTTATTGAAGAAAAAGACAAAAGATGAAGTCGAAAGATCAAGAGTGGAAAAAGAACGGAAGTCCAAGACCAATTCTGAAGATTTATAAAAGAAAAAGTCAAAAGACAGAAGTTTACCAAAAGCCGAAGAACTCAAGTATAATTTATTGAAGAATTACAAGACGAGTTCAAAGAAATCCCGAGCCAAAGTCATTATAGTCCAAGATTTAAGAAGATTAAAGAAAGGAGGGACCTAATGACGCAATTAAGGAAAAGAGGAAAGAGGGGAGGAAGCTTCCTTCCACTAATCCCTTCCTCCCCTATAAATACACATTATTAGCCATTTGTTTAAGTTGTTGGAGGCTTGACAAGCCTCTCTTCCCCATTTTCATTCCTTGTTCTTTAATTTTATGCACTTTAATTCTCTTGTAACGCACCTTTAATCTTCTTTTAATTCCAAGTAAGTTTACCTTTAATTGTTGTTAATCTTTATCTTATTGCCAATCTCCTTCTACCTTTCTTGTTTGATTTGTTCTTTATCTTCATTGTTCATGTTCTTGAATTTTTATGGTTTTGATCAAGTGGGTTTTGATTGATTTGGTTATGTTTGTTAGTTTTGATGATTTGTTTTGATTGATTATTGTTAGTTGATGCTTATTGGTTGTTTTGGTTTAATCTTTTGTTTGATTTTGATCAATTTGAGGATAGATTGTTGTTACTGTATCTCCCTTGTTCTTCGGCTTGGTTGTTTCTGTTACTGTATTCCCAGAAGTTCCGGATCAATGGTTCTTCATTCGGAAGTCTAAAAACTTCCGGATCAAGAGGGTTCATTCGGAACTTTAAAAGTTCCGAGTGAAGTAAGCTTCATCCGGAAGTCAAAAGTTCAGAATGAAGCAGGCTTCATCCGGAAGTCAAAAGTTCCGAATGAAGCAAGCTTCATCCGGAAGTCAAAAGTTCCGAATGAAGCAAGCTTCATCCGGAAGTCAAAAGTTCCGAATGAAGCAAGCTTCATCCGGAAGTCCCAAAGTTCCGAATGAAGCAAGCTTCATCCGGAAGTCCTAAAGTTCCGAATCAAGGTCTGTCAGTTTGTTTTTGTTTGTTTTTCTTTTTAAGTTTTTGTCTTTTATTTTCAAGTTTTATTTTTCCCGCCTTTTTCTTTATTTGAATTTTTATTTGCTTTCCTTTTAGTTTAAGCTTTGATTTGCATCATTTACTTTATTTACCTTTTAATTTTCTCGCAATTTACTTTTCGCCAAGATTTTATCTTTCGTTGTCTCTTTTTACCGTCTTTACTTTATTTTATATTTTATATTTTATTTTCAAGTTTAAATTAGTTTTAGACAACGACAACTCTTTTATTGGATTCACTAAGAACAACTGAGTCGCACAATTAACCGGAAATCAATTCGAAGAGACACCGAGAAACGATTTTTTCAACTAGTAAAATCTCGTTATTAAAATGGCGCCGCTGCCGGCTCTTTTCGTGAAGATCGAAGGTTTTTTGTGAGTGACGCGTTGGCTTCTGGGATCCGTTCACTTGTGAACGTTATTTTTCTTGTCAAAAATTTTCAAAAATCCAAAAACATTTGAAAAATCATAAAAAGCATTTCTTTTTCAAAGTTTTGCACCAAAAATATTCTTCTTGCTTATCTATCTTTCTTTATGGATTTTTATGTCCATTGCGTCTGGTGTGGGAAACAATTATCTGGGAACAACTCTTGTCAATGGTGTACATGTGAGCGGTGCGGAAACGATATCGACTACACACAATTCGGATTTTGTCCCTTGTGCAATTCGACTAATTCACTCTTTTTGAACCCACCTCCTGTTCCCCCGTGCATCTATTGTGGAAGCGATTCTCATCGGCATGTTTCGTGCCCGGTTCGATACCCGTATGGTCACGGGCAAGAACCGGGGTACAATTATGACAATGATAATAGCTATCCACAAGATGCACTTGATTTTTCTCCATACCCGGTTTGCAACAACTGTGGGGGTCCTCACGCTACCTATTATTGTCAACCAATGAATTATTATGAGCCAAATCCGTGTCCTCAGTTTTCTTCACCTATGGATTATTATGAACCAAACCCGGTTTCTAATTATTCCCAACCGATGAACAACTATGAGCCACAACCTTACTATAATTAAGGTTTTCAACACTATGAGCCCCAACATCACACCCTCAATCATCAATCCTCTCAGCAAATTCATCTTGACCCACAACTCACTACCTTGAATGAAGAAACACACTCCATTGTTTTGCAACTTCAAGAGGCCGTTGTTTTGCTTAAAGAACTTCGGGACGAGGAAAAGCGACTACAACAAGAGCAAGTATCTAATCTTAGTGATTATACCCCTCCGCTTGTGCGTCAATACTATTATGATGATGATGACGATGATGCTGTATGCACTTTCAACTCATCTTCTGAAATTGCTGCTCCTACTCTCGATGTTCCTACTGAGTCTAAGGATCTAGATTCGTTGCATGAGCTTAGTGATGTTGGTCTCGACAAAGTATTGGATGATGAGGTTTGTGACTTACCTGCTATGGAGCCTGAGGACGACGTTGCTCTTACAGACGAGGTCGATCCTAGTGATGACGATTCTTCTCTCTGCTATGAGAATTTCACTTTTGAAATTTCTCAATCTCCACCGGGAGATGCAGAAAATGACGATTTATTCTCTCCGGTTTACGAGCAGTTCACCGATGAACATGATCTTGTGGATGAGGTGGAAGACGTGCTTCTTCGCGATGGATTACGGAAAGTGCACCTTCTTATTGCTCAAATCGAAGCGTTGACTTCTCCTTCTCTTTCCAAGTCTTTACCTCCATCTATTCCTCCATTGAAGATAATGACCCATTGCTGGAAGAAATCGATATCCACTCCATCCCTCCAGGTATTGATGACTCTGACACGGAGGGGGACATTATTTTTGATAATTTGCTGCAGGAAAGTATTGACCCAAGTCCCCCTCCCGAGCACCTTCCATCCTTCCTTTTAGCCACTATCACGGAGGATGAGTGCTTTGATCCGGGAGGTGACATTGATTATGCTATGATTGATACCATTACGGCTTTGCCGTTTGCTCAGCATCCATTGTCTTTGGGGGAGGACAATATGCTTACTAGACCCAACCCACCTCCCGTGGATCTTGAATTCACATACAATACGTATGTTGAAAGGACCTTTCTCCCTTTCAAGACTTATCCCCCCGCCTCTCCTTTGTTGATGTCAACCGGGAACGAGGACAAGGTCTTTGATCTCGGTATCACATTCGAGGCTTCCCCATGGACCATTTAATTCGGGGACGAGTCAGACTCGTGACTCGGTCAACAAAAACAAGCGCTTTTTGGGAGGCAACCCAATTATCTATCTATTTTCATCATAAGTGTAGGGGAGCCCCGTTGGTGTTTCTTGTTCTCTTTCTTATCATGTGCACGGATTAGAGCTTCAAAGACACACTCTTGATGACTTTTGACGAACCATGATTCCGTGTTCCCTTCTTCCCGGTTCTATCCTAAACTCTTTTCGATTCTCTATTTTTATATTTCTCAATATTCAAATAGGAATCTCTTTAGTTGTCTCTTCCTTAGCGAGATTTAAACAACGTGCACAATGTCCTAAGTGTAGGGGAGTTTACTCCCACATGCTTAAACATTGAGGACAATGTTTATATTAAGTGTAGGGGGGACTTCTATCGAAGTTAAGTGGTCTTTTCCTTGTATTTGCCCTCATTTTAACCGGAAAATCAATTTTTCGACATTTTTCAAATTTTTTAATCTATTTTGGCCTAGTTGTAGTCTCCTTTATTTTTGTTACTTTCTAGCATTTTAATAAAATGGTTTTAGCAAGTTTAGATATCTTAGATATATTAGGCCCGTTGTGAATATTTTGACTCAACCCGAGTTTACTTATCCAAGTTCACTCTAGCTAGTATCCTTAACCATGTAGACCTTAATTGGTTTATTAGGCTAAGCATCCACGAGTCTCATTCCTTGAGATTTTAAATTATGGAGAACGAGAAATGATAGAGTTGGTTACAAGTTTGGTATTCTCTCATTAACTTATGTGAGTTAATTATGATCTTTTTCTCCCATCACTTGCTAATAAATTATCTGCAATAAGTAAGGTCGTATGATTTGAAAAGTTACTTAGCTTCTAGCCCAAGATTGTTTAAAAGTTGCTCGGTAATGATAAGAGTTCATAGCCAAGGCATAACTTATGAAGCGGGGCGCGAAGATTGGCGAGTCCGAAAAGGCCCTAACAAGGCATGAGGATTCCATTTTATTGCTGAAGATCCAAAAGTGATGTGAAGAGCATTATTCCCAAAATCAATATGAAGGATCAAGACTCACGACGAAAAGCAATCAACTCCCATAAAGATCATGGAGAAGTCTATCTGAAAAGACCCTAACAAGGTATGAGGATAAATAGATCCAAGTCCGAAAAGGAGGCGGATCGTTGTATCTCAAAATCCTAATTAGAGATTGAAGAAATAATCATGAAGTCGTGGTCAACAAAGCTGGAGTACCCCTCAAAAGTCTCCAAGTGAAGAAACTCTATAACGAAGAGAAGACCATTATCTCAAAAACGTCTCTCGAAGATATGAAGTATGAAGTACATGCCAAATATCGGCCCGAGAAAGGTCTCAAATCGTGAACCGAGTTATGCCAAGATATGAACTTTTTGATATCCCGAGAAGCAGTTTTAAGAGATTTTGTCCTTTAGCTAACTATTGATCAAATCGTCCTACTTTGCTTTCAGCCTTAATAAATTATCGAAATAAGTCAACAATGCATCCTCATGATCATTCAAGACATCAATAAAATATAAGAGATACCCATAGGAATAAGGGAGTTTAAGTGATTAATTGAACCGCATGAGTAAATGTTTGTTATGCAAACTTGTACTAACAATGATCTTGTTTTTAAGCTTGGCATGGGGAACGTGAAACTTGAGGGTGATTAACATTCATGACATACAAGCCCTAAGGTAAGTCTTAGATTTCTTTACAAGTTTCTTCCTTGTTGCATCTTGTTATTTTCTATCTTTTTGATTTTCCTTAGTTGTTTAATAAAGGCCAAGGTAGGTTGATTATGATGGAAAGTGTAAACCTTGCTTTATGGCTAAGCATTGCATGAGGGCATTGCAATGGTTAAGTGTAGGGGATTTGATAGGTGTGAAAACACCCATCTTTTCTACCACTTAATTACATTAAAACTGGACCTAAACGTATATTTTATGTCGTAATTGGCGGAATTATGCGTGGTTTGTGTTTTTATTGTGTTTCAGGGTCAAAATGTGAAAAGGAAAGAAAACACGGTCTTTCACGGGCGTTTATTGAAGAATAAGACAAAAGATGAAGTCGAAAGATCAAGAGTGGAAAAAGAACGGAAGTCCAAGACCAATTCTGAAGATTTATCAAAGAAAAAGTCAAAAGACGGAAGTTTACCAAAAGCCGAAGAACTCAAGTCTAATTTATTGAAGAATTACAAGACGAGTTCAAAGAAATCCTGAGCCAAAGTCATTATAGTCTAAGATTTAAGAAGATTAAAGAAAGGAGGGACCTAATGACGCAATTAAGGAAAAGAGGAAAGAGGGGAGGAAGCTTCCTTCCACTAATCCCTTCCTCCCCTATAAATACACATTATTAGCCATTTGTTTAAGTTGTTGGAGGCTTGACAAGCCTCTCTTCCCCATTTTCATTCCTTGTTCTTTAATTTTATGCACTTTAATTCTCTTGTAACGCACCTTTAATCTTCTTTTAATTCCAAGTAAGTTTACCTTTAATTGTTGTTAATCTTTATCTTATTGCCAATCTCCTTCTACCTTTCTTGTTTGATTTGTTCTTTATCTTCATTGTTCATGTTCTTGAATTTTTATGGTTTTGATCAAGTGGGTTTTGATTGATTTGGTTATGTTTGTTAGTTTTGATGATTTGTTTTGATTGATTATTGTTAGTTGATGCTTATTGGTTGTTTTGGTTTAATCTTTTGTTTGATTTTGATCAATTTGAGGATAGATTGTTGTTATTGTATCTCCCTTGTTCTTCGGCTTGGTTGTTTCTGTTACTGTATTCCCAGAAGTTCCGGATCAATGGTTCTTCATTCGGAAGTCTAAAAACTTCCGGATCAAGAGGGTTCATTCGGAACTTTAAAAGTTCCGAGTGAAGTAAGCTTCATCCAGAAGTCAAAAGTTCCGAATGAAGCAGGCTTCATCCGGAAGTCAAAAGTTCTGAATGAAGCAAGCTTCATCCGGAAGTCAAAAGTTCCGAATGAAGCAAGCTTCATCCGGAAGTCAAAAGTTCCGAATGAAGCAAGCTTCATCCGGAAGTCCCAAAGTTCCGAATGAAGCAAGCTTCATCCGGAAGTCCTAAAGTTCCGAATCAAGGTCTGTCAGTTTGTTTTTGTTTGTTTTTCTTTTTAAGTTTTTGTCTTTTATTTTCAAGTTTTATTTTTCCCGCCTTTTTCTTTATTTGAATTTTTATTTGCTTTCCTTTTAGTTTAAGTTTTGATTTGCATCATTTACTTTATTTACCTTTTAATTTTCTCGCAATTTACTTTTCGCCAAGATTTTATCTTTCATTGTCTCTTTTTACCGTCTTTACTTTATTTTTTATTTTATATTTTATTTTCAAGTTTAAAATAGTTTTAGACAACGACAACTCTTTTATTGGATTCACCAAGAACAACTGAGTCGCACAATTAACCGGAAATCAATTCGAAGAGACACCGAGAAACACTTTTTTCAACTAGTAAAATCTCGTTATTATCGAGTGAGAAGAAAATCAAGAAAATTTAGCTTTTCATACACATGAGCAAGTTCAAATTGTTGAAATCGACAACACGTACACGAGCTTCCATGATGCAAAACAAAGTCGTTTGATGGGGGAGGACCATTAAAAAGGTTTAGGTGGTGGTGGAGAAGGAGATTGAGGATAAGAGAGGTTCTCAAAATGCCTTGAAAGGTTGGGTAAAGAAGAAAGGTCATTGAGGTGAGGGATTTTGTAAGGTTTATGTGGTGGTGGAAGAGCTTCTCTTTCTCTGGTAATTGGATTGATTAAGAAAGTCTCATTCCAATACACAATAGGAGAGAAAGAAGAAGTCTTGCAATGTTTGGGAGAAGAGGATTCATGATGATCCTTGTTCTTCTTGATCCAAACTGGTCGAACCGAGATTTTCGGTTTCTTGGAAAGCTTAGAAGAAGAAGCTTTAGGTTTAGATGATTGTGACAAAGAGATGTCAAGGTTAAGATTAGAAGAGTTAGACATTGTGATGAGAAGAACTCCCAAAACAAGAGAATTTAAAGAAAGTAGACAAGGAAAAGATTTGAAATGAAAACAAAAGGTTTCAAGAAATGTTTAGCCAAAATTAGCAAACAAAGAATCTTGAAAAATACTTAGGTCAAAGAAGAAAGACCAAAAATGAGCCAAAAATTGGTTTTATGTCAGCGGTTCTTTAAATGAACCTGCGGTTCTTTAAATATAAAGAACCGTGCGACATTTAATGAGCCGCCTACTGTGGACATTAAAATTCTGTAACACCCCCACATTTACAACGCAGCGGAATACAACATTGGGGTGCTACTTCATAATACAAGCTCACGAGTCACAGTAAACGTATTTTAATATAAACGTTTACCAACGATGATTTCATCGAAAGATCAGAGTTACAAGGTCCCAATAAATTAAGAAAACTTATTTTCAAATAAGTTGCAATATACAAGTTTTTGTTTTATCTTTTTAAAAGAAAGGATTTTTATCCAATGTACAAAGTTCACCAAGTCCACTTCCTTCGATATCCGCATCCAATCCTATCCAAGCATGCCAATATAAACTTGAGATAAACATGCTTAAAGTCAACAAAATGTTGAGTGAACCCATAGAGTTTATAAATAGTAACTTTGAACACAAGCTTAAGAAACCTTTTATTCATAGAACAATCAAACGATTCTAGAGCCACGAACCGAGCCTTAACCATGTGCCCAACCTGGAGTGAGACACTCCCAATACTAAATACAATATATCCTCGTATGCTTCTCGCAAGACAACATACTCCGGATAGGTCGTTAGGCCAAAATAGATCTATTATTATTGTACTAGCGTTTACCGGTTATTAGTAATTAACGGTCCATGAAGGAAAGGCCACTACATACACTCATAGCAACGTTCACATAAAAACTACTTGTGTTCGATTTTCTAAAACAAGCATGTATCCTCCTCGCGGGTTTGAAAAGCATTAAAGAATTTAAATGCGAGGCTATGAACTCACCTTAGATGCAGACAATCAACAGAATAATAGTATCAATACCACACGACATATCGTAACCCAATACTGCTTCACATAATTATCAACACAGCATCATAATCTATACGGCTTGATTCCAATAGTCGTAATACACCATAAATAGCTAATAATCATGTAGCGTCAACTGTATCCTTTCGCGGTTGTAATTCATTCCACAGCTATGCTCCAATCGTCTTGCGAGGTTTAGGTTTTGGTGTTTTCCCGATGGATGGTTACATCAAGTCGACACAAAATAAATTAATAAAATTCAACTCGTAAAATCTTGGTGGTAGGCAAAGTAAAAAAAAATAATAAAACAAATTATATAGTATATATATCCAATATATATGTTTTATAAGTGAAAATGACGCAAATGATTCATGTTATAAGTTACTATTTAGAACAAACATTCAAAAATGTATTTCTTAAATTATATTCATAATCCTTCAGAATTAATAGTGTATACAAAGTTATTTTTATATAATTCGACACTCGTTCGAAAATATTATGTAACTCATTAAAATTTATTTACCATAATTATACGTTAAATGTCATCTTAACTGGAATAATACTATTCGAAACTTATTATATAACGTAGTTATTTGTTATCAATTTCTTTTATAAAAGTATACATTTTTAGAAAATTTCGGCATGACCTTGCCGTTTTTATAACGTTTCCATGTATATAAAATACATAATTTTTCCCACTTTGTCTCAATCAATACCCAATTAATACTTTTGTCAATCAATAGTCTAATTAAGGTATTCTTAATCAATATAATTATTATATTAATTATATATTCCCACCATTAATATTTTAATTACTTTCCATATTTCCTTAATTAATTTCTTTCCATATTTCAATTAATACCATAATTAATATATTAATTATCCATCATCAATATTTTAGTTACTTTCCATATATCATTAAATAATTTTATATTTTAATATACCATTTATTAATAATAATATTAATAACAATATTCTTTAAATATGTATTTATTTATTTATTTCTTATATGTCCTCAAATAATTATATATCCCATTATATCAAATATAATAATAATTATTATTATAATATTTTATGAATTCTTACACTCTATATTTTATTATACCCTAATTATTATTAATAATAGTAATTATTATATTATCCTCAAAATATGTATTTTCATATATCCCACTATTGTTATTTCCTTTATTTATTTATTTTATCTTTTTATACATCACCTTTTTACATAATAATAATAATAAAGATAAAGTGATTATAATTTTATTTAACCTTTTATTCATTACACTTTATTTATTATATCATTGTATAAAATAAAATAAAAATATATTATACATCTAGATCTATTATACCCAAAAATAAAATAAATAATAAATAATAAAACAATTTCAAGAACATCACCACCACAAGCCCAACACCACCATGGTGCGGCTGTGGTTGCTGTTGAGGGTCGGCCGCCACCACAACGGTGGTCCAAGGCGGCGGTTCACGAAGGGGGTACACCGGGGGTCACACCATCACGACCCGACACCATATGGTGCGTCGGAGGTGACTGTCCCGACGTCCGGCCGCCACCACAGTGGTGGTTGGGCGGCGGGCAACCCCCTTTTCCGATCAAAAACGCGGCCAAAACAACCACCATGCATAAAATAAAATAACTAAATAAATTATTTGTCTAATCTTGATTGTAACCATCTTGCATGTGTAGATCGGGACAAGATCCGAGGGTTTTAATGGTTTTTAAGGTATACCCACTTAGGATAAGTGGTAGATTCGTCACCCACAGACCACCACAAGGTGGCGGCGGCGGCAACCCACCACCACAAGGGAAACAACGGCGGTTTGGAGATAAAAGGGAGGAGGAGAGGCGGTTTTAGGGGTTTTGGAACAAGGGTTGTCTCAGACTAGATTTAAGCATGCCGGAAAAAATGGAGTTCGCCAGAAAAATTCGTCGGAAAACTTTTCCGGCGGCGGCAGGCCGGATGGCAGCCATGGGAGGTGGGAGAGAGCTTTTCTTGAGGTTGTGTGTGTTTTGTTTGTGTTAAAATGAAAGAAATGGGAAGAAATATATATATATATATATATACTATAACTTTAAAATCTAAATAGAAAATAGATAATAGTTTAGGGTGAAATCTGTAAATGTTTTATTTACTTTTGTAAAGTAAGCGTTCGAGGCTCGTTTGGACGACTTAACGGACGATTCAAGTCACGAGACTTGCGCCATCATTTTTAAAATCATTTTTCCAATAAATGTGAGTCCTTACTTCGTCGAGTTTCGAAAACATTTGCTATTAATTATTTAAATACTTGTTTAATCATTTTTAGCTATTTCAGTTAGATTTCACCGTAAAAATAAAACGTAAATTCTTTTACTCACGTTATTAGCAACGTTTTAGGATACAATGAAAAATACTATTTCTTCGTATTTTCAAAGTTTTAGTTTTGAGTCGTTTCAACTATTATTTTTATTATTTTCGTTCAGTCCGACTCTAAAACGTCGAAAAATACTCCAAGTAATTAAATAATAATTATTTAATTTATAAGACGTAAACGTAAAAATTAAGAAATATCAAATATCGAAATAATCGATATAAAAATATAATATTTGGGCATCCATTGGCATCGCGATCACTAGTAGTCCTTGTTACTTGTCAGAACGAAAAACTAAAACGTTCAATATTGGTTTCAGCTTAAACCTTCAAACGTCATAATAATTACGTCATCATATACTTCAAAAATATCCGAAAAATAGAATTAAATTATGATATTATTTTTACGGAGTTTACATCCTCACCACCTTAAGGGAGAACCGTCCCGGGGCTCGTTAAAAGATATCACGTCATAGAAAATCTTCTCGAGAGTACATAACTTCATCGAAAGCGTTACATAATTACTTAAAACAAGGTAATCGTTACTAATCATATGAAATCACCTAATCACATGATCGCTAGGGAAACCTTCCATCAAAGGAGATTTCTTCGAAGCAGAAATCATTCGGAGTATACATTACTCCATCGAACGCACTACGACGTAAATTATAACATTGAATGCTATCATTAAGCACATATAATCACATTACGACATGCTTGCAAACTAACCAAGCCATGTCGAATCAATTAGTTCAATCAAGTTAACTCATGCTTGCTAAATAATCAAGCCATGATATTTATGAATATTTGACAGGATTTTTGGATATGTGATAGGTGTGTAAACACCCATCTTTTCTACCACTTAATTACAATAATAACCGGACCAAAACGTGTATTTTATGTCTTTTATGTCGGAATTATGCGTGGTTTGTGTTTTTGTTGTGTTTTAGGACGAAAAGGTGGAAAGTGGAGAAAACACGGACATTCACGGGCATTTACGGACTTTTATTGAAGAAAAAGATGAAAGACGAAGTCGAGAAATCAAGAGTGGAAAAGAAACGGAAGTCCACGACCAATTCTGAAGATTTATCGAAGAAAAAGTCAAAAGACGGAAGTTTATCAAAAGCCGAAGAATTCAAGTCTATTTTATTGAAGAATTTAAAGACGAGTTCAAAAGAAATCCCAAGCCACAAGTCATTATAGTTCAAGTTTAAAGAAGATTAGAAGAAAAGGACTAATGACGCAATTAATGAAGATTAAAGAAGGAAGGACCTAATCTTGTAATTAAGAGAAAAGGAAAGAGGGGAGGAAGCTTCCTAATCCTCCCCTATATATAGATTAGGACTAGCTAAGTTTATTTCTTGTTGGCTAAGTGTGACAATTAGCTCTTCCACCATTTAAATACCTTGTCATTTAATTTCTTGTCAAATTTAAATACCTTGTCTTGCACCTTAAATTCATTTAATTTTAAGTAAGTTTTCATTTAATTATTGTCAATCTTTACTTAATCTTGTCAATCTCTTATCTACCTTTCTTAATCTTTGATTTATGTGTTTATGTTTATGTTCATGTTCATGCTTTTATTTTGATCCAAGTGATTGTTGATTATTGTGGTTAAAGTTGTTAAATTTCTTGTTTTAAACTGTTTGTTTATGTTACTGTTGATTCGTTGATGGTTTTGTTAAATCGTTTGTGTTTATTTTGATTAATCTGTGTTATCTTTATTGTTACTGTATCCCTTGTTCTTCGGGAGTTTGTTTCTGTTTCTGCATTTCGAGGTTCCGAAGCAAGACAAGAGAAATCCTTCATTCGGAACTCAAAAAGTTCCGAATCAAGGGTTTCATCCGGAACATTCAGAAAGTTCCGGACGAAGGAGAACTTCCGACCCAAGCATTGTTCATCCGGAACTTTAGAACTTCCGAGTCAAGACCTTCATCCGGAACATTCAAAGTTCCGGATCAAAAGAATTCATTCGGAACTTTAAAAAGTTCCGGATCAATACTTCCGAACGAAAGTTCCGAACGAACTTCCGGACGAAAGTTCCGAACGAACTTCCGGACGAAAGTTCCGAACGAAAGTTCCGGACGAAGGATAAGTTCCGAGTCAAGCCAAAAGTTCCGAACCAAGCCTGTTTCATTCGGAACTTCAAAGTTCCGGATCAAGCTGCTTCATTCGGAAGTCTTGAACTTCCGAATCAAGGGTTCTGTAAGTCTTTCTTTTCTTCAGTCTTTCTTTTTAATTTCAGTCTTTTATTTTCAAACCTATTTTTCCATCTTTTATTTTTGTTGCACTTTAAGTTTATTTGCCTTAGCTTAATTTTAGTTTTTGCCTTAGTTTAAGTTTTAGTTGCGTTTAAGTTTGCCTTAGATAGATTTAAGTTTACGTCATTTACTTTAGTACCTTTTAATTTCAGTCATGCTTTTAAATACCTGCACCTTTACTTTAATTAGACTTAGATTTACTTTAAGAGCACTTTTACTTTAATTGTTCCGCACTTTCATTTAAAAACAACCAAAAATATTTGTTTTACCAAAGAACGACTGAATCGCACATAGGACCTAGATCAATTCGTTAAGATACCGAGAACACGAACTTTAATCTTAATTTTTATACGGGCAAAAGCCATGTATCAAATGGCGCCGCTGCCGGCTCTTTTCGTTAAGATTGACGGTTTTCTGTGAGAGACACGTTGCTTTTTGGGATCCGTTCACTTGTGAGCGTTACTTTTCTTGCATAAAAATTTCCAAAAACTCATAAAAAATTAAAAATTGATAACAAACCATAAAAATTACAAATTTCAAAAATCAAAAAAGATTTTATTTTTATTGTGTATATATATTGTCTTTGTGTTTGGTTTTGTTTTCTTTTGCATTTTCAGGTGTATGCGTACTAGATCTTCTAATTATCAAGAGCCCGAGCCTCAAGAAGATTTAGATATGGCAGGTGTTAACAACAACAACATTCCACCGCACCTCAATAATAATAATAATAACAACAATGCTCTTCCACAGCCCGATCTTCGGACAATGGAGGAACTTTGTCAACCAACAATGTTTGGACGAGGAGGACCGATTGCGCCGATGCAAATCAACGCTCCTGAGTTTTCGTTGAAGCACCACATGATTCAGCAAGTACAAACAAACCCTTTTAGAGGATTGCCTGGTGATGATGCCAACAAACACCTCGACAAGTTCATTACAATCACCCAAAGCATGAAGTTGCCTGGTGCTACGATGGATGTACTCCGCCTACAACTCTTCCCACATACTTTATCGCATCATGCCGAGAAATGGTTTGATCGTCTCCCGAAGAATTCTATTCACACTTGGGATGATATGACTGAACGCTTTTTGTCGCGCTACTTTCCACCATCTATGGTCACAAGCCTTCGCAATCAGATCAGCGGTTTCATGCAAGACCCTGACGAAACTCTTTTTGATGATTGGGAGAGATATAATGTCTTGATCGATAGATGTCCAAACCACAACATGCTCCCTGTGACCTTAATCGATACTTTCTACAACGGATTGACTTTTCGAGATCGTGATACGATAAATGCAGCCGTCGGTGGCACATTCATGAAAAGGAGACCCGAGGAGTGTAGAGAGTTAATTGAGAACATGACTACTCACCACAAGAACTGGGATTCCTCTGCTTCTTCTAGGAACAACCCGAGAGTCAATGTTTCTTCTACCTCAGCAAACCCTGAGATGACCGAACTCACCCGCATGATGACCGAAATGAGCAAAAGTATTACGCTTCTCGCTTCAAATCAACAACAACAACAAGTTAAAGCGGTTGCTAATCCCTGTGAAACATGTGGCGGTCCTCACTCATACACCGATTGTCCTTCGACACAAGGAAATCTGGAAAATGTGTATGCAGCTTATGGTAATTATTCACCGGAAAATTACCAAGCTAGACAACAAGGGGATAGAGATCTGCTGAGCTACCGATCTAACAACTACCTTTCACCCGGTTTTTCTCCTCAAAACAAAAACCCCGCCAACAACTACAATAGAAGCAACCAAATACCACCTCGTGCTTCTAACCCTTATCAGCCACCCACCCAACAACACCCACCCATTAATCCCGATGTTGATGCCATCATGAGAACTCAAGGTGAGCAAATCAAGAATCTACAGAGCCAAATAATCAATTTGAAAGGAGATATCTTGAAGCAAGGAAATGACATCAGAACCGAGGTTCGTGATAATATTCAATCCTCCTTCATCAATCAAACGACTGAATTAAAGACTCTATTGTCTAGTTTCTTGCCCGAAGCTCAACCTTCTTCTTCTTTGGGTTCTCTACCTTCAAACACTGTCACTAATCCACGAGCTAATGTGAGTGCTATTACTACTCGTAGTGGAGTCACCATCGTAGGACCACCAACCCCACCCCCATCATCTACACCTCCTCCACCACCATGTATCCCTACTCCTCCTACACCTAGTATTAGTGCACCATTACCGTCTCCGCCTCGTCATGACGATGTATCTCGGAAGGACCCTTTAACATCACAACCTTCACCAACTACACCTTCACCGTCTCCCTATCAACCCAGAATCCCATACCCTTCTCGCATAGGCAAGACCAACGAGCTAACCAAGAATGACTCTCAAATAACAAAATATATCAATATGATTTCTCAAATGGGCTTCAACATGAGTTTTCTTGAAGCACTTGTCCACATGCCCAAATTTGTTAAAGAATTTAAGGAATTGCTTAACAAGAAGGAGAAGCTGATTGAACTCGCCAACACACGCTTAAATGAAAACTGCTCTGCAGTTATTCTTAAAGAACTTTCGGAAAAGCTAGGGGATCCCGGTCGTTTTGTGTTGCCTTGCGTGTTTAACAAAACTGAAGAATTTACTGCCCTTGCTGATCTCGGGGCTAGTATTAATCTGATGCCTTTGAGTGTTTGGAAAACACTATCATTACCCGATCTCATTCCAACAAAGATGACTCTCGAACTTGCTAATCGCACTCTCGCTTACCCCGTTGGTATAGCCGAAGACGTATTCATTCAAGTTGGCGCATTTACTTTCCCGGTCGATTTTGTCGTAGTTGATTATGAAATGGACCCTCGTATTCCTTTAATACTTGGTCGGCCATTTTTGAGATCCGGACGTGCTTTAGTAGATGTGGCCGAAGATGAGTTAATCTTAAGAGTCGGGAATGCCTCACAAAATTTCAAAATGGGGACGCCTACAGACAAATCCTTTGGAGGCCGAGAATCAGTGAATATGATTAATGTGCTCGATGACTTTACCGTCTATGACAATCCTCTATTCGATTCTTCTATCGATAATCCACTTTTTCAAGATAATGTGGATGATTCTCTCCCTACTTTGGACGCTTCTCCCATTTATGATTCTTCACCGGTCTTTGATGCTTATGATGATGATTCTAGCTCAGATTCGGATGATTTTGATTGTACTTCTGAGTATCCCGAGCTGCCCACTTTCGATGATTTCGATGAGGCTGATACTCTCTCGAGCGATTCTTCACATGATGAAGATCCTCCATCACTCGATCCTACTTTAGACGATTATTCATTTGAGGAAGATTTCTCTGAATTTCTCAATACTTACTTCCCTCATGAGAGTGATGCTCCTCCCTATGACTTTGAAGATTATCGTCTTTGTAACACCCCATTTTGATAAATGGAATGTCACGCGTAATTATGGCGTGTCATCAAAGCATGCAAGGAAATATGTAGTAAAACATACATGACCATAGGGAAAACCGGAATCAAACATCGGTTCCCAAACATAAGCCCAAAACATAACAAAGTAAATGAACTGAATGAAAGACTAAACAAGCATAAATATATGAAGGAAACAGGAGAAGAAGTCTATGGCAGCTTCCATCCTATGCATGTCCTCCAAATGCTCGAGTCTTGGGTACCTGCCGTTTTGGGACATGGAAAGGAAAGTAACGGCTGAGCAAGACGCTCAGTGCACGGATATACAATACAGCATGAAATAGGATAAGCATGTAACATATAACAGCGGAAGACTAAGTTCTGAGTAGACTGGTTAAGTATTAAGAAAACTGGTTTTATAGTTTGAAAAGCCTTATGTTTATCTTATGAAAACTGTTTTAACATAAATATACCATAGCCCATATAGGTCATGAAAAGGTCACGTGCATGAATACTTGGAGGGGTGACCTCATCATGCTGATTTGAGGGGATGCCTCTAATTAATATACTGGTTTGGGTAGGAGGGATCAACTCCTTGTGAAGGATGCAAGGCACACACCACATTCACCATGAAATACTGAATAAAACATGTAACTAGGATGCACCCATACGCCCCACATGATATAATAATATGGCCAAAACTGAAAGGGACGCCACGAGCAATCACTCCGCCGTGGGGAAGTCATAACATTGGTGCCTCCAATGTTATGGTTATGGTACCTTCATAACTAGGTGAAACTGGTCATGCTTGTATATGGCTATAGATTATGCTAGTTAAACATAATCAGTTCAAAACAATAAAACAAATACTGGGGAAAACAGTTGGCTGCATACGGGGAAATCCTAATAAGGAAAGAATGTCCATACTGAAGGGACGAGAATCCGTACCTCAAGTCCAGTGAATGAACGGAAGAAAGACTCCTACTTCTGGATCACTAACGCTACATGAATACATACGTGTATAAGTATCGAATCACTAATTACGTACTGGGTTTTATGTCTCATCTTAGTTTACTTTGTATGTTTCAGGTCATGGTTTACTGTTTAAAGCCTTAAACTGTGTTTATCTTGTATTCTGATTAATCTGATTAAGTATTACTGGTATTTCATGTATTATTATACTTAGTGTGTAATAATAAGTAACTTTCCAAAAATAGCAGGTTTCCAAAAATAGAAAGTTTCCAAAAATAGAAAGTTTCCAAAAATAGAAAGTTTCCAAAATAGAAAGTTTCCAAAAATAGAAAGTTACCAAAAATAGAAAGTTTCCAAAAATAGAAAGTTTCCAAAAATAGAAAGTTTCCAAAAATAGAAAGTTTCCTAAAATAGAATTTACTGCTTAAAATAGATTAGTTTCTAAAAATAGAAAGTTTCCAAAAATAGATCAGCTGCCTTAATTAAATAAGTTTCCATATATAGAAGGTTTCCATGATTAGATTAGCTGCCTGAAATAGATAGATTTCCATATATAGAAGGTTTCCATTAATAGATTAGTTGCCTTATTTAATTAAGTTTCTATAAATAGAAGTTTCCATAATTAGAATTAAGCTGGTTACATAAGCTAACATATAAGTCTAAGTGTTTATAAGCTTATTTCTTAAGTCATATGATATAGTGTATAGTTTAATTATTATTTCATGTATTTTATTTAAACTATAGGTTAAGCATTTTAATTAAAGTATAACATGTTTTAATTAAAATGGAATAAATTACTTAGGTTAAAATGTATATTAATATATATTAATAATATAACCTAAGTCATGTCTAAATTAATTAATTATAAGCATGTTTTAAATAATTAATTTAATTATAACTTATAACATAAAAATACTTAGGTTAAATTAATATCATGCTAAATTAATAATTAAGAAATAACCTAAGTCATGGTTTAATTAATATCTCATGTTATTAATTAATTTATATCTTAAGTTCATAATTCATAATATTAACATGTAGCATAAATCATGATTTAACCAACGAACCGTGAACCGGGCATGAAATCGACACCGTGCCCCGAACCAAATCGGGGTTCCCCTTGGTTCCTTGCTGCCGTGGGACCCACACCACCAAACCGGGACCATATGGTCTCGGTGGTGGCTTAATGACCAAGCCGTGACCCCCTAGGGCACGGGTTAGGCGGCGGCCAAACTAAAACACCCATAAACACTCTTTTTAATTTACCCCTTAATCAAATACATGTTTTAATAAATGTTTTTAATTAGGTTTTTAAAAACATCATGTTCTTATTAATTTTACCAAATCAAATCAAAGAAATAATTAAAAAGAAAGGTTAAAAAGGTATACCGAATGTGTGGATCAATAGAGGATGAACAAACACGAACACTTGTACAATTATTCAAGATCAAAATCAACAAGAACACCTCTTTGGTGTTCTTATGGGTGGCGGCTACAAAAGGTAAAGGAGAAGGAGGAGAAAACTATTTTTAGGTTTTTGTTTAATTTCTTGTAAAGTGAAAAATGAATCAAGTTTTTACCTTTACCCCCCTTTCATGTAAAACTTGATGGGCTTGGCCCATTTACCTTCCTAATTTCGTGGATATGGGGCCCACAAGGGGTAAACCAAATGTTTTCCGTGTCTAAAATATTATATTGTGCTCTCGTGTTCGTGTTTTACGTGTTTAATTTGTTACGTGTTTATTCGTGTTTATTGGTGTTCATGTTTAGTGTGTTCTCGTTAAATATTTACCGTACCTTAACGTGTTTCTTTATGCTCGTAATTATATTATATGTATTTACGTGATTATTTTAGTTCGTGATTTAATGGTGATCATGATTTAAATATGTTCCCGTGAAATACTTATTAACTGCTTATCATGAGTTCGTACGTAAACGATACTTATCATGTTATACACGTATGTACTTACTTGATTAATAGCACATGAATGTGATCAATACTGAATAAGGTAAGTTTTAATCTAGGACGTACGATCTTAAGGGCACTATTCATGGTAAAAGCATGCGGGTTTTACAATTCTTCCCCCCTAAAAAGAATAATTCGTCCCCGAATTATAGATAACGTAACTGGAAGCGAAACACACCCGAATCAGACTGAGAGGTTATGCGAGATAATGAACGTGCAGGTGATCTGGCAAAAAGAACGCGGAACGTGACATGTCTTGAAAAGACATGGAACGTGACGTGACTGAAATGACATATCCACTTGATAAGAGAAAATGGATAAGAAGTCCGGATGAACTTGTCCGTTTCCAAGTGGCCTCCCTCTTGGAACGGTTCCTTCAGAAGATCCTGACACTAATGATAAATCTTGGTCCTCCTGGCCTTGACTTGGAATACGAAGAAATTCTTGGTTATCAACGGAAGGTAGATCCCCTAAATTCGATCGAGGAAAAAGAGTTAACGTGAAAGGGTAACTGAAACGTTACGATGCAAGACAAACTGACTTAACTGATAATTAGAAACGATGCGCGAGACATAAAGAAACGTAGTACGTGAAAAAATTTGAACGTGATATGTGAAAAATTTTGAACGTGCTACGTGGAGATATGGCGAGTGTAGTATGAGTAAACATATCGTGATCCATGATACGTGTAACATATCTTGATCATGATATGAGGAACGTGGAATGAACATGACATGTGAGACATATCGTGATCATAGAATATAATGGCGGTAACGCCAAACGCTACAAGGTGAGACGTGGAATATGACGTGAAACGTCTATCTGATGATGGAGAGTTATACTAAACTTGGGTCTGGTCTCACAAGTTCTTGCAAACTTCCCAGAATGAGAAAAGAAATGAACGTAAAATCGTAAGCCAAAATACGATCATGAACGTGAATAGTGTCATGAACGTGAGCGCGAAAGCAAGTCGTGGAATTAGAATGAAGATGTGAAGTAAGTTAGGATTACAATTACGAATCTTTGTCTGACCTGATAGCTGAGGGATTGCCAAGTGATCGGATGAGCCTTGGCTGGAACATGTTCGTTCAATCTGTTGGTTCTGAAATCCGTACGGATGTAAGGATTCTGCAGACTTGATCAAACTGTTGACAATATCCCAGATAGCATCATGCTTCTTCTGAGTTTGCTGAAATCTGGTAACTAAAATCCATGGAGATCTTGTCCCTTTTCGATTCACAATTACATATGATGAAAACATCCCAGTTTGTTGGTGTCCTATCTTAACCTGTTGGTATGTCAGGTACCAAGATATGAACGTAACTGTATCTTGCTTCGTAGAACTTGATACATAGAAGGTTGCGAAACTCTGAGTCTCTGAATCTAGACTTCTCCTAGCGTAGGATTTTATAGAACACCTAATGTAGTGTAGGGTTCTCTCCTTTACGCATAAGCTGAGTCATGGTAAGATTAACCGTAGAAACCCATGTGATTCAGCATGTCTCTGTAATCAAACAGAATTGATATTGGAAAATTTTCTAGGGTGAAGTTTCTCTTGTCAAGAATTTGCAACATAGTGCAGATATGGTCTTCCTGTTCTTCTCTATGCTTAAATGAAATCAGGTTATCTTCAATGAAAATGCTGATGAATTTGTTTAGGAGTTCATGGATACACAATTTATTAAGTCCATAATGGAGCATTGATGAGACTAATCCAAAATCATAAATCTAGCATGACCGAGTCGTGCACGAATAGCAGTCATGAACATGTCCTGCTTTTTCACTCGTCACTGTTCGATCTTGGAAAAAAAATGATTAACACCATACGGTTGATTGGACATGTTGTCAATATGTGGAGGAGAATAACGGTCATGAATGGTGATTTGTTTAAGTCGACGGTAGTCGACACATAATCTCATGGTACCGTTCTTCTCCTTGTAGGTTCTTCTGGAATGTATAGGAAGATTTTGGAATAATCAACTGGCTATGCGTAAAAGGACTTAAGTAGTCGTGTCTTACTGACAGCTAGAAAATTTTAGCAATATGGCTAACAAAGCACGTGCTTGAAAAGCATAGATAATTTGTACAGATTTTCCTGATGGAAAATCAAGCTGAATGTATTCAGGAGCCTGAACATTACTGTACATAATTATGAATCATAGCATGGTGTGGTGTTCATAGTACATAATTAGGATAAAATTCATCTCGTGTCTGTCCGAGGAAATGCGTTAGCAGCTTGGATCTTATCATTAAGCTGAAAGAAAAACCTTCGTATGCGTGGGAATACGAAAGGCGTCCTTCATGGTCATGAATATATGAAGTCTGGTGAAAGAAATGAAAGTGACATCGGCAACGTGACAGTTCTCAATGATGCGCCGATAATGGTATTGAAATTCTTGTGGCCTGATTAATACATGGCACAACAACATAGATATACCCTTGGAGGGTACCCTGAATTTCTTAGAAATGTTCCATAATTAGACGTGAGTCATGTGTCTTGACTCGTGTCTTGAGAAATGTAAGCGTGACATATGTCTTGACTGGTATCTTGACATGTGTCCTCAGAAAGTATACGTGAGACATGTGTCTTGACTGATGTCTTGACATGTGTCTCGAGATGTGAAACAATTAGAACTACAAATATTAGGTTAATATGCCAGAATTGGCGGATCGGTTGGACTACTGATCATTTGTATGTCTGATCACGTCCGTGGCCGGAGCCCCGGTTGCGATTTCTAGGATAGTTGCTGTCATAGTAGTGGTTACTATCATCTTGTCTGTCGGTTCCATGACGGTCATTCTCATGACCGTGACTCATGTAACTATTTAGTTGAGTGGCCGGCTGGTACTGGTTTGCACTCATATGGCTGAAATGACAGCCGAACGACGTGTGACATGTAACTATGAATTTGGGACAATGATTGATAGGAATTGTCTGATGGTGAAGCATCTTTTCGTCGGATTGCTTTGCTCCGACGCCTTTGTCTTCGTCTTTTAGGATCTCCAGGTTGTGAACAGCATCAGCATCAGCATCTCGTAGCGTCTCCCAACATCAGCAGCATCAACCTTCAGTCACATCTCCAAGCTATGAGCGGCATCGACAATCTTGTAGAATATCAGCAAGTGAACATAAGCCTGAGATGATTTAGAATCGACTAGCGAATACTCGTGAAGTATTGCAAGTGGAATACACATGGATTAAGGTACATGTAATACACATGAAATACGGTACGTGGAGTACACATGGAATGCACATGAAATGATTGGTATGGGCTTGATCATTTGTCATGATTTAAGGAAAGTAGACCGGTTAAACGGTTAGGAAAACCATCATGATAACCTGGCAGTGTTAGCATAGACATCATTCTGGTTGCATAGAGAAACGCTAAAGTGTGGTTACGCAAAATTCAACGATGATTTGCCTGACAGCATGATCAATGGAAACCAACCATGACTATCATGAAAGCATGATTCAAGAAATCTAACAATGCCTTGCAGGACAACGTAAATAACAAAAGAGGCGTGAAACATAATCAACATGAAGACGGAATTATCATGAGGAAACATGAAACCATCTATAACGAAGAAGTATATAACATAATCAGCATGAAACTGAAGTTAACCATGACAGTATGAAGGCATACTTGACATAAAAACATAATAACTTATGATGGGACATGAAATTTTTTTTATGCCAATTTAAATCATGAGAAAAATTTTATGTAAGAAAAACAGTGCATGAATGCGTAATGTAGTTTATAAAACCTTTATATGTGCGAGGGAACGCCTATGGGTCGGTTCCAAAACAAAAGACATGGCGAGGGGACGCCTATGGGTCGGTCGCAAAGTTAAAAGTTTCGATAAAAGCACATGCGACTAAATAGGGCCAGTCCTGTACCAACCATTACTTAGTCAAAATTCCTGCAACAGATGACATATGATATAAATGCATGAATGCATGGAACATAATAATTAAAAGTCATTGTCAAAACTTAACAGAAAAAAATTTTATGTGAAAATTATGAACTACTGGGGTTCAGTTCACATAATCACAGTTCACTAGGAACATCATGCATAGACACTGACACATAACTAAATATGGATGACGGTTGTTCATTCCATATTGGTAAAACGATACTGGTGAAAACATCATGGTTAAAACAACAAGGTGCTGAAAACGTAATGGTTAAAACAAAAAGGTGCTGAAAAACGTCAATACGTGGAATAACAAGCGTTGACTTAGGAAGCTCCTGGTGACTACCCACTAGTCACAGGTCGAGTTTTAGAGCCTACAGGTCGAAGCCTTGGCTCTGATACCATAATTGTAACACCCCATTTTGATAAATGGAATGTCACGCGTAATTATGGCGTGTCATCAAAGCATGCAAGGAAATATGTAGTAAAACATACATGACCATAGGGAAAACCGGAATCAAACATCGGTTCCCAAACATAAGCCCAAAACATAACAAAGTAAATGAACTGAATGAAAGACTAAACAAGCATAAATATATGAAGGAAACAGGAGAAGAAGTCTATGGCAGCTTCCATCCTATGCATGTCCTCCAAATGCTCGAGTCTTGGGTACCTGCCGTTTTGGGACATGGAAAGGAAAGTAACGGCTGAGCAAGACGCTCAGTGCACGGATATACAATACAGCATGAAATAGGATAAGCATGTAACATATAACAACGGAAGACTAAGTTCTGAGTAGACTGGTTAAGTATTAAGAAAACTGGTTTTATAGTTTGAAAAGCCTTATGTTTATCTTATGAAAACTGTTTTAACATAAATATACTATAGCCCATATAGGTCATGAAAAGGTCACGTGCATGAATACTTGGAGGGGTGACCTCATCATGCTGATTTGAGGGGATGCCTCTAATTAATATACTGGTTTGGGTAGGAGGGATCAACTCCTTGTGAAGGATGCAAGGCACACACCACATTCACCATGAAATACTGAATAAAACATGTAACTAGGATGCACCCATACGCCCCACATGATATAATAATATGGCCAAAACTGAAAGGGACGCCACGAGCAATCACTCCGCCGTGGGGAAGTCATAACATTGGTGCCTCCAATGTTATGGTTATGGTACCTCCATAACTAGGTGAAACTGGTCATGCTTGTATATGGCTATAGATTATGCTAGTTAAACATAAGCAGTTCAAAACAATAAAACAAATACTGGGGAAAACAGTTGGCTGCATACGGGGAAATCCTAATAAGGAAAGAATGTCCATACTGAAGGGACGGGAATCCGTACCTCAAGTCCAGTGAATGAACGGAAGAAAGACTCCTACTTCTGGATCACTAACGCTACATGAATACATACGTGTATAAGTATCGAATCACTGATTACGTACTGGGTTTTATGTCTCATCTTAGTTTACTTTGTATGTTTCAGGTCATGGTTTACTGTTTAAAGCCTTAAACTGTGTTTATCTTGTATTCTGATTAATCTGATTAAGTATTACTGGTATTTCATGTATTATTATACTTACTGTGTAATAATAAGTAACTTTCCAAAAATAGCAGGTTTCCAAAAATAGAAAGTTTCCAAAAATAGAAAGTTTCCAAAAATAGAAAGTTTCCAAAATAGAAAGTTTCCAAAAATAGAAAGTTACCAAAAATAGAAAGTTTCCAAAAATAGAAAGTTTCCAAAAATAGAAAGTTTCCAAAAATAGAAAGTTTCCTAAAATAGAATTTACTGCTTAAAATAGATTAGTTTCTAAAAATAGAAAGTTTCCAAAAATAGATCAGCTGCCTTAATTAAATAAGTTTCCATATATAGAAGGTTTCCATGATTAGATTAGCTGCCTGAAATAGATAGATTTCCATATATAGAAGGTTTCCATTAATAGATTAGTTGCCTTATTTAATTAAGTTTCTATAAATAGAAGTTTCCATAATTAGAATTAAGCTGGTTACATAAGCTAACATATAAGTCTAAGTGTTTATAAGCTTATTTCTTAAGTCATATGATATAGTGTATAGTTTAATTATTATTTCATGTATTTTATTTAAACTATAGGTTAAGCATTTTAATTAAAGTATAACATGTTTTAATTAAAATGGAATAAATTACTTAGGTTAACATGTATATTAATATATATTAATAATATAACCTAAGTCATGTCTAAATTAATTAATTATAAGCATGTTTTAAATAATTAATTTAATTATAACTTATAACATAAAAATACTTAGGTTAAATTAATATCATGCTAAATTAATAATTAAGAAATAACCTAAGTCATGGTTTAATTAATATCCCATGTTATTAATTAATTTATATCTTAAGTTCATAATTCATAATATTAACATGTAGCATAAATCATGATTTAACCAACGAACCGTGAACCGGGCATGAAATCGACACCGTGCCCCGAACCAAATCGGGGTTCCCCTTGGTTCCTTGCTGCCGTGGGACCCACACCACCAAACCGGGACCATATGGTCTCGGTGGTGGCTTAATGACCAAGCCGTGACCCCCTAGGGCACGGGTTAGGCGGCGGCCAAACTAAAACACCCATAAACACTCTTTTTAATTTACCCCTTAATCAAATACATGTTTTAATAAATGTTTTTAATTAGGTTTTTAAAAACATCATGTTCTTATTAATTTTACCAAATCAAATCAAAGAAATAATTAAAAAGAAAGGTTAAAAAGGTATACCGAATGTGTGGATCAATAGAGGATGAACAAACACGAACACTTGTACAATTATTCAAGATCAAAATCAACAAGAACACCTCTTTGGTGTTCTTATGGGTGGCGGCTACAAAAGGTAAAGGAGAAGGAGGAGAAAACTATTTTTAGGTTTTTGTTTAATTTCTTGTAAAGTGAAAAATGAATCAAGTTTTTACCTTTACCCCCCTTTCATGTAAAACTTGATGGGCTTGGCCCATTTACCTTCCTAATTTCGTGGATATGGGGCCCACAAGGGGTAAACCAAATGTTTTCCGTGTCTAAAATATTATATTGTGCTCTCGTGTTCGTGTTTTACGTGTTTTAATTTGTTACGTGTTTATTCGTGTTTATTGGTGTTCATGTTTAGTGTGTTCTCGTTAAATATTTACCGTACCTTAACGTGTTTATTTATGCTCGTAATTATATTATATGTATTTACGTGATTATTTTAGTTCGTGATTTAATGGTGATCATGATTTAAATATGTTCCCGTGAAATACTTATTAACTGCTTATCATGAGTTCGTACGTAAACGATACTTATCATGTTATACACGTATGTACTTACTTGATTAATAGCACATGAATGTGATCAATACTGAATAAGGTAAGTTTTAATCTAGGACGTACGATCTTAAGGGCACTATTCATGGTAAAAGCATGCGGGTTTTACAGTCTTGATCCTACTTTGGATTTGAAGCACATTTTGTCAAAGGAGAAGAAACCGGTCGACACCGAAATCCGTTGCACATATGATTTGACACCTCTTTGTCCCCCTTCTGAGAACGAGGTTGTGCTTCTATGCGGATCTTCTTCACACTCGGCTGCGCCTGAGTGCTATTTTCCCTTAAAGGAAAAGGTGTTCGACCCTGGTATTGAAGTCTTTAAGCCATCTCAGTATCCACCTGATGAAATAAAAGGAAAAATCTTTGGAACTATTGAAGACATGCTTGCACCTCACCATACTTGCTCCCACCGTGCTCCATCGCTGCTTAAGGGAACCCTGCCTACTCTTCTTTGGCTTGCCTTGTACGCCTTAAGCTTGTGTTATTTGCTCGATGAAAACTATGTCTTTGATCCTGGTGGATGTCTTTCATGCTTCTTCCGTTAATGATCAAGGTCGAGTCAGGCTCACGACTCGGTAAACAAAAACCAAGCGCTTCTTGGGAGGCAACCCATGCATCTCTCTTTTCGCTTTCTTTACCATAAGTGTAGGGGGGACCCTTTGGTTTGCTATTTCCTCTCCTCACTTCTTAATCAGGGATTCGAGCTTCAATGATCCACTCTTGATGATTCTTGACGACCCGTGATTCCGTGTTCTACTTCTTCCCGGTTCTATCCTAAACTCTTTTCGATTCACTATTTTATATTTTCTCAATTTTAAAATAGGAATCTTTTTAGTTGTCTTTTCCTTAGCAAAATTTAAACAAAGTGCACAATGTCCTAAGTGTAGGGGAGTTTACTCCCACATGCTTAAACATTGAGGACAATGTTTATCTTAAGTGTAGGGGGGATTTCTATCGAAGTGAAGTGGTCTTTTCCTTGTATTTGTCCTCATTTTAACCGGAAAATCAATTTTTCGACATTTTTCAAAATTTTTGATCTATTTTGGCCTATTAGTTTTACCCTTTGTATAGTTATTTTCTTTCTTTGCTAGAATAATTGTTTAAATAAGTGGTTTTAATTTTCAAATGTTGTGAATCTTTTGACTCAATCCGAGTTTACTCTAGCTAGTATCCTTAACGTGTTTAAGTCAAGTTTTGCTAGGCTTTTATATAGGGAGCTATAAAACGCGAAAGTCTTAACTCTCACGGGTTAAGAACAAGAACTTTTCGCAAGTTCCTATAATTGATCCTAGAGAGTCGTTTATCAAGGGAACTTTAAAATGCGATTTCTAAACTTGAAAAAGTCCAAGAATTTGCAAGATCCTATAAGCGACTCGAAAACCCAAAACTTTGATTTAATAGGCTAAGCATCCACGAGTCTCATTACTTGAGATTTTAAACTGTGGAGTACGAGAGATGATAGAGCCAATTATAAGTTCGGTATTCTTTTGTGAATTTATGTGAGTTAATTATAAGCCTATTCTCCCATCGCTTGCTAATAAATTTATCTGCTAATAAATAAGGTTGTACGATTTGAAAAGTTACTTAGCTTCTAGCCCCAGATCGTTTAAAAGTTGCTCGGTATGGATTAGAGTTCATAGCCAAGGCATAACTTATTGAAGCGGGACGCGAAGATTGGCGAGTCCGAAAAGGCCCTAACAAGGCATGAGGGCTATATTTTGTTGCTAAAGATCCAAAGTGATGTGAAGAATCATTTATCGAAAATCAATATGAAGGATCAAGACACACGACGTAAAGCAAAACTCCCCAAAAGTCATGGAGAAGTGTATCCGAAAAGACCCTAACAAGGTATGAGGATAAATAGATCCAAGTCATAAAAGGAGGCGGATCGTTGTATATCAAAGTCCAAAATAAAGATTGGAGAAAAATGAAGAAGTCGTGGTCCAAGTATAAATCTCTCAAAATTTCAAAGTGAAGAAATTCCAATTATGAAGAGAAGACCATTATTTCATGAACGTCTCTCAAGATTTGAAGTATGAAGTCGCTGCCAAATATCGGTCCGAGAAAGGTCTCGAATCGCGAAGCGAGTTATGCCAAGATATGAACTTTATGAGGTCCCGAGAAGCAGTTTTAAAAGATTTGGTCCTTTAGCTAACTATTGATTAAATCGTTCACTTTATTTTCAGACTAAATAACTATCGAAATAAGTCAAACAATGCATCCTCGTGATCATTCAAGACAACAATAAAATATAAGAGATACACCTAGGAATAAGGGAGTCTAAGTGAGTAATTGGCCCACATGAGTTCGTGATAGTCTACTAACTTATAATAACAATGATCTCGTTTTTAAGCTTAGTTTGGAGAAAGTGAAAACTTGAGGATGATGATTATTCATAACACTTTCAAAACCCAAGGTATGCTTTTGATTTCTTTATGTCTTTAATTTTCTATTTCTTTAATAAAGGCCACTATGGATTGACTATGATGAAAAATGTAAACTTGCTTTGTAACTAATGCATTGCATGAGGACATTGCAATGGTCAAGTGTAGGGGATTTGATAGGTGTGTAAACACCCATCTTTTCTACCACTTAATTACAATAATAACCGGACCAAAACGTGTATTTTATGTCTTTTATGTCGGAATTATGCGTGGTTTGTGTTTTTGTTGTGTTTTAGGACGAAAAGGTGGAAAGTGGAGAGAACACGGACATTCACGGGCATTTACAGACTTTTATTGAAGAAAAAGATGAAAGACGAAGTCGAGAAATCAAGAGTGGAAAAGAAACGGAAGTCCACGACCAATTCTGAAGATTTATCGAAGAAAAAGTCAAAAGACGGAAGTTTATCAAAAGCCGAAGAATTCAAGTCTATTTTATTGAAGAATTTAAAGACGAGTTCAAAAGAAATCCCAAGCCACAAGTCATTATAGTTCAAGTTTAAAGAAGATTAGAAGAAAAGGACTAATGACGCAATTAATGAAGATTAAAGAAGGAAGGACCTAATCTTGTAATTAAGAGAAAAGGAAAGAGGGGAGGAAGCTTCCTAATCCTCCCCTATATATAGATTAGGACTAGCTAAGTTTATTTCTTGTTGGCTAAGTGTGACAATTAGCTCTTCCACCATTTAAATACCTTGTCATTTAATTTCTTGTCAAATTTAAATACCTTGTCTTGCACCTTAAATTCATTTAATTTCAAGTAAGTTTTCATTTAATTATTGTCAATCTTTACTTAATCTTGTCAATCTCTTATCTACCTTTCTTAATCTTTGATTTATGTGTTTATGTTTATGTTCATGTTCATGCTTCTATTTTGATCCAAGTGATTGTTGATTATTGTGGTTAAAGTTGTTAAATTTCTTGTTTTAAACTGTTTGTTTATGTTACTGTTGATTCGTTGATGGTTTTGTTAAATCGTTTGTGTTTATTTTGATTAATCTGCTTTATCTTTATTGTTACTGTATCCCTTGTTCTTCGGGAGTTTGTTTCTGTTTCTGCATTTCCAGGTTCCGAAGCAAGACAAGAGAAATCCTTCATTCGGAACTCAAAAAGTTCCGAATCAAGGGTTTCATCCGGAACATTCAGAAAGTTCCGGACGAAGGAGAACTTCCGACCCAAGCATTGTTCATCCGGAACTTTAGAACTTCCGAGTCAAGACCTTCATCCGGAACATTCAAAGTTCCGGATCAAAAGAATTCATTCGGAACTTTAAAAAGTTCCGGATCAATACTTCCGAACGAAAGTTCCGAACGAACTTCCGGACGAAAGTTCCGAACGAACTTCCGGACGAAAGTTCCGAACGAAAGTTCCGGACGAAGGATAAGTTCCGAGTCAAGCCAAAAGTTCCGAACCAAGCCTGTTTCATTCGGAACTTCAAAGTTCCGGATCAAGCTGCTTCATTCGGAAGTCTTGAACTTCCGAATCAAGGGTTCTGTAAGTCTTTCTTTTCTTCAGTCTTTCTTTTTAATTTCAGTCTTTTATTTTCAAACCTATTTTTCCATCTTTTATTTTTGTTGCACTTTAAGTTTATTTGCCTTAGCTTAATTTTAGTTTTTGCCTTAGTTTAAGTTTTAGTTGCGTTTAAGTTTGCCTTAGATAGATTTAAGTTTACGTCATTTACTTTAGTACCTTTTAATTTCAGTCATGCTTTTAAATACCTGCACCTTTACTTTAATTAGACTTAGATTTACTTTAAGAGCACTTTTACTTTAATTGTTCCGCACTTTCATTTAAAAACAACCAAAAATATTTGTTTTACCAAAGAACGACTGAATCGCACATAGGACCTAGATCAATTCGTTAAGATACCGAGAACTCGAACTTTAATCTTAATTTTTATACGGGCAAAAGCCGTGTATCAATATGTCCAGTCAAAAGAAAGTTTGCATATTAAAGGATGTCCACGGGCCTGATAGCCATGGATGCACATCCAAAACGACTTTTGTCATAGGAGGGTGCTCACACACGGATCCATACCCAAAATTTAATACGGGGTGTTCACATACGGATACATACCCAAAATGATATTACGGGGTGTTCACAAACGGATGCATACCCAAGGTAATATAGGTATGCGTTACCTTCCGATCGGGCAGCATTTCACAATGCCACCTCGAGCTCGCACCATGTACGATCACTCGACTAAGTCACATATCACATAAAACACATATCAAGCAAGGTTTTGCACATAATTTCAACTATGGCTATCCGCCGTTCGATCATTGACGATCAAAGGGGATCGAGTCAAGCACAAGGATTCCTCAACTGAATAAACGAAGACGGCAACCCGGATTGTCTTTCATTTACTGATGTGCGGTCGGCAAACTTCAACCATCCATCGCATACCGTTTTATTCCCTACAGATGATGATGACGGACGACACCACTTGATCTAGTAGGATCCGACCATTGTGCTTGGCTCTCGCGCCGAAGGCTCTCCTTTTTGAACCATCCTTGTGTGACCCTACGTTGGTATACGAGTCAGCACTCTACGTTGGTATACGAGTTCACAAGGCAGAATAGGAACAAATCAAACACCTCGAATTCAAAACTCGAGTCTATGTAGATTCGTCCGTGACATAAGCTGACCGAACACATACGTTTCGCGGGAAGATGTCTTCTTCAATGGCCTCGAAGTTACTCAAACTCGACTTTCCTCCGGTTTGGCAGTCTGCTGATCTTGTTAAAGTTTCTTCTTAGTTTCGGTACGAGGTTCCTTAGTAATTCGTCACCAACATGGTGATTTAGACGGGATTCACACGTTGTACATGACACCATAAAAATGTTTTACGAAAATATTCGGTCAAGGTTACTTTCTAAGCTAACACTAGTCGAAAGAGAATATGTCAAAGGATACAAGGAAATTTGGGACATGTTCTTACGAAGTCGAATCGAACATGATTACTTGCATAAGGATCCACCATTTGGAAGTGTTCTCACCCAAACATTTATTCAAAACCACAATTTTAGAAGGCAATGACTGACCTGACACGACGTGGCTCTTCCTGAATTATGCATAGTTAGCTAGGCTATGTATAATTAAGGACCAAGAAACGGCACATCTAATACGTCACGACTCTTCCTGAATTATGCATAGTTAGCTAGGCTATGCATAACTGAGGACCGAGTAATGACATATTCGACGCTACAAAAAGAAACTTTATAATTATTGCACCATCATACAAGATTATGAACATTTTTGACTTTTTCTCGAAAATAAGTAAATCACGTGACATAGAAATCAGAAATTATTTTTAACCTGTTTCTAGAAATACATCAACTATTTGTATATTCATTCTTAGGAAACATATTTTCCTTCGCCTTCTTGTAAAAAAAATATCAACACAATTTGGTATTTGGTTCGATAAAATACTTTATATATTAATATATATTCTCGAAAAATTTTACATCATAAAATGACGCTAAGGTGGTTTGGAATCAAGGATCGATGCAAGTATAAATAGCAGGAATTAAGAATCAATGAGACTGAATGAGGTGAACGAGCAATATATTTGCTACTGAAATTGCTTGCACTATGAGTCAAGATACACCTAAGATATGTCAAGAGTTTCTAGGTAACAACGACATCTACGAAATCATGAAACGAACATCGAGCATCATCACAATCACCGAAAATTGAAGAACGGTCATATTCTCCATAATGAAGCCAAGTGTAGTACATGCGCTCCCCAATTATACATTTAGTATCTGGAAGGTTATCTCCACTGTTTTGCGTGACACGCACATTCCACCAAATTTAGTTTCCAATAACAAGCGAAGGAAAGGTTGCGGGGTCCGTGAAGGGAACAAAAATATAATGTGCAACATATCCTTACTAACATGTACTAGAAAAAAAAATAACGATCTATATAAAATGGTCCTATACCAAGGACAAGATCAAAAGTGAATACATGACAGGACTACTCAAGTCCAACGGTAGAATCGCGAAATCAGAGAAGACAAAGTATGATCAAACCATACGCATCTAGAACGTTAGATATATTAATTATATATCCTTAATAGAAATAATACGAGCCTGCATGCGATGAAAAATCCACTTGCGCGTTCTAATTAATATCATTTATCATATTGTAAAAGAGATTATTTTTACATATTTAAAATATGTTACGTCATTGAAAACTTTCTAACTTTGTCATTTTTATTATTATTATTTTTTTTTTATAATTTTTTTTTTATTTTTTTAATTTTATTTTTTTACAAGTCTCGTAACAACGTAAAACGACAATTTGAAAAACAATCGTGTTTTGCCGGATGGCTAAGACTGACTCGAAAGTGCTCGGTAATACAAGCTTTAGCCTTACGTTAAAATATTCGTAAAAATAGATTTTATCTTATTTTAAAATTAAGAATAAGATTTTCCAAAATCTCAAACATCCCAATACGTGACAAAGTATCCACTCATGAGCGTATATTATGAAATGTGCCAAAGTTTATAATTAACGTAAAAATCAATTTATATCATGTTTAAACCCATGTATACACGCGTTTCAAATCGTGAAAATTTCTCACCATTCTTTCAACTAATCTAAGCAAGTTTTCGACGGATCTCATCACAGACATTTATCAACAACAAGTTATGTCATAAAACAAATGATTACATTAGTAATAGAGATTACTTTTAATGATTCACCAAAAAGACTAGAGAGGAAATAGTTTCGCCTCCTTCATGCGTTCCTTAGTCGCGACTCAAAAGAGAAAAACCAAACTAGAACACAACAAAATCTAACCAAGTTACATATATATAGATCTATATATAATATCGTAACGTATATATATTACATATGTACGAGATTTACCATATCAAATGATAATGGAAACACCATTATTTAGTATAAATAGTACAATCGAAAGTACGTCCATAAGGATGATCGAAAGGTGTAAATAGAGATCTAATAGTTCGTCAAAGAATGGTATCGTAAGTATATAATTACAATTTATACCACACACGCATATGGTATAAAATATACAATTAAAGACCTAGCACCAAGCACATAAAGAAGCGGAAAGGATTACACGCGCGGATATCAGACATCGGTGAACGACTCGTGAATTTTTTTTAGAAAACAGTCATAGTCCAGGTTTTGAAAAACGACCTAGTTCGCTATGACTCGTGCTCTGATACCAATCTGTAACACCCCCACATTTACAACGCAGCGGAATACAACATTGGGGTGCTACTTCATAATACAAGCTCACGAGTCACAGTAAACGTATTTTAATATAAACGTTTACCAACGATGATTTCATCAAAAGATTAGAGTTACAAGGTCCCAATAAATTAAGAAAACTTATTTTCAAATAAGTTGCAATATACAAGTTTTTGTTTTATCTTTTTAAAAGAAAGGATTTTTATCCAATGTACAAAGTTCACCAAGTCCACTTCCTTCGATATCCGCATCCAATCCTATCCAAGCATGCCAATATAAACCTGAGATAAACATGCTTAAAGTCAACAAAATGTTGAGTGAGTCCATAGAGTTTATAAATAGTAACTTTGAACACAAGCTTAAGAAACCTTTTATTCATAGGACAATCAAACGATGCTAGAGCCACGAACCGAACCTTAACCATGTGCCCAACCTGGAGTGAGACACTCCTAATACTAAATACAATATATCCTCGTATGCTTCTCGCAAGACAACATACTCCGGATAGGTCGTTAGGCCAAAATAGATCTATTATTATTGTACTAGCGTTTACCGGTTATCAGTAATTAACGGTCCATGAAGGAAAGGCCACTACATACACTCATAGCAACGTTCACATAAAAACTACTTGTGTTCGATTTTCTAAAACAAGCATGTATCCCCCTCGCGGGTTTGAAAAGCATTAAAGAATTTAAATGCGAGGCTATGAACTCACCTTAGATGCAGACAATCAGCAGAATAATAGTATCAATACCACACGGCATATCGTAACCCAATACTGCTTCACATAATTATCAACACAACATCATAATCTATACGGCTTGATTCCAATAGTCGTAATACACCATAAATAGCTAATAATCATGTAGCGTCAACTGTATCCTTTCGCGGTTGTAATTCATTCCACAGCTATGCTCCAATCGTTTTGCGAGGTTTAGGTTTTGGTGTTTTCCCGATGGATGGTTACATCAACTCGACACAAAATAAATTAATAAAATTCAACTCGTAAAATCTTGGTGGTAGGCCAAGTAAAAAAATAATAAAACAAATTATATAGTATATATATCCAATATATATGTTTTATCAGTGAAAATGACGCAAATGATTCATGTTATAAGTTACTATTTAGAACAAACATTCAAAAATGTATTTCTTAAATTATATACATAATCCTTCAGAATTAATAGTGTATACAAAGTTATTTTTATATAATTCGACACTCGTTCGAAAATATTATGTAACTCATTAAAATTTATTTACCATAATTATACGTTAAATGTCATCTTAAATGGAATAATACTTTTCGAAACTTATTATATAACGTAGTTATTTGTTATCAATTTCTTTTATAAAAGTATACATTTTTAGAAAATTTCGGCATGACCTTGCCGTTTTTATAACGTTTCCATGTATATAAAATACATAATTTTTCCCACTTTGTCTCAATCAATACCCAATTAATACTTTTGTCAATCAATAGTCTAATTAAGGTATTCTTAATCAATATAATTATTATATTAATTATATATTCCCACCATTAATATTTTAATTACTTTCCATATTTCCTTATTTAATTTCTTTCCATATTTCAATTAATACCATAATTAATATATTAATTATCCATCATCAATATTTTAATTACTTTCCATATATCATTAAATAATTTTATATTTTAATATACCATTTATTAATAATAATATTAATAACGACATTCTTTAAATATGTATTTATTTATTTATTTCTTATATGTCCTCAAATAATTATATATCCCATTATATCAAATATAATAATAATTATTATTATAATATTTTATGAATTCTTACACTCTATATTTTATTATACCCTAATTATTATTATTAATAGTAATTATTATATTATCCTCAAAATATGTATTTTCATATATCCCACTATTGTTATTTCCTTTATTTATTTATTTTATCTTTTTATACATCACCTTTTTACATAATAATAATAATAAAGATAAAGTGATTATAATTTTATTTAACCTTTTATTCATTACACTTTATTTATTATATCATTGTATAAAATAAAATAAAAATATATTATACATCTAGATCTATTATACCTAAAAATAAAATAAATAATAAATAATAAAACAATTTCAAGAACATCACCACCACAAGCCCAACACCACCATGGTGCGGCTGTGGTTGCTGTTGAGGGTCGGCCGCCACCACAACGGTGGTCCAAGGCGGCGGTTCACGAAGAGGGTACACCGGGGGTCACACCATCACGACCCGACACCATATGGTGCGTCGGAGGTGACTGTCCCGACGTCCGGCCGCCACCACAGTGGTGGTTTGGCGGCGGGCAGCCCCCTTTTTCGATCAAAAACGCGGCCAAAACAACCACCATGCATAAAATAAAATAACTAAATAAATTATTTGTCTAATCTTGATTGTAACCATCTTGCATGTGTAGATCGGGACAAGATCCGAGGGTTTTAATGGTTTTTAAGGTATACCCACTTAGGATAAGTGGTAGATTCGTCACCCACACACCACCACAAGGTGGCGGCGGCGGCAACCCACCACCACAAGGGAAACAACGGCGGTTTGGAGATAAAAGGGAGGAGGAGAGGCGGTTTTAGGGGTTTTGGAACAAGGGTTGTCTCGGACTAATTTTAAGCACGCCGGAAAAAATAGAGTTCGCCGGAAAACTTTTCCGGCGGCGGCAGGCCGGATGGCAGCCATGGGAGGTGGGAGAGAGCTTTTCTTGAGGTTGTGTGTGTTTTGTTTGTGTTAAAATGAAAGAAATGGAAAGAAATATATATATATATATACTATAACTTTAAAATCTAAATAGAAAATAGATAATAGTTTAGGGTGAAATCTGTAAATGTTTTATTTACTTTTGTAAAGTAAGAGTTCGAGGCTCGTTTGGACGACTTAACGGACGATTCAAGTCACGAGACTTGCGCCATCATTTTTAAAATCATTTTTCCAATAAATGTGAGTCCTTACTTCGTCGAGTTTCGAAAACATTTGCTATTATTTATTTAAATACTTGTTTAATCATTTTTAGCTATTTCAGTTAGATTTCACCGTAAAAATAAAACGTAAATTCTTTTACTCACGTTATTAGCAACGTTTTAGGATACAATGAAAAATACTATTTCTTCATATTTTCAAAGTTTTAGTTTTGAGTCGTTTCAACTATTATTTTTATTATTTTCGTTCAGTCCGACTCTAAAACGTCGAAAAATACTCCAAGTAATTAAATAATAATTATTTAATTTATAAGACGTAAACGTAAAAATTAAGAAATATCAAATATCGAAATAATCGATATAAAAATATAATATTTGGGCATCCATTGGCATCACGATCACTAGTAGTCCTTGTTACTTGTCAGAACGAAAAACTAAAACGTTCAATATTGGTTTCAGCTTAAACCTTCAAACGTCATAATAATTAACGTCATCATATACTTCAAAAATATCCGAAAAATAGAATTAAATTATGATATTATTTTTACGGAGTTTACAAATTCAATTTTACAAAGTTTTGAGAAAAAATAAGACTCCTTAAAATTTTTGCAAATATTGGATTTTTACCTCTATTAGCACTAGATTATGCTTTGGTTGCACAAAAAGCAACACACTCACAAAGAGTGTCTTGACAAAGGGTGACAAAATATTTAGATAATATTTTGATCCAATTTTAGTCAAGTTTTTAGAGGTTATGATAGATTAAGGTTCAATTTTAATAAAACTTGAAGTTGATTAGTGTGAGAACATAGGTTGAAACATACAATAACGTAATCTATTAAACATCTCCATGAAGAATTCATGAAGGAAAAGGAAATACAAGAAATGAAATAACAACTAACTATTACAAAGTTATCTAATCTAGTTCTTGAATTGGTAGACTTCCTTGGCTTGATTTTCTTTTAAAACATTTTTAGAAAATCATCATTCATCTCCTAGGAGGAGGAGGCATGGAGAAAAAGGTAAGCAAGAAATCTTGCAACCTCCTATGAAGATCAAACATATCCATTCTTAGGTTTTAAATGTTTCTTATTATAGAGGGAACATGGACAATTAGTGTCATGAGCTTATAGGAAAGAAAACAAGTATGGATCACCGTGGAAGTAGTAATAGGAACACCCAAAATTGGAGTGTTAGAGGGAGGAGGAGGCATGATGTCCAAAGGTGATAAGGGTGAGCTTGGTGGGGGTGAAAAGTGAGGTAACCAAAGGCTCAACAAAGTCATTCTCAAAGGGAATGCTTTGGAGAGGTTGAGGGTTCACATCCAAGAGAGGACTTGAAGTGAAGGTTGAGGACAACTCATTCATCCTAGATTGGAATAAAGAAGAGGTAGAACTATTTGAATGGTTAGTACCATGAGTTGAGCTAGTCTTGCATGGTGCAAGAGGTGATGAAGAAATGAGAATTGGAGAAATCTCATTCTTGGGTGTAAGAAAAGATGAAGAGCCTTGTTTAGGCAACTTGATCTTAATCTTAAGGTTTCTTTTGGAAGAAGATTGTTTGGAAGAGTTTGATGATCTAGTGGACACCATGGTTGTGTGTCTAATTTTAGAAGAAGGCTTAGAGGATGAAGAAGAAGAACAACCAAGAAAGGTTTAAGAAGGAGAAGGGATGATCCAAACTAGTAATGGGTTAAAATTCATTTTGATGAGAATTAGGTATGCTAAATTAGAAAAAAGCTAATTTTTAGCAAAAATTTCATCAATGTTTACAAAGATTTAGAGAAAATAGTGTAAAACAAAGATGCCATCGTAGTCTGTACATGCGGTTCCTCAAATAGGGCCGCAATTCTTTATTGATAAAGAACCGCCCAATATTTAGAGAACCGTGGGCAAAGGGATCAAAAAGGTGGTCTTTCAGTAATTTTTAACAACCTAGATTTTAGACAAAGGTTTAACAAGCCAAAGTAGACTACTAACCAAAATCTAGATAGCTAACTAACACAGAATTTGCACAAAGTCATGTGAATCGAAACATCGATCACACGAACACATTAGGATTAAAATATTAAGTAATCCAAAAACAAAGTGTTAGTTAAACAAACCCAAATCTAAAAGCAAGAAACATAAACAAATCTAGTGAAAAGGAAATAATCCAACATAACATAAACATGTTAGCAAACATGTCAAACCTTGCATTAAAACCAAAGCTTCAGTTAATCATTACTTTTTTTCTTGCCAAAGCCCTTGATCATTTTCCCTATGCTCTTGAAAACACCCCTTAACTCCACTCTATGATCATACAACTCACCACGCGTTTGAAGATTTGAACGATAAACATGCTCAAGTCCGAAATTTTCCAGAAGAGCATTTGTAAAACTAAAAATACCATTAAACTAAAACTTTTATTATTTAATATAATCATGACAAGTAACTATGTATATTTAATACGACACGACAAGATATGACACATAATTAAAAATCATAAATACACGACAAGTAATAACGTATATCTTATTTTCAACACGAAAAGTATTTAATTAATGCACAACAAGTATTACGTATATTATATAATTAACGACAATTATTTATGTATAATAAATAAATCATGACACGATAAAACACGAACTTAAGTCACAAATATTTAATACACGAGAATCTGAATAAAACACGAAAACATGATATGAGGGTGTGTTTGGCCGGTTTTAAAAGAGAAAGAAAAGGGCCCAAGCCCAACCCAATATTGATTTTACAAACCACAGGATTTCATTTTCATCTCTTTCCAAGTTTTAACAAAAAAAGGAACTAGGTTTGTGTTTTGTGTGTGGCCGCCGGCAGAAAGGGAGAAAAAGGGAGGGGAAAACCAATCTTGATCTTTGATTAATCATAAGGGTGCGCTCGTGGTTGTTTTTCCTAAATCATTACGCATTCGGTAAACCTTCAATCTTTACTTTCTTTTATTTTCAAGAATCATTAAATAAACATGTAAATTAATTATGAAACATATGTAATGATCATCAAAATGAGGTTATGATTCGGGCTTGTTTGGTTTGGACACGGAATCCGAGAACTCTCCCATGAGGGTGCTCTCGGTGGATCTTGTGAACCCACAGTTGCCGGACAAAAAGGGCTCGATGGCGTGGACCTTAATACCAGCCGCAACCTAAAGGGTACAACGGTAGGTGTTGGTTCAAGGCAGTGGCAACCGAGACTAAGTCTCGGTGAGCCATAGCTGCTAGCAGGGGGAACCGACTACAGGCGGTGGGAAGCCAAAGCAGGCAGCAGGGGCCTTGCGGTGGCAACCTACCACCCTCGGTGGGGAACAAAAGCCAAGCAGCCGCAAGCCAAGAGGCTGCGACGGCTGTTTTGGTCAGTCAGGGGCAACCTCGGCTAGACAGTGGCAAGGGTCACAATTGGTGGTGTTTGTTGGTTGTTTTGTGGAACCGAGACCTCATGGTCTCGGTGGGCTTGATTTGGGGCTCGGCTAAACCGAATTAAAACAAAAGGGGCGTTTGGTTTATTTATTTACTTTGGCCAAATTGTAGTTAAATTTAATTAATTTATTAATTAAATTACGACTTAATCAGTCGGTTAAATTATCACGGCTTATTTAATTTGTATTATCATATTTGGCTTATTTTAATTCGGGCTTATTATAACTAAATTATCTATCAAGTTTAAGGTTTAAGGTACAATTAATTATATTCATGACATGCTATAATCTAATAATTAATTATAAAATACATGACATGTTATTATTTAAAAATTAATTATAATCTATGACATTATATTATTTATAGCTAATTTTAATTCATGATATATTATTAATTGATAATCAAGTATAAAACATGACACATTAATAATTAATAATTATTCATAAACTATGATATATGAAAGTTAATTATTATAATAGGCTTATTAATATAATAATTATCATTTACATGACTTATAATAACTAGCTTATTTAATATACATATTTTACCATGACTTATAAAGCTAGCTTATTCGATGGACAAGTTTATTACTTATGCATATTAAATAAGCTTATGACTAATTATGGAAACTTACTAAATATGGAAACTTACTAAATATAGAAACTTACTATTTTTGGACACTTACTATTTATACAAACCTGCTATTTTTGGGAAGTTACTATATATGGAAACCTGTTATTTATGGAAAGTTACTATATATATGGAAACATGCTATTTATGGAAAGTTACTAATAATGGAAATATCAAGTATAATAACACATGAAACATGTAATACATTAATCAAGAACACATGAAACGTATAATACTTAGAAAGACACGATAAAACATGAATAAGTAAATCAAGTCAAGAACAAGTAATTCAAGTCATGAACAAGTAATTAAAAACCAAGAACAAGTAAATTATACATGAACAAACAACTCATACGCGTCCTCTATTATGTAGCTTACGTGAATTCAGGGTAGGACTTTTACGCTGTTCATCTTTGTTTTCAGTTTACTGGACATAAGGTATGGATATACCGTCCTTTAGTAAGGACATCTCTTTCTATGCATGATTAGGATTCCCCATTTGCTGTCATCTGTTTTCCCCAGTTCTCATTTCATAAAAACTTTCATTGTTTGCCATGCTATCATTTTAAATTGCCTGAGCTATATACATGCATGACCATGACCACCTAGTTATGGAGGTACCATAACCATGGCACTTGAGGCACCGGTGTCATGACTCTTCCTCAACGAGAGTGATTTATCGCGATGTCCTTTCAGTTTACATTGGCCATTACTATTATTTTCATGTGTGGCGTATGGGTGCATCCTAGTTCATGTTTTGCAGGTTTACAAGGTGATTGTGGTGTGTGCTCTACATCCATGACATTGGAGTTTATTCCTCCACCCATACTTATATTATTAGAGGTCACCCCTCTAATTGCATGACGAGGTTACCCTTCTATGTATTCATGCACGTTGATATATGTTATGACCTAAATGAGCTCTTTGGCATTTAAATTACATTGCATGCATAAATATCAGACTTTTCAGTTATAAATCTGTTTTAACACATCTTCTAGGTTTTCCAGGACTTACACATTTTCCGTTGCGATTCATATCTTTTACTTATGTTTCAGTTACTCTTATCATGTTATTATATCCGTTCACTGAGCGTATTGCTCAACCGTATTTTCTTTCTATGTCCTATACGGCAGGTACCCAAGGACAAAATTGAGCAATTCAGAGTACGTACATAAGATGGAGGCTACCTTAGACTTCTTTCCCTTATGCATTTTAATACTTATGCTTTGGTTGGACATATGTTTTGTCCTTTAGCCTTCTTTTATTCTCATTTATGTTAAGTTATGTGGAGAGCCGATGTTTGATTCCAGCTTTCCTGATGGTCTTTTATGTCTTTATGACTTTATGCCTATATTACGCTTTGATGACACACCATAAATGTGACATAACTGTCTACTTATCAAAGTGGGTCATTACAATTATGGTATTAGAGCCCAAGGTTTCGACCTGTAGGCTCTAAAACTTGACTTGTGACTAGTGAGTAGTCACCAGGATCTTCCTAAACCGACGTTTGTTTATTGCCATGTATTAATAATTTCAGAAAATTTGTTGGTTTTAATTATGATGTTTTATTTTAAAATTTTACTAAGTATGGACTGAACCATAGTCGTCCATACTTAGCCACACATGTTGATTCCCATTTATGATGTTTTCTTTTGAATTTTGACTAGTATGGACTGAACCATAGTCGTCCATACTTAGTCCTATGTTTATTCCCTTTTGAGTTTTGACTAGTATGGATTGAACCATAGTCTTCAATACTTAGTCACATGTTGTCAGTCCTTACTCATGATATTTTCCCTTGAATTTTGACTAGTATGGGTTGAACCATAGTCGTCCATACTTAGTCACTTGTCCTTCTTTCGAATTTTGTGGATTGAACCATAGTCGTCCACACTGGTCAATGTTAAATCTATGTTGATTACGCTTTTAGGTTTCTTTATGTCAATTATGTTTTCATACTTTCATGTTGATTATTCATGCTCCCTTATGTTGATTATGTTTTCATGTTTCTTCATATTGATTATGATTTCAGGCTAGACATTGATGGAATTCATTTAAATCATACTTTCATGATAGTCATGGTTGATTTTCATTAATCATGCTTTCATGCTGGTCCTCGTTGAATTTCGTTTAATCATGCTTTTGTGCTTCTTTATGCAACCGAAATTATGTCTACACTGGAATATATAGGCTATTACGTTGTCCCATTCAGTTTGGTTTTCTAACCGTTTAATCAATTACCTTCCTTGATCATGTCAGATGGTTGGCACCCATACCGATCATCTCATGTGCATTCTATGAGTACTTCATGTACCTTATTCCATGTGTACTCCATGTACCGTGTTCCATGTGCATTCCCTTACTGTACTCCGTGTGTATTCGTTAATCGATTCTTGATCATCTCAGGCATATTCCACTTACCGATGTTGCTCAAGTGCTGATGTTGTTCGCAGCTTAGAGAACCGAGACAAGGACGAAGGCGATAGATCGGAACGACCAGACAACAAATATACTTCATCCACCAGGCGCTACCATTCTATTCCATGTCTTTATCTTCTCAGTTATATGTCACGTGCCATTCAGTTGTCTTTTCAGGCATATGAGTGGGAACATGTACCAGCCAGCCACTCAGATGAATAGTTACATGAATCACAGTCATGATAATGACCGCCATGGAACTGGCAAACAAGGAGGTAGTTACAACTACCGTGACAAAAAATACTCTGGCAATAACGATAGAAACTCTGGTAATGGACGTGATCAAAAATACAAAGGGTCAGCAGTCCAACCGATTCGCCAATCCTGGCATTATAACCTAAGATTTCCAACTTTATTCGTTTTCACGCCTGTAAAGAACCATGTCTCCCGTATATTTTCTGAAGACACATGTCAAGACACCGTTCAAGACACATGTCATACGTATATTCCTCAAGACACGAGTCAAGACACATGACTCACGTATATCTTCTAAACCAGGCCCTTAGTAATTCAGGGTACCCTCCAAGGGGTATACCCATCTTGTTGTGCCATGTGTGAATCAGAACACAAAAATTTAAGAACCATCACCGGCGTATTGTTCATATTTGGACATGCAGTGTTCGTTCTGTGTGAGACGGGTGAAACACATTCAGTGAGATATGCCACGTTTACTTCATGTATTGACATGGCACCTTCATTTCTTGATCACATATTACATATATCCACGCCCATAAAAGACGCTGTTCGTATCACCCATGTGTACAAAGGCTTTCTTTTCAGTTTTACAACAAGATCCATTCTGCTCACGCACTTTCCTTGGACATGTGCGAGTTTGATATGAATTCTGGGTATGGACTGGTTAGCAACACATCACGCTACGATTGATTGCCATTCATATAGGTCATATTCGGCGATATTCAGACTCCTGAATACATTCATCATAGGTTTCTACCAGGAAAATCTGTACACATTATTTTTGCTTTACAGACACGTGCTTTATTATCCCATGGCTACGAAGATTTCCTTACTACCATTTATGACGCGATTTCTGTAGTCCCTTAAATCCATGATCAGTCCATTATTTCCGAGTTCCCGGATGTATTTCCAGAAGAGCTTCCAAGTATACTTCCTATCCGCGAGGTGGAGTTTCGCATTGAGCTTGTTCCGGGCCAGAACCTGTCTCCAAAGCTCGTTATCGCATATCTCCCATTGAGTTAAAGGAGTTGAAGGATCAACTACAAGAGTTGCTAGAATGAGGTTTTATTCGCCCGAGTGTATCACCATGGGGTACACCGGTTCTGGATGTCAAGAAGGACGGTAGCATGAGGTTATGTATCGACTACCGCGAGATGAACAAAATCACCATCCGTAATCGTTATCCTCTTCCACGCATTGATGACTTATTCAATCAACTACTGGGTGCTAAGCACTTTTCCAAGATCGATTTATGATCAGGCTACCATCAGTTGCGAGTGAAAGAGCAGGACGTTTCCAAGACTGATTTTCACACACGTAATGGTCACTATGAATTCGTGGTTATACCTTTCAGTCTCACGAATGCTCCAACTGTGTATATGGACCTGATGAATCGAGTTTTTCATGAATTCTTGGACAAGTTCGTTATTGTTTTCATCGATGAAATCCTGATCTTATCTGTTGATCCCAAACTTAGATCGATTTAGCTTGTGTAAACGAGATTAAATCAAGTTAAACACGTAGAGAAACTTTGTTGTGTATAAAACAATTTAAGTATTATGCGGAATTAATACTAAGAACACACAAACAATTGTAAAACAAACTTTCACTTGATTGATAATAACAAACTTGCTTACAATGAAAGTGTTATACATATGAAAACTTATATGAAACATAACCTAAAGGTCTTCTTTTCTAGACATAAGAAGCCTTGTACAAGAGTCTACGTATCAGCTATTCTAGGTAAAGATAAACATAGAAAATACATTGTTGATCCTATCTTTACTAGAAACAAACTAGAAACATAATACGCGTAGACCATATCTTTCTATCAGTGCTTGACTTCAACCTATCAACGCCTGACTTCTTCCTGTCAACGCTTGATCTGTCAACGCTTGTTTTCTTCTTATCAGCGCTTGTTTTCTTCTTGTCAGCGTCGAAGTGTACTGGCTACATTTTATTCCCAACAATCCTCCCCTAAACTTGATATCTACTCTAGTAATCAAGTTTCTGAATAAAAATTAAGAACTAGGAGGAATCTTACAAATCTTATCATATTGGTAATAAACATGCCTAATCAAATCTTTGGCCACATCACTTGAATAGTCAATTTCCAGCTGTGTTGTCTTCATCTTGTCCAAAACTTCTTTGGACATGGGATACTCAGCATCTACAAGAAGATACTCATCAAACTTTGTAGAGCTCACATAATATACACCAGCAGCTGAATACAAACGCCATTGAAGTCCACTGATATCATCCTCAAGATCCTTCCAAACATGATCTTCTTCTTCTGGTGCACACATTCTCTTGAATGTTGACCAAAGCTTTATTCCATTGACTGAAGTAGGTGCTTCAGTCTCATACTTGGCCAGCAACAACCTCCAAAGGTCTGCCAAGTCTTCCTTATCCATACTTGCAAAGAGAGACATAAGAGTAGTAAATGTGTGTACCTCTTTCCCATATCTTCCAATCTTCCAAAACCCACTTACATCTTCTTCATAACTAATGACAGGGTTTCTGGCATCAAGAGGTAACACTTGTACCATATCTGAAGCTTCCATGGGTGAGAGCTTAATGCTCCTTCTAAGAACAGTTTCACTGGGATTCACTTTATTTAAACCTTTAGGGAACTCAAGTGGAACTCCCTTCTTCAAAGGCCTTGGAACAATCATTGCCTTCTGAATCTCCATCTCTTCTGCAAGTTCTTCTTTCCTTTCATCTGAAAGAAGTCTAAGAGTATTCATTTCTTGCACTCTTGCCCAAATGGGATAAGCCATGTACTCCAATTCTTGAAAGGATAATGTAAAACCCGCAAAAATAAGGTCATTACTTGATTCTATATTTCAAGTATTTTTTGAAACATTTAATGGCGTTAAATACCATTATGTTTAATGGTTTAAGTTGAAACCGATATTTAATATTTTATTTTTATGTTTCAACGAGTAACGAGTACTATTAGTGATCGCGATACCGACGGATGCCCAAAATTTTACATTTTATTATCGATAACTTCGACATTTAATATTTTCTATTGTTGTCGTTTAATTTTTATTTTATTTTATTTTAAAAGTATTTTTCGTAATTTATGTTAAGTCTTTACGTGACATTCGTTCATTCGACATATTAATTTATTTTAAGTCATTTATTTATCAAAATAAAAATGTCCCCCGAATGTCGATGTTTTTATTTCATATTGAGCGTTTATTTTTCGTGTTTCACGTATATTTTTTTAAATAGGGTAGAATATCGAGCTTTAATAATACCCGCATTTAAAATTTATGGGGCAAGATTTATATATATCTTACCCCAATTATACAAACAATACGCCTTATACACATTTCAACCCTTATTTATTTATTTATTATATTGATGTAGTGGTGCATACATATAGCCTTAAACCATATTATACAATTCCCTACATATAAGTATCATTTAAAATACTATAGGCTACATATTTGTTAAGCATTATATGCCACCAGTTACAAAATGAGTTGATGTCAAAAAATTGGTATTATTTCAAGCAAAATGAATAGATGACATATACAATTGATTAACATTGACACGTGAATCTCTTATTTAAAACATTGACAACGCATTACCAATACGTGAAGGAATTACTATCAAGCCACGTACATTAGATTTTGGCTAAAATAAACAATATGTCTTGCGTGACTAGCTCCTAAATAATATATATGTTATCAAACGTCAACTCATATTTCATCAATTTTCTTAATATTACTATCAATATAACCATTTAAATTTTAAAGACCGGCTGAAGAAAAGTAAGATTCGAAGATTTTGATCGTTGTTGTATATTGCTGTGCTCGTTTCTAGTATACCTGTTTTATTCGATAAGGTGAGTCTATAGCCTCGTTTGCGCAATTATATGATTTTAAAACCCGCGAGGGGGAACACATGTTTTTATAAACTTAGAACACAAGATTTTTATGGTATGCTTGTCCCTTTATGAATGGACCCGTGGTTGCCTTAAATTGCATTAAGTGATTGCCTTTGTTAAATCCTCAATTATGGACCGTTAATTAACCTATGATGGGTTAACCGCTAGTATAATTAATAGATCTACGGGGGAAGCCGCCCCGGTTCAGTTTGTGTGGACTTGTTCATAGAAGCTTATGCCTGACATCCACACTGTTTGAACATATTGTATTGAGAAGTCCGGTACGCGGCAATGTGCCTATAGTCTGGAGGTAATGACAATTAATAAATCTCTCGTCTTATTAGACTGATATGGGAGTGTCTAAGGGTTCGGTTCCATGAGCTTAATGCAATTTGTTGCTATATACAATTATATTGTTGATGCAAATTATTCGATGCTTGTTGCCTTCAAGTATGCCATCAAGTTATAACTTTTGATTGTGTCCAAAATGATTATATAAACCTATAGATTTCACTCAACATTTTTGTTGATGATTTTCTCACATGTATTACAGGTAATGAAGGAGTCTGAAGCTTGGGAGTCACGGGGATGAAGTTGTGCACTGCTTTTGTTGTTCAAACTCTTTGAATGTTTATCGTTCCTTTGCTTAAAACAATTTAAATCTTTTGTTTTAGTTGTACTTTGGTTACGATATCTTGGGACTACGCTACTCTGATAAATGTTTTAGGAACGGTAATTTTGAAACGTCTCTTTTCGAGTCGTTCTTTAGAAATTATGTGTTATTGTACCATTGTTTAGCACCCAAAGAATGTATTCTGCTGCGTGTAAATTTGGGGGTGTTAAAGATTGGTACCAGAGCCATGAGTTATAGAGAACTAGGTCATTTTCTGAAAACCCTAAACTATAACTGTAAGTTTTTATTTTTCAAAGAGTCAGTGCACATGACTTTGCGTGACTTCAGGTTCAAGCTACTCCTGGGATTATAAATTTAGTATGCATTATTATGTATCCCTTATTGCCAAGTATTTATTAATAAATAATATAATCCCTGATTCAATATATATTAATATCGTTAAACTTTTCGATAAAAGTTTATCATTTATTAATGATTTATTTAAATAAATTTATGAAATTTTCCTGTATTTAATTTGAAGGATTTTCTATATTTATTTAAATTTTGAAAATTATTATATTTCATTTTATTATGACCTTATATTTATTTTACAAATTTACCACCGCACTATTACGTCTTCGAGGAGGAAGTAGGTTCCACTGTTGCAAGTGAGTCACAGTCAACTAAGCCATGTGGATCCCCACGTGATTAGTGTCAATTATTTTGCTTCATTGTACTTCATTTATCTTTAAGATCATTCCTTGTTGATCTATGATGATGGATTCCTTTGATTCTTATAATGATTGTGATTTCTTGTATTAATAATGTGTATGCATTTGATGATTGAATTTTGTACAGGATATGACTATACCATGATTACAATTAACTCATTCATGTTATATTCTCTCTTTGTGATGTGACAGAATCATGCCACCTCGGAGAATGACAAATGATGCCATTGTAAGGCTAGTTGCTGAAGAGGTAGCGAAAGCATTAGCTGTGGATAGAGCTGCACGTGTTAACACTGAAGGATCATGTGACTCTGGAGGTGCAGGAGTTGGAGGTATAGGTGCTGGAACAGGTGAACCAGAATTAGTTGGAGGAGCAGGTGTAGCTGAGAATCCTACAGGTGAGATTGCTCAGGTTGCTGCTGCAGTAAAAGAGTGTACTTTTTCTGGATACATGAAATGTGGACCCACTACATTTCAAGGAACTGGAGGAGCACTAGAACTGTTCAGATGGATTAAGAAAACATAAACAACCTTTGAAATTAGTGATTGCTCAGAAAGGAACAAGGTTAAGTTCGCAGTGGCTACTTTTAAGGATCGAGCTTTAAGCTGGTGGAAGACTCAAGTTGCTACCGTTGGATTGGAGGCTGCAAACAGGAAACCTTGGGATGAAATCAAGAGGTTGATGAAAGAAGAGTTTTGTCCAGACGAAGAGTTATCTGCTTTGGAAGATGAGTTGAGGCACCTTAAGCTGAGGGATAACAACATTGCTGTTTACACTAGTCGATTCAATGACTTGGTTTTGTTGTGTCCAGATGCTTTTTCTACTAAGAAGAAAAAGATGGACCAATATATCAAAGGGTGCCTGGGTACATTAAAGGTGAGACGATTTCATCTCGACCTAAGAACTATGTGGAAGTTGTAATGATGGCTCATACACTTATGGGAAAGAAAGTTCAAGATTGGGATGAGAAAGCTGTTGAGGGCAGTAAAAGGAAATGGGATAATTTGCAGAGTTGTAATCAGGGTAATAACCGCCACAATCAGTATAATCAGAGGAGAAATGATGGGGCTAGATCTGCAACTAACAAAAATAATAATGCTGGCCATGGGGGACCGACCCAGAAATGTAAGAGCTGTGGTGTTTGTCACTTTGGTCATTGTCCACCAAGGTGCACTAAATGTGGAAAGGTGGAGAAATGCATGACAAGGGCACCTGCCACTGGAGCAAATGCTATTCCGATCAGGACTTGCTTTGAATGTGGAGAACGTGATCATATTCGCCCTAAATGTCCAAAGTTGAAGAACAAGAAATCAGGTGAAGCTGCTGGAGCAATTTATCTTGTTAAGGATGCTGATCAAGCACGAGGTCCAAATGTGGTGACGGGTACGTTCTTACTCAACCATCGTTATGCTAGTGTGTTGTTTGACTCAGGATCTGATAGGAGCTTTATAAGCACTTCCTTTAGTCGTTTAATAGATATTGAGCCAACAAACCTAAATGCTAGTTATGAGGTCGAGTTAGCTGATGGACAATTAGTTAGTACTACCACTATATTTAAGAAGTGTCCTTTGAAATTAGCAAATCATTTGTTTGAAATTGATTTGATACCGATAGAGTTGGGTTCGTTTGATATGATTGTTGGTATGGATTGGTTGGTTTCACATGATGCGGTGATTGTATGTGGGGAGAAAGTTGTTCACATACCGGTTAAGAACAAGGTGTTAGTAGTTGAAGGTGATGTCGGTAGATCTCGTCTGACGGTGATATCTTGTATAAAGGCAAGGAAATATGTGGAAGGAGGTTGTCACTTGTTCTTGGTTCGAGTAGTGGAGAAAGAACTACCGGTACGACGTGTGGAAGATGTTCCGGTTACTCGTGATTTTCCTGAAGTATTTCCTGATGACTTGCCAGGGCTTCCGCCTCAGCGAGAAGTCGAGTTCAAGGTTGATCTAGTGCCGGGAGCTGCACTGGTGGCGCGTGCACCATATCATTTGGCACCGTCTGAGATGAAGGAGTTGGCGGATCAGTTGAAGGAGTTAATGGAGAAAGGGTTCATTAGACCAAGTTCGTCACCTTGGGGAGATCCAGTTTTGTTCGTAAAGAAGAAGGACGGATCGTTCAGAATGTGCATAGACTACCGAGAGTTGAACAAGTTAACTATCAAGAATCATTATCCACTTCCTAGGATCGATGATTTGTTTGATCAACTTTAGGGCTCGTGTGTGTACTCGAAGATCGACTGGAGGTCGGGCTATCATCAACTTCGTGTTAGAGAAGAGGACATACATATTACAGCTTTTCGGACGCGTTATGGACACTTTGAATTCCAAGTGATGCCGTTTGGATTAACTAATGCACCTGCGGTATTCATGGACTTGATGAATCGTGCATGCAAACCATACCTCGACAAGTTTGTGATTGTATTTATCGATGATATCCTGATTTATTCTAAGAGTCGGGAAGATCATGAAGGTCATCTAAAGATTATTTTGGAGTTGTTGAAGAAGGAGAAGTTGTATGCAAAATTCTCCAAGTGTGATTTTTGGTTGGATTCTGTCCAATTCCTTGGACACGTGATCAATAGTAGTGGAGTTCATGTTGATCCTTCAAAAATTGAAGCTATTAGAGATTGGGCTACGCCTAAAACCCCGACTGAAGTTAGACAATTCTTGGGATTAGCTGGATACTATCGGCGATTCATGGAAGGTTTTTCTTTAATTTCTAAATCTCTTACTAAACTTACACAGAAAAACAAGAAGTATGAGTGGGGGTACAGAAGAAGAAGAAGCATTCCAAACTTTGAAACAAAAGCTGTGTTTTGCACCAATTTTGGCTTTGCCCGAGGGAACTGAAGACCTTGTGGTATATTGTGATGCATCACATAGGGGTTTTGGTGCTGTGTTGATGCAAAGAGAGAAAGTGATCGCGTATGCATCTCGTCAATTAAGGAAGCATTAAGAGAATTATACTACCCATGATTTGGAACTAGGAGCTGTTGTGTTTGCTCTTAGACTTTGGAGACACTATCTCTACGGTACAAGGAGTGTGGTATATACCGATCACAAAAGTCTGCAGCATATTTTAGATCAGAAGGAGCTCAATATGAGGCAGAGAAGATGGGTAGAATTGTTGAGTGATTACGACATTCAAATTTGCTATCATCCCGGAAAGGCGAATGTAGTTGTCGATGCTCTTAGTAGGAAGGAAATAGAAATTACCAAGAGAGTTAGAGCTTTAGCCATGACAACTTATTCTGATTTATCTAATCGAATACTTAAATCTCAAATAAAGGCGATGAAGGAAGAGAATGTAAGAGATGAAGACTTGGGTAGAAGGATGACACCCATATTCGAGATTCATGATGACGGAATTCGGTGTTTTGAGAATCGTGTATGGTTACCGGTGTATGGAGGACTGAGAGATTTAATTATGCACGAATCCCATAAGTCTAAATATTTGATTCACCCTGGGTCGGATAAAATGTACCAAGACTTTAAGAAATGCTACTGGTGGCCGAATACGAAGGCTAACATTGCAACTTATGTTAGTAAATGCTTGACGTGTGCTAAGGTGAAGTTTGAGCACAAGAGACCTTCGGGTTTACTACAACAACCTGAAATTCCGGAATGGAAATGGGAAAAGATCACTATGGACTTTGTTTCGGGACTTCCGAGAACTTCTAGTTGTTATGATACGATTTGGGTAATTGTTGATCGGTTGACTAAGTCGGCTCATTTCTTGCCGATAAAGAAAACTGACGATTTAGACAAACTTACTCGGTTGTATTTGAAGGAAGTTGTTTGTAGACATGGAGTTCCCTTGTCAATTATTTCTGATCGAGACAGTCGGTTCACATCTGAGTTTTGGAAATCGCTTCAACGAGCTTTGGGGACTCAGTTGGACATGAGCACTGCGTATCATTCGGAAACGGACGGACAAAGTGAAAGGACTATTCAGACTTTGAAGGATATGTTACGAGCGTATGTAATAGACTTTGGAGGTAGTTGGGATCGACACCTACCTTTGGTGGAGTTCTCATATAACAACAGTTATCACGCAAGTATCAAGGCTGCGCCTTTTGAAGCACTTTACGGGCGAAAGTGTAGATCACCAGTTGGATGGTGTGAGGTTGGTGAAAGTCAATTGACGGGTCCTGAATTGAATAGAGAAATGACTGAGAAGATCGTGCAAATCAAGAATCGTTTATTGACTGCCCGTAGTAGACAGAAGAGCTATGCGGATAAGAGACGTAAACCATTGGAGTTTGATATGGCGATATGGTTATGTTGAAAGTATCACCTTGGAAAGGAGTAATTAGATTTGGCAAACGAGGAAAGCTTAGTCCACGCTATATTAGTCCATTCAAGATTATTGATCGAGTTGGTCCTGTGGCGTATAAGTTGGAATTGCCAGAGAAGTTAAGTTCTATTCACAACACTTTTCACGTTTCCAATCTTTAAAGGTGTTTGGCGGACTAGAATTTGATAATTCCACTTGAATAGATTCAACTGGATGACAAGTTGCATTTCATTGAGGAACCGGTGGAGATTATGGATCAAGAGGTGAAACGGCTTAAGCAAAGTCGGATCCCGATAGTAAAAGTACGATGGAATTCTCAACGTGGACTTGAATACACTTGGGAGCGAGAGGACTACTTCAAGAGCAAGTATCCACATTTATTCGTAGATGGACCTAAGGAGAAGTAAGCCCCGGGACGGTGCTCTCCTAAGGTGGTGAGGATGTAAAACCCGCAAAAATAAGGTCATTACTTAATTCTATCTTTCAAGTATTTTTTGAAACATTTAATGGCGTTAAATATCAATATGTTTAATGGTTTAAGTTGAAACCGATATTTAATATTTTATTTTTATGTTTCAACGAGTAACGAGTACTATTAGTGATCGCGATACCGACGGATGCCCAAAATTTTACATTTTATTATCGATAACTTCGACATTTAATATTTTCTATTGTTGTCGTTTAATTTTTATTTTATTTTATTTTAAAAGTATTTTTCGTAATTTATGTTAAGTCTTTACGTGACATTCGTTCATTCGACATATTAATTTATTTTAAGTCATTTATTTATCAAAATAAAAATGTCCCCCAAATGTCGATGTTTTTATTTCATATTGAGCGTTTATTTTTCGTGTTTCACGTATATTTTTTTAAATCGCGTAACTTTTAAAATACCGAGCTTTAATAATACCCGCATTTAAAAATTATGGGGCAAGATTTATATATATCTTACCCCAATTATACAAACAATACGCCTCATACACATTTCAATCCTTATTTATTTATTTATTTATTATATTGATGTAGTGGTGCATACATATAGCCTTAAACCATATTATACAATTCCCTACATATAAGTATCATTTAAAATACTATAGGCTACATATTTGTTAAGCATTATATGCCACCAGTGACAAAATGAGTAGATGCCAAAAATTGGTATTATTTCAAGCAAAATGAATAGACGACATATACAATTGATTAACATTGACACGTGAATCTCTTATTTAAAACATTGACAACGCATTACCAATACGTGAAGGAATTAATACTATCAAGCCACGTACATTAGATTTTGGCTAAAATTAACAATATGTCTTGCGTGACTAGCTCCTAAATAATATATATGTTATCAAACGTCAACTCATATTTCATCAATTTTCTTAATATTACTATCAATATAACCATTTAAATTTTAAAGACCGACTGAAGAAAAGTAAGATTCGAAGATTTTGATCGTTGTTGTATATTGCTGTGCTCGTTTCTAGTATACCCGTTTTATTCGATAAGGTGAGTCTATAGCCTCGTTTGCGCAATTATATGATTTTAAAACCCGCGAGGGGGAATACATGTTTTTATAAACTTAGAACACAAGATTTTTATGGTATGCTTGTCCCTCTATGAATGGACCCGTGGTTGCCTTAAACTGCATTAAGTGATTTCCTTTGTTAAATCCTCAATTGTGGACCGTTAATTAAACTATGATGGGTTAACCGCTAGTATAATTAATAGATCTATGAGGGAAGCCGCCCCGGTTCAGTTTGTGTGGACTTATTCATAGAAGCTTATGCCTGACATCCACACTGTTTGAACATATTGTATTGAGAAGTCTGGTACGCGGCAATGTGCCTATAGTCTGGAGGTAATGACAATTAATAAATCTCTCGTCTTATTAGACTGATATGTGAGTGTCTAAGGGTTCGGTTCCATGAGCTTAATGCAATTTCTTGCTATATACAATTATATTGTTGATGCAAATTATTCGATGCTTGTTGCCTTCAAGTATGCCATCAAGTTATAAATTTTGATTGTGTTCAAAATGATTATATAAACCTATAGATTTCACTCAACATTTTTGTTGATGATTTTCTCACATGTATTTCAGGTAATCAAGGAGTCTGAAGCTTGGGAGTTACGGGGATGAAGTTGTGCACTGCTTTTGTTGTTCAAACTCTTTGAATGTTTATCGTTCCTTTGCTTAAAACAATTTAAATCTTTTGTTTTAGTTGTACTTTGGTTACGATGTCTTGGGACTACGCTCTTCTGATAAATGTTTTAGGAACGGTAAATTTGAAACGTCTCTTTTCGAGTCGTTCTTTATAAATTATGTGTATTGTACCATTGTTTAGCACCCAAAGAATGTATTCCGCTGCGTGTAAATTTGGGGGTGTTAAAGATAATCCCTGCAATTTCTTGAAGGTCTATCCAGTTCCATGACATCTGAGTAACATGTAGTAAAGCTCCCTTCTATCCCTCTTCAGCAGTGAGAAAACATTGCTAGCCTTATGCTTCAGAATTACCTTGCAGTCTCTTTGAACTCTTAGAAGAATCTCCAATCCCCAAATTTGGTCTGAAATTATCAAATCTGGATTCTCCATAATCCTATTCTCCCGAGCATGGTACATCTGAACAACTTCTGGCATATCAAAGTCTACTTGCAATTTTAACTCTCTAAGCTTCTCTCTTGCCAAGTCATCACCATATTCAAGTCATTCTGGTTGTTCAATTATCATAACACTTGAATCTGAACTTCCTTCATCACCTCCTTCTTGTTCATCAAAAGTGACGACAAATGGTGATTCACCAACCTTCTTCATTTCTTGTTCCACAAGTTGTGCAGCCAACCTTGAATCAAACTCTACTTGTGATGCATCCTTTGGAACTTCTACTTCTACCATGATTCCTTTACCCTTATCTAGTGGATCAATGATTGGTAAAGATGATGATGGTACATGTGAAGACACTTCTTTGATGATAGCTGATGACTGGAATACATCAACCATATCTGCAGGTCTGTAAACGCTCAAAATCTGTGTATCAGCGCCCAACTTACTCTTGTCAGCGCTTGATGTGTCAGCGTTCAAATTCTGCTTGTCAACGCTCACCTTACTTGTCTCAGCGCCTCTTGTGAACTGCTCCATCATAGCTGTAAAAGACAAGTTCAAGTTTGTAGGAGTAACCAAAGATGTATCAAAACCTGGTTGCTTCTTCAATTCAGTGAGGGCTTCAGCAACACCCAAAGATTCTCCATCATGTGAGCCTTTGTCACTTACATGGATATGCTCATCCTCCCCTTTGGAAGATTCCTCCATCCCACGCCTAGTGATAGCATCCTCCAAAAGAACAATCCTCTCCCTCAACTGCTTGAGTTCAAGTCCTTGTGTACTGACTGTTTGTACCAGGTCTGCATTTTGCTTTTGCAAGCTAATGCAGACAACCGTCAATTCCATCAATGTGTATGGTTCCAATCTGCCCTCCCCTAAAATGGGTATTTGACCTCCCAAAGTAGAGTCATGGGGCATGGATGAGGTCTTAAAGATGTTAGGACTGTCTTGGCCTGCATCTAAGCGAGTACCAATAGTCCCAGCCTCATCCATAGCATCAACCACACTTGTGGTGGTGGTTCTCTCTACAACATGGCTAGGACCACTAGAGGAGAACACTCCAGTAGTCCTTGGGCGTTTTTGCGACTTATATTCAGGTGGGGTAGAAGATGATGTGGATTGGGTGGTAGTTTGAAGGTTAAGGGGTGTTTGGGTCTGTGAAGGAAAGGTGTCAACGTTTGGATTAATAATGTCAACGCCAACATTTAATGTGTCAGCGTTGAAGGATTCTTGGTCAATTTCCATGTGTTGAGGTGAAGGCAAAGGTTCTGGTATTGGGTTAAGTTGTGGTTGTGGGTCTGGTTGGGGTTGTGCTGCTGCAATAACAGCAAGCATAGCTTGGGTGAGGGGTAATTCACGGTGAGGGGGTGAGTTCATCTTACTAAAATAGCTTTCTTTTGCACAGGGATCTCATAAAAATCATCACGATCCCTTGTGCAGTAATTTTGTACATCAAAAACCATTTTCAAAAATCTGGGATAAGCTAAAGTCATCTTACTCCCCTTGTTTTTACACATGCCATCAAAAATTAGTTTTGAAAAATTATACTTTTGCCCATTTGTAATGCACACAATTGCACTAGCAATAGATCTATTAATTTCATTATGTACAGTACAATTGGGACTCAAACATTAAAGGATGACATGTATGAGGTACTTCTAGGCTGGGGGAAACTCTTGTTTATGATATTTATTTAAAGCACCCTCATCAGGGAAAGGATACCCCAAAGCCCAAAGTCCTTGTTCTATTTCATTAATGGGGAGAGTGGTTATACCATCTGCATCATTAAGATGCAAAGCATGGCGAACCAAGGCTTCAGTAACCACCCAAGTACGCCCATGAACAATAGCTGTTAATGTAGTCACATTATTAATTGTTGAGGAACTAACAGTGTTCCAAAACTGTTTAATATGAGTGACAGGGATGAAAGGAGCATGAGAAAGTGCATACCTAAGTGGAGATGCATTCAAATACGCCACTATCTGAGTGTATTGTGGAAACAAAGTATCATCAGCCGCCATATAAGCAATCATGTTGTGCTGACTCCTGAATCCCAATACCAAGTCACTTGGTTTAAACTTTGGTGCCATTGTTGAAGAAAGATGTTTGTGAAAGGTTGATGAAATATGAATTATAGGAAAAAAAGTGTTAGACAAGAATATGATAGTACCCTGTTTAAAAATAGGAGCCAAATATATAGGAGAGATATGCACATGTGATTGGTCAAAAATAAGGCAAGTATTTTCAAAATATAATGAAGAAAATATTGAAAAGAAAATAAGTTATCTTGTGCATTAATTAAAAGTTATCTACTCCCAAAATTACGGCCCCAAAATTCGTCAAAAATAACAACTGGGTAGGTCCCAATGAGTGTCAACGGTAAAAAATAACCCATCAACGCCCAACGGCTATATTCTTGTCAACGTTTGCCAAAGCCATGTCAGCGTCTAAATTGGTCACAACAACGCTTGGAAAAATATTTGTCAGCGTCCAAAAATAAAAGTAATAAAAATGAAAAAGGACCTTAACAAAGTAATTTATCCTAGTGAAGATAACCTACAAATTGATAATTATTATAGGGCGGCAAGCACTGTCCAGTTATGCACACTTGCTTATGCAAGATAGACATAACAGTCCTCTAGTGTCCCTTGCTAACCAAAATTCTTAACAATTAAGTTATCTCATAAAATCCCTTGTAACTCCCAGGTAAACCCAATATAAATCATTCCCAAGTCTCCCAACAGACCACATCCAATTCTAGGCCAAAAAGGTCTTGGCAGCATGCATAGTATGTCAACTTTGCATGCTACAGTGCCTCATGATTTAGTAAACTAACTCATACTCACCAGTGGACACAATCTAGAATTGTGATAAGAGTATTATAAGAATACCCAAAAGTCCTAAAGGTTCCTAAAACCTCCCTGTAAACTTTGATACATATGTTGCCCAATAATATGCATGGATATAAAAATTTATGTCAAGATAGGAATATAAATATTCCAACCATCATCCATAAATTGAAACATGCTCCAATGATTCTCCAAGGATCCATAAGAAACTCTGTATCCAATGGTACAATGCTAACAAAGCGTGCACACTTAGATCAAAAACCACAAAACTAACATGTTGCTGACAACGTTACGATAACACTTATCAGCGTTAAGATAACCTTTGTCAGCGTTAGACAAATATAGTGGAAAATCTAACTTCAAAAAGACCAATAACAATGCATATCATGTACATACTTTTACAATGAGACCCCAAAACACATATTAAGTGAGATTGATCATTCCAATACTTGTTACCAAGTATTGAAACCTTCCAGTTTCAAAAGGTTTAGTTAATAAATCAGACACATTTTCTTCTGTGTCAACCCTATCTGGTTGTATTAAACCCTTTTCAAAACAATCTCTTATAAAATGATGTCTAATTTCTATGTGTTTTGTTTTAGAATGATGTACAGGATTTTTAATAATGCATAAAGTACTGTTATTGTCTACAAAAATCTTGGTATGCATGAAATTATACCCATAATCCAACAGCTGGTTCTGAATCCACAAGACTTGTCCACAACAAGCAGCTACTGCAACATACTCTGCTTCAGTTGTAGAATTGGCCACCACTGTTTGTTTCTTGCATTGCCAAGATATCAACCTACTCCCATGAAATTGACATCCACCAGTTGTGGATTTTCTATCAAATTTATCACCACCATAGTCATTGTCTGAATATGCAATAAGCTCCAATGGTGAATCTTTTGGATACCATAATCCCAAATCTAGATAACATATAAGATACCTAAAGATTCTCTTGACAGCATGAAGGTGACACTCTTTGGGAGTCACTTGATGGCGTGCACATGCACACAAAGTAAACATAATGTCAGGTCTTGAGGCTGTGAGATACATCAATGAACCAATCATTGATCTATAGTGCCTGACATCCACATCTTTTCCATCTCCAACTTTTCCCCAAGGGTGTTCTCTATCCATAGGATTACTAGCCCTTTTCTCATGTGGAGAAAACTTCTTCAAGATTTCTGCTACATATTTATCCTGAGAGATGAAGATACCATCTTCTTTCTGCTGAACTTGTAACCCTAGAAAGAAGTTCATCTCCCCCATTGCACTCATCTGGAACTTGTCTGTCATAAGCTTGGAAAAGTCTTCACTCATCTTTGGGTTTGTTGAGCCAAAGATGATATCATCCACATAAACCTGAACAAGTAAGACATCCTTACCAGTCTTCTTTGTAAATAAGGTCTGGTCCATGGTGCCCCTTTTGAATCCATTTTCCACCAGATAGGTAGACAATGTGCCATACCATGCTCTTGGGGCTTGATGAAGTCCATACATATCTTTCTTGACTCTATATACCTTGTCTGGATGCTCTGGATCTTCAAAACCAGGAGGCTGCATTACATAAACCTCCTCTACAATTGTGCCATAAAGAAAAGCACTCTTCACATCCATTTGATAGACAGTAAAGCCCATGCAGGAAGCATAGGAAAGAAATATCCTTATAGCCTCAATCCTTGCAACTGGTGCAAAGACCTCCTCATAGTCTATCCCTTCCTCTTGTGTATATCCTTGAGCCACTAAACGTGCCTTGTTTCTGACCACAATGCCTCTTTCATCTTTCTTGTTTCTAAGAACCCATCTTGTCCCAATAGGTCTGACATATCTAGGACAATCAACTAACTCCCAAACATCCTGAATAGCAAATTGGTGAAGCTCATCCTGCATTGCTTCCACCCAACTTAGTTATTTTAGAGCATCAAAAATCTTCTTGGGTTCCTGTTGTGACAGAAAACAGGCAAACAAACATGCTTGAACAAGAGGGGTATCAACCTTCTTGTGTATATTGGCAATAAATCCTCAAAGATTCTGATGAGATCTTCTAGTTTGAACAGGATACATCACATCACCAATAATTAGAGAAGAGGGGTGATCCTTCATTGTAGAAGTAAGAACTCCTCCCTCAAAAAGTTTGTTGTCTTCAATCTCATCATCCATGTTACCAATATCTTCTTCAGACTCTCTTCCATCAATATCTGTATGAACCTCTCCATTTCTGCTTGAAGGTTCACCTTGTTCAAAATTGGAAGAGAAAATATGGTCAAAAGGTTGTCAACGCCTGAACCAAGGTTGTCAGCGTTAGAGCCATCAACGCCTAAAATAGAGTTGTCAACGTTTGAGCCACCAACGCCTGAATTTGTCTTGTCAGCGCCAGGTTTTCCTTTGTCAGCGCCTGAAAGACCATGCATGTTGTTAACTGGTGATACTTGGGGACCACCATTTTCCTTTCCAACAGCAGCAGCAGCAAAAGCATCTGTCCATATGGGAATAGTAACATACTCAAGTATGGGTGATGACTTGTCTGCTTGTGATCCAACCTCTTCATTAACCTGTGTACCTGAAACATCAACAACTGGTTCTTCCACAACACTTGAAGTTACCTTCACAATGTTTGGATTAGTAACAGGCCTATAATTCAAAGTCCTAGATAGAGGTTCCAAGTCAAATAACCAATTTGGACCACTTTCAGGATCACTAGGTTTAATTTCTAAAAACCTAACATGTACCTTTTCAAGTATACGTTTTTCCTTCTTAATGTAAACCCTATATCCTTCACTCTACACTGAATAACCCATGAACTAGCCTTCATCACCTTTAGCACTAAATTTACCTAAGGCATCACTAGTGTCCAGCACAACTACATGACAACCAAAAGGTTTAAGAAAACCAATATTAGGTTTCCTTCCCCAAAGTAACTCATAAGATGTTTTGTTATGTATCTTGTTGACTAATGCTCTAGTCTGAACATAACAAGCTGGATTCATAGCCTCAGCCTAAAAAGCAATGGGAAAGTTAGCATCAGCCAACATAGTCCTGGCTGCTTCAATTAGGGTTCTATTCTTTCTCTCAGCAACCCCATTTTGCTATGGGGTTTTGGCAACACTAAACTGTCTAGTAATCCATTTCTTGGCACAAAAATCATCGAACATCTTATTTCTAAACTCACCACCATTATCACTTCTAAGCATCTTAACTTCATTACCAGTTTTCTTTTCAATTTGGTTAATAAAGTTAATTAAAGTATCAGTAGTGTCACTTTTCAAGGCTAACAAGAAAGTCCAAGTAAACCTAGAAAAGTCATCAGTGATGACAAAACAGTAAGATTTACCATTCAAGCTTTCTATATTAGTAGGACCAAACAAGTCCATATGCAGCAAGTGAAGTGGTTTAGAACTAGAGTGCACCTGTTTAGACTTAAATGAGACCTTGTGCTGTTTGCCTTTAAGGCATGCAACACAAGAGTGGTTATTGTGGAAAGCCTTTTCAGGCAAACCATCAATCAAGCCATGTCTCACAAGTCTGTTTATATTTTTAAAGTTAATGTGCCCTAGTCTCCTGTGCCATAGATTACTCTCATCAACTGAAGCCTTAGCATAAAGACATGACAAGTTATTATTCATCCTAATCCCATTAAGATTCACATTATAAATGTCCTTATGCCTAGGTGTTCTATAATCAATGAATTTCTCATCTGGTATTTTAAAATCCTTGCTCAACACCAAGCATTCAGTATCAGTGAAAAGAACCTTATTTTTGTTATTACAAACTTGTGATACACTAAAAATATTATAGTCAAGTTCTTTTACCAGAAACACGTTTTCAAAACGCAAGTTGTTGGTGAGAAGAGTTCCTTTGCCTGTGATAGTTCCATATCCGCCTCCAAAGTAAACTTTATCACCATCCTTAATGGGAGTGAAGTTTGTGAGATAATATTCCTTCCCAGTCATGTGCCTAGAGCATCCACTATCCTAATAGCCATAATCATTAACCTGCTTTTGAATGCCCTACACATAAAGAAAACAAATTAGTTTTCTTTGGGAACCCAAGCCTGAGCAGACTTGGATTCATTTGGTTGTTCAACAAGAACAGACTTAGTCCTCATAACAACCCCTTGTTCATCCCTTTTTGGATTAAACACCCAGTTAACCCCAATTAGTTTTGTGATGACCTTTGAAATATAATTAAATCTGTTACAGGTCATAGAAATCCCATTAGAATTAGGGTTTTGATCTTGCTTAGGTCTCCATGTCAAGCTAGAAGAAGCTTTAGACCCCTTTTCCTTTGGTTGCAAATATTTACCATTATTTAGTCTGGCAACGTTTCTTGTCAGCGTTTGATTTGGTCTTGTCAACGCTGAAATTACCCTTATCAGCGTTGAACCTAGGGTTTGCTACAGGAACCCATTGCCTATTAGACCATGTATTGGTCTTCTGAAAAGGTCTTTGTCCATAAGTGTTAGACCCTTTTGAAAAGAATGGGGATGGTCTAACAACTTGTGGACTTTGCTGAACAAAAGTTTTGGGTTTGACAGTGTTTGACTTTTTGTCAGCGTTGACCTTGGAAGCGTTGACACACTTATAAGCTAAATGTGAAAAGCTACCACAAGTATAGCAGGCTTTCCTAGACATAACTCTAGGTCTAGAAGAAAAGAAACCTGTTCCATTATCACTAATTTGACTTTTTTGTGACCTAGTATTTCTATACATTTCTGCATATTTAATGCTAGGTTTTCTAACAACGTTTGAGCCAAGGTCAACAATCTTGCCAGTGATTGGGTTTGTTACTTTGATAGGGGTAGGCTCATTTGGACTATCACTGAGCATGCCACCTTTGACAAACAAGGTAGGGTTGGCTTTCTTCTATTGATCCAAATCAGTCAACTTTTGCCTATATTCTTCTACTGGGGTAAGGACTCTTGGTGGAGGAATGAATTCCTCTTCTTGGAGTTCTGGTAAACTAGTCCAAGATAAGTCCTTTCTTTGGACACCATAGATGTGACAATCTAACATTTTCAGGTAGTGAAATATTTTCTCGTATAATATTTTGAAACTTATTTTTGTGTTGGTTGACGAACTCACAATTTACGGATTTAAATTTGGGCTTACGTGCATAATTTAGCGTCCTTTACGACTAAACCGGAAACCTTAGGATTACGTATTTACGTTTTTGAACTCCGTTTTTGATGAGACAATTTTTATTGGATTCGTTTTGTGCCGTTGATTCATAATTTATAAAAATGTTTTCGTAAAACGACCCGAGGGCACGCAAATCGAGAAAACTAGAATCGAGGAATACCCGTAAACTAGTGAGATGGGACAAAATACATTGTCCCACCCCACTAGCAAGCATGGACGGCACAACATGACACCACAACCATATGTGGCATCATGTTAGCTACATAGTTACAAGTGTAACTAAGCTTACTCTTTAAGCTTACATCTTTCCCACTAACACAAAACCATTAACCACTTTTCACACATACCATTTACTTACATGCAAACAACCTCAAATCCTCTCAACCATCACCACCTTGCCGTCCACTTTTAAGCTACAAACACCCCTTTTGATCTTTTCTAGCCATGAAATACATGTTAACTAGCTCTATCATGGAGTTATCTTGAAGCCTTGATCATTTGGTGGCCATATTAACAACATTGGAGGTGATTTGCTTGTGTCTTAGGGATGATTTCTCAACTATTGTTCTTGGTGTTTGATGATCTTGGAGTTACTTGTGGTGTTCATCAAGTTCTTGTCTTCCAAAAACAAGAAATACACTTGGTTGGTAAAGAAGATCATCCTCTCCATTTTCTCTTGTTATTTGTGTAAAGAACAAATGTATTTTCTTTATTATTGTATATGTATATGATGTATATATGATGATAAAAATGTTGTGTGGGGATCAAGTGTTGATAAATATGCTTAAAAAGGTTAATAACTATAAGAAATGAGGCTAAAATCATGCTTATATAGTTGGCTGTATAAAAACAGTATATAACTAAAACTTGAACTGATAAACTTGCATGGTATGATCCATTTACAGTAAGTACAAGATGTTATACACATGTGAGAGTTGGCCATGCAATGGAATCATTATAATGAGTGAGATATGATCAAAACAAGATGAGAGTGCTAATTTGAATAAGCTGTTTTGTAGGGACTGTTAAGCATAGATAAACTTAAAATGAGCAGTAGCTATAAGTGAGTTAAATGTAGCACATAATATGAAGATCATGCCACCCAAAAATGAGCTTCTAATTCATTATAGAACTCTAGATATGATAAAAATGGTGAACATGAAAATAAAAATCAGATTTTGAGAATTAATATTTATTATTATTATATAAGCACTCAAATTTTATTGTATAAAATGTAAAATAAAAACCCACTAACTTATGAAACTTATTTATATAAATATGTAAAAGGTTAAATAAATGAATAACTTATATAAATGGTAGTGGAATAATACTTATAAGTAATAAAAACTATAAACTTGATTTTTACGACTTTTTCGGCTATTACCGTAAAATTAACGTTTTTCACCAAATAAAACTTAGACGATCAAACCCGTCTAATGTAAAGTTTTTAAAAGTCATATACTGATATATAAGTAACTAATACAAGTAAAAACCGATAAAACCCGAACTATAGGACATACGGACATTAACGAGCTAACTAAGCATATTGGACTAATAATTGGACTAAATAAGTTAAACACTTATAAAAAGAACTTATTGAGCTTAACCCATTTGGGCCCAACATGGAAAGTATAGATACTGATAATATAAGTATAAAATGGATTAAAACAAGTTAAAGAACTTATACTAAGCTTATTGGACTTAAAATAGATAAATAGGTAAAACTAGCAAACTAGTAAAAAGTTACCAAAACGTAAACACTAAAATGAGTAAACAAGGATGTATAAACCAACTTGATCATCATCATATGTACAAATTCATCATATGTATATTGTTATTTTGATAAAAGTCATTGGACAAAGTCTAAGACCGATTATTATTTATATAGGTTTCCGTGACCGAAGCACGCCCGTAGCCGATAATCCGCTTTTCATTATCAACGAGATTTCATAGCCTCGCACTCTTTTAAATGTTTTATAAAATGATTTGTAAACTCGCGAGGGAGATAACATGCTAGATTTTTTTATAAAAATAGAACACAAGTAGTCCCGATGGTATGCTTAATGATATGGACCCGAATGATGCTATGACCCTATAAACGAGACTAAAAGGATTATTAGTAGTTAGGTTATGTCACTTAAAGTCCCATTAGCATGAATTGTGAACTACCGGGATTTGGTAGACGCTTATGCATTTGATAGTACTATTTGGGGACGATCACCCTAGTTCGCGCCTTGACGGTTGATCCCCGTCGTACCACATTGATTGGTAAGCGAATTTATGTATGAGAAGATTCCATAGCGTGATTTTTATGATGACACGCTAACTTAGATAGGCAAACTGTTTGTCGGGTTCGCGGCCCGCTGTTTTCATAGTAAGGTAACAATGTCATGCAGCTAGTAATAATCCTAATCCAAATAAAGATGTATCCTATACATAATAACGACGCTATTAACGATGAATATATTACCTATAATGGTAATATTGAGGCTACTGTCTCATGGACGGTTTAAGATGTATGCTTGATTTATATATTGCCTGACTAGCAATACGTGGACTTACTTCCGATATTATACTTGTGTTCTGATTTTAAATGATTGTTTTATATAACGGTTTTTATTAAACTCTATGAATTCACTCGGCATTCGCTGATATGATTTTTGCATGTTTTTATCTCAGGTGCTTGAAGATATTCCGGATGGAGATCGACTGTGATGGCCTACATAATATTAAAAATGTTCATTCGATCTATGTTTTGTAACTTAATTACCTGTATAATTTGGGACCTGTTGTACACTTTAAAACTTTTTAAATCGAATGAATGTATGTTGAACCTTGAACAACCATTTTTATGTGTTGTCTATGATTGGAGTTATTGTGCTATCCCGTAACACTCTAAAAGACCCTTCCCCTGTACCGATACGAAAAATGAGAGTGTTACAGTTTGGTACCAGAGCTCTCGTTATAGAGAATAAAAGATTTAAAAAAAAACCAAGGTTTTGAACAAAACTTTTCAAAATCTTTTGACAATGAACATTTGAGAAAATATTTGAAAAATCTTTTGACTATAACGGTGCCAGAGATCTCCGACGTTACCAACAAGCCCTATTGAGAAGATATATATTTTGATATATATAATTTAATTTATATATATGTATATATCGTGATTTCATTATGTAATTGTTTAACTAGTATGTTAAAAATACGAGATATATATATAAATGCAGATTGTCATGGCTGACCCTAATATTCCTGTAGAAAACCATGCTATTCCCGAACCTAATATAGATGATGATCCTTATTTAGACTTAGTAGATTATGATATGGATTATGAGGAGGAACCATTTGAGGATCCTGAGCCCGAGTTAGGACTAGGAGATCAGATGGCCCCTCAGGTTGACTTGGTAGAGAATGAGATTGAGAATGTTGATATAGAGAATGATGATGAGATTGGGTTAGATAATTTAGATGATGAGATTGACGACGAGGATGTCGAGGAGGACGTAGGTATAGATGTTGAGGTCGATGATGATGAGGAAGCCGAGCTTATTTATCCTTATGATGTTCCAGAGGGCGAGCCTTTGCCCCCACCAGTTTATTTGTCTGATTCTGAGGTTGAGCTACCTAGGGATGAAATGTCTGAATCGTCTGAATCTGATTCTGAATCAAAGGAGGATGAGGATGATGATGCACCTGACGGTACTGATGGTATTGCTACTCGTAGACGTGAGATAGGAGAGTCGTCTAGTACTCGAGAGGCTACTCATATTGATGGTCTTGCACCATGGGCCTTGAGACGTGATCTAGATGCTTCCCGTGTTAAGAGTTGTACGACAGAGGTTGGATTAGGTGTTGTTTAGACCCAGGTTGCTTATTTGGAGTCGAAGACTAAGGTTGGCGAGAAAGAGCGAGAATTGCTTAGTTTGGATTTGACTGATGTAGAGCGTGGTTTGAATGAGGCTTTTAGGAGGTTATCAGTGTTAGAAAGTGGTGAGTTTGCTGAAATGAAGAAAAAGGTGAATTCTATGAAGATTCAGTTGAGTGTAGCTCGTGCGATGCGTGAGAAAGCTGAAAAGGAGTTGAATATATCCGTGGGTTGGAATAGTAGATTTTATGCTGACATGGTTGAAAGAGGAGTGATCCGTAAGCGCCCAGCTGAAGATGTGTCTAGCGATCGTCCGACAAAAATACAGAAGACGATGGATGATGGACCATCTGGCGGTTCTCAGTAGACCAATGTGTATTTAGTAGTGACCTTTGTATCTTTTGTAGCTTTGACTGAACCGACTTGTTAGTAGTAGACTTGGCACGAATTTTGAGTATATATAGTGCTAGAACTTTGATATGGGATGTAATTAAGACAATACTTTTGTTTCAAATCGAATGAAATATGTATCTTGTCTTGAATTCCATATTGTGCCTTATTTGTATCTTGATTATGAATTCAATCCATATTATATGAATCCTTTGTTGGGTGAATGCTTAATACTTTGAAATTGTTAAATTATTGAACTATGCCGCCCAAGAAGGCTGTGACTGAGGATGATGTACGTAGGATTATTACAGAGCAAGTTACCGCATCTATGACTGAATTTATGGCAAATGCCAGAAATGAAGCTGGCGGTAGTGGAGCTGGCGGTAGTGGAGTTGGCGGTAGTGGAGCTGGCGGTAGTGGAGCTGGCGGTAGTGGAATTGGCGGTACTAATGTGAATGTGAACGCTAATAATGTGAATGCTAATGCTGGAGGAAATGTAGGAGGACTTGGAGCTAATGCACCTGAAGTTGGTGGCTGTACTTATGTGACGTTCATGAAGTGTGAACCTCTACCTTTTAATGGAACTGAAGGTGCTGTAGGATTAAGCCAGTGGATTGAGAAGATTGAGTCGGTATTTCGGATTAGTAAGTGTAAGGAGGAAGTTGCTATGGCTACTCTTAAAGGTCGTGCGTTGACTTGGTGGAACGGGAGAATTGCTTTCATGGGTCTTGATGCTGCTAATGCTACTCCTTGGGCTGAAATTAAGAAGTGGATGACTTTGGAGTTTTGTCCTCGTAGTGTGATCATTAGGTTAGAACAAGAGTTGATTCATTTGAGAATGAAAGGTGTGGACATTGATAGTTACACAAACCGATTCCATGAGTTGGCCTTGCTATGTCCTCGATTGGTTGAACCCGAAGAGATTCGAATTGAACAATATATTAAAGGGTTGACCAGGAATATCCGGGGGGACGTGACATCATCTAAACCACTGACCATTGATGATGCTATTCGAATGGCTTACCAACTCATTGGACAGATAATTCAGGATAGGGAAGATGAAGCCCGTGTAGGTGAGAAAAGAAAGGATGACGGTGATCGTGTAGATAGAAGTGATAATAGGAAGAATTTCAATCGCCGTCAGAACCAGAGAAATGGGGAATGCAAATGATCTTACCTACAACACACCGCGCAACGATGATAGATGTCCTAAGTGTGGCAACAAGAGGCATGCTGGCGACTGCTGGAAATGTCGAAATTGCGGAAAGCTTGGACACAAGGTTGAAAGGTGTAAGAAGGGAACCTTTTGCTTCAACTGTAATGAAGAAGGTCATAGGAAATCTGAATGCCCCAAGTTGAAAGCGATTGTACCTGGAAGAAACCCCTAGGGTGGTATCTATCAACTTGTAACAATTGAGGTGAAGAAAGAGGATCCGAATGTCGTTACCGGTACGTTTTTACTCAACAATCATTATGCTGTTGCTTTATTCGATTCGGGTGCTGATAGGAGCTTTGTATCCACTAAATTTAGTGCCCTTATTGACATTGAACCTGTTGAGATAAATACCAGTTACGAGGTGGAATTGGCTGATGGCAAATTAGTGAAAACTAATAAGCTATTAGAAGGATGCTCTCTAAATCTCTTGAACTATTCCTTTCCGATTGATTTGATGTTGATAGAATTAGGTAGTTTTGATATTATTATTGGCATGGATTGGTTGTCGTTGAATAATGCTACTATTTTATGTGGAGAGAAGAAAGTTAAGATTCCTCTTAGGAATAGGACGTTAGTAATTGATGGTAATCGAGGTGAATCCCGTTTGAAAATCGTTTCATGTATTAAAGTCCAAAAGTACACCAGGAACGGTTGTGAGTTATTCTTAGCTCAAGTGACTGGGAATGAGTCTAGGGAGAAACGATTGGAAGATGTACCTATTATTTGTGAATTTCCTGAGGTATTTCCTAAAGATTTACCCGGACTTCCACCGATAAGGCAAGTAGAGTTTCGAATCGATTTAATTCCTGGTGCTGCACCGGTGGCACGTGCGCCTTACCGATTAGCCCCTTCTGAATTAAAGGAGTTATCTGAGCAACTTAAGGAGTTGTCTGATAAAGGTTTTATTCGACCGAGCTCGTCACCTTGGGGAGCTCCAGTCTTGTTCGTTAAGAAGAAGGATGGATCTTTTCGTATGTGCATTGATTATAGGGAACTAAATAAGTTGACAATTAAAAATCGATATCCTTTACCTAGGATTGATGATTTGTTTGATCAACTACAAGGATCTAGTGTGTATTCTAAGATAGATTTGCGGTCAGGATATCACCAACTTCGCGTCTGTGAAGAAGATATTCCTATAACTGCATTTAGAACTCGTTATGGACACTATGAATTTCAAGTAAAGCCATTTGGGTTAACTAACGCACCTGCGGTTTTCATGGATTTAATGAATCGAGTGTGTAAGCCCTACTTGGATAAATTTGTGATTGTGTTTATTGATGATATTCTAATCTATTCTAAGAATGAAGATGAACATAGAGAACATTTAAGGATTGTTTTGAATTTGTTGAAGGATGAAAAGTTGTATGCTAAGTTTTCGAAATGTGATTTCTGGTTAGATTCTGTGCAATTTCTTGGTCATGTGATTAACAAAGATGGAATTCATGTTGATCCTGCAAAGGTTGAAGCTATTAAGAATTGGTCTACACCGACAACGCCAACGGAAGTGCGACAGTTCTTAGAATTGGCTGGCTATTATAGGCGATTCATTAAAGAATTTTCTTTGATAGCTAAACCCTTGACTAAGCTTACCCAGAAGAATAAACCTTTCGTTTGGGGAAGTGATGAAGATGGAGCATTTCAGACATTGAAGCAAAAATTATGTAGTGCGCCAATCTTATCATTACCCGACGGGAGTGAAGAATTTGTAGTGTATTGTGATGCATCTCTTAGAGGCTATGGAGCTGTTTTGATGCAGAGAGAGAAAGTGATAGCGTATGCTTCTAGGCAATTAAGGAAGAATGAGGAGAATTATACTACTCATGATCTTGAGTTAGGAGCTGTAGTCTTTGCTCTTAGGTTGTGGAGACATTATCTGTATGGCACCAAGTGTACGGTATTCACCGATCACAAAAGCCTACAATATATTCTCGATCAGAAGGAATTAAACATGAGGCAACGAAGATGGATAGAGTTGTTAAGTGATTATGATTGTGATATAAAATATCACCCAGGAAAAGCCAATGTTGTTGCCGATGCGTTAAGTAGGAAAGATAGAGAGCCTATCAGGGTACGTTCTCTAGTCTTGACCGTGCACAATAATTTGCCCGAGCAAATTAGAAATGCGCAAATAGAAGCTTGTAAGAAGGAGAATTTTGTTAATGAAGGATTCCGAGGAGAAGGAGATCCTTTAGAGGTTAGAGCTGATGGAGTGAAATGCTTAAGAGGTCGTATGTGGATACCTAAGTTTGGAGGCTTAAGAGACTTGATTATGTTAGAATCCCATAAATCTAAGTATTCCATTCATCCGGGATCTGATAAGATGTACCATGATTTGAAGAAGTTGTACTGGTGGCCGAATATGAAAGCTGACATAGCTATGTATGTTCTTCAATGCTTGACTTGTGCTAGAGTCAAAGCTGAACATCAAAAGCCATCAGGACTACTTCAACAGCCAAAGATTCCTGAATGGAAGTGGGAGCGAATTACGATGGACTTTATCACCAAGCTTCCTAGAACATCATCTGGAAACAACTCGATTTGGGTTATTGTCGACAGACTGACCAAGTCAGCACACTTCATTCCGGTTAAAGAGCAGTTCTCACTGGAGAAGCTGACTCGTATATACCTTGACAATGTTGTATGCAAGCATGGAGTGCCTGTATCGATCATTTCAGATCGAGATCCTAGATTCGCATCGAATTTTTGGAAATCTCTCCAAAGATCTTTGGGAACGAATCTCGACATGAGCACTGCTTATCACCCCCAGACTGATGGGCAGAGTGAAAGGACGATACAAACACTAGAAGATATGTTGAGAGCTTGTGTGTTAGACTTTGGTAAGAATTGGGATAAACATTTGCCGTTAGTAGAGTTTTCGTATAACAATAGTTACCATTCTAGTATTAAGGCTGCACCGTTTGAAGCTTTGTATGGTAGGAAGTGTAGATCTTCTGTATGTTGGAGTGAAGTTGGGGATACCCAACTCACGGGACCGGAATTGATCCGGGAGACTACAGAGATGATAGTTCAGATTAAGAATAGGTTGTTGACTGCCCGTAGTAGACAGAAAAGTTACGCGGATGTGTGGCGGAAGCCAATGGAGTTTAAAGTGGGTGACCGAGTAATGTTGAAAGTATCGCCATGGAAAGGCGTTATAAGATTTGGAAAGCGAGGAAAATTGAATCCTCGTTATATTGGACCCTTTAAGATTTTATCTAGAGTAGGTCTGATGGCTTACAAACTAGAGTTACCCCCAGAACTTCATGGTGTTCACAACACATTCCATGTATCTAATCTGAAGAAATGTCTAGCAGTGAGTGATGAGAAAATTCCGTTAGGTAAGGTTCGAATAGATGGGAAGTTGCATTTTATCGAAGAGCCCGTAGAAGTTATGGACCGTGAGGTAAAGCAACTGAAACAAAGTCGGATACCTATTGTCAAAATCCGATGGAATTCAAAGCATGGACCGGAGTATACTTGGGAGCGAGAGGATGAAATGTGGAAGAAATATCCGCACCTCTTCAATTTCAATAAGAAACGGACATCCAAATGAAATGGATCACGAGGACGTTGATCCCTTTTAGGAGGAAAAGCTGTGACAATCTAACATTTTCAGGTAGTGAAATATTTTCTCGTATAATATTTTGAAACTTATTTTTGTGTTGGTTGACGAACTCACAATTTACGGATTTAAATTTGGGCTTACGTGCATAATTTAGCGTCCTTTACGACTAAATCGGAAACCTTAGGATTACGTATTTACGCTTTTGAACTCCGTTTTTGATGAGACAATTTTTATTGGATTCGTTTTGTGCCGTTGATTCATAATTTATAAAAACGTTTTTCGTAAAACGACCCGAGGGCACGCAAATCGAGAAAACTAGAATCGAGGAATACCCGTAAACTAGTGAGATGGGACAAAATACATTGTCCCACCCCACTAGCAAGCATGGACAGCACAACATGACACCACAACCATATGTGGCATCATGTTAGCTACATAGTTACAAGTGTAACTAAGCTTACTCTTTAAGCTTACATCTTTCCCACTAACATAAAACCATTAACCACTTTTCACATACATGCAAACAACCTCAAATCCTCTCAACTATCACCACCTTGCCGTCCACTTTTAAGCTACAAACACCCCTTTTGATCTTTTCTAGCCATGAAATACATGTTAACTAGCTCTATCATGGAGTTATCTTGAAGCCTTGATCATTTGGTGGCCATATTAACAACATTGAAGGTGATTTGCTTGTGTCCTAGGGATGATTTCTCAACTATTGTTCTTGGTGTTTGATGATCTTGGAGTTACTTGTGGTGTTCATCAAGTTCTTGTCTTCCAAAAACAAGAAATACACTTGGTTGGTAAAGAAGATCATCCTCTCCATTTTCTCTTGTTATTTTTGTAAAGAACAAATGTATTTTCTTTATTATTGTATATGTATATGATGTATATATGATGATAAAAATGTTGTGTGGGGATCAAGTGTTGATAAATATGCTTAAAAAGGTTAATAACTATAAGAAATGAGGCTAAAATCATGCTTATATAGTTGGCTGTATAAAAACAGTATATAACTAAAACTTGAACTGATAAACTTGCATGGTATGATCCATTTACAGTAAGTACAAGATGTTATACACATGTGAGAGTTGTCCATGCAATGGAATCATTATAATGAGTGAGATATGATCAAAACAAGATGAGAGTGCTAATCTGAATAAGCTGTTTTGTAGGGACTGTTAAGCATAGATAAACTTAAAATGAGCAGTAGCTATAACTGAGTTAAATGTAGCACATAATATGAAGATCATGCCACCAAAAAATGAGCTTCTAATTCATTATATAACTCTAGATATGATAAAAATAGTGAACATGAAAATAAAAATCAGATTTTGAGAATTAATATTTATTATTATTATATAAGCACTCAAATTTTATTGTATAAAATGTAAAATAAAAACTCACTAACTTATGAAACTTATTTATATAAATATGTAAAAGGTTAAATAAATGAATAACTTATATAAATGGTAGTGGAATAATACTTATAAGTAATAAAAACTATAAACTTGATTTTTACGACTTTTTCGGCTATTACCGTAAAATTAACGTTTTTCGCCAAATAAAACTTAGACGATCAAACCCGTCTAATGTAAAGTTTTTAAAAGTCATATACTGATATATAAGTAACTAATACAAGTAAAAACCGATAAAACACGAACTATAGGACATACGGACATTAACGAGCTAACTAAGCATATTGGACTAATAATTGGACTAAATAAGTTAAACACTTATAAAAAGAACTTATTGGGCTTAACCCATTTGGGCCCAACATGGAAAGTATAGATACTGATAATATAAGTATAAAATGGATTAAAACAAGTTAAAGAACTTATACTAAGCTTATTGGACTTAAAATAGATAAATAGGTAAAACTAGCAAACTAGTAAAAAGTTACCAAAACGTAAACACTAAAATGAGTAAACAAGGATGTATAAACCCACTTTATCATCATCATATGTACAAAATCATCATACGTATATTGTTATTTTGATAAAAGTCATTGGACAAAGTCTAAGACCGATTATTATTTATATAGGTTTCCGTGACCAAAGCACGCCCGTAGCCGATAATCCGCTTTTCATTATCAACGTGAGTTCATAGCCTCGCACTCTTTTAAATGTTTTTTAAAATGATTTGTAAACCCGCGAGGGATATAACATGCTAGATTTTTTTTATAAAAATAGAACACAAGTAGTCCCGATGGTATGCTTAATGATATGGACCCGAATGATGCTATGACCCTATAAACGAGACTAAATGGATTATTAGTAGTTAGGTTATGTCACTTAAAGTCCCATTAGCATGAATTGTGAACTACCGGGATTTGGTAGACGCTTATGCATTTGATAGTACTATTTGGGGACGATCACCCCAGTTCGCGCCTTGACGGTTGATCCCCGTCGTACCACATTCATTGGTAAGCGAATTTATGTATGAGAAGATTCCATAGCGTGATTTTTGTGACGACACGCTAACTTAGATGAACAAACTGTTTGTCGGGTTCGCGGCCCGCTGTTTTCATAGTAAGGTAACAATGTCATGCGGCTAGTAATAATCCTAATCCAAATAAAGATGTATCCTATATATAATAACGACGCTATTAACGATGAATATATTACCTATAATGGTAATATTGAGGCTACGGTCTCATGGACGGTTTAAGATGTATGCTTGATTTATATATTGCCTGACTAGCAATACGTGGACTTACTTCCGATATTATACTTGTGTTCTGATTTTAAATGATTGTTTTATATAATGGTTTTTATTAAACTCTATGAATTCACTCAGCATTCGCTGATATGATTTTTGCATGTTTTTATCTCAGGTGCTTGAAGGTAATCCGGATGGAGATCGACTCTGATGGCCCACATAATATTAAAAATGTTCATTCGATATATGTTTTGTAAACTTAATGACCTGTATAATTTGGGACCTGTTGTACACTTTAAAACTTTTTAAATCGAATGAATGTATGTTGAACCTTGAACAACCATTTTTATGTGTTGTCTATGATTGGAGTTATTGTGCTATCGCGTAACACTCTAAAAGACCCTTCCGCTGTACCGATACGGAAAATGAGAGTGTTACAATAGAAGTCCCCAACTGGTGGTGGAACACCAGCATACTCTTTCATCCCAATCCCAGTCATATCCCTAGAATCCCTTTGTTTACTAACACATTCTCCTAGGGTTTGTGAGGCTTTATCAAATCTTGAATTTTAAGATCTACATTATCCTTATTCTTGATATCCTCATCTAACTTAACTTGTAGTTCAGCATTGACCCTCTCCATGATGTTTTTAATATCAGTACTAGCATTTAAATCATGTTTTAAGATATTAATTTTATCTTTTAGGTCAAGCTCCATTTTCTTATACTCAGCTACAGTCTTTTCAGTTTGAGTAAGAGCAAGTTGATAGTTAGACAACTTGCATCTCTCATTACTCACATCTATTAACAATCTTAAAACATCCTTGTTAAGTCTTTCAGTATTTAAACGACAACCCTTACTACAAAAAGCATCATCATATACCTCATTGTCTGATAAAGACGAGGAGTGTGCCATGAGAGCATATTGAACATGCTCTTCTTCTTCCATCTCAGCAACCAAAGCTTTATTCTCTTCCTCATCCTTAGTCAAATAGCTCCAATCCCATCCAACACCATCAATTTCTTGCATTGCAACCATAGCCTTGGGATCCTGAGCCTTAACAATTTGGCTTGAGGGTTTTCCATTATCAGATCTTCTTGGAGATCTGCATTCTCTCATAAAGTGTCCCATACGATGACAATTATAACACTCAACCTTGGATTTATCAAATCCAGCAGTGTCCTTGGCATTAAAAGTCATCTTCTTCTTGAATCTTCTATTCCATCTGTTTGCTCTTATACTTGCAAGAGCCATATTCCACTTTATGTCCATCTCCTCCAAATGCTCATCACTTATTTGCTCAAGGTCCTCATAAGTAATCACTGAACCATTGGGCAATGAAGCAATGTATGTACACACAGTATCCAAATCAATACCAGTAGGCTTAACTCTAGGCGAGTCAATTTTGTATGTGTCAGCGTCAGAATGTGAGGCATTGACAGGATATGATCCAGCGTTGACACAAGTTGATCCAGTAACGGGGTGCATGTATGACTCCTTCTGATCAAATTGACCTTTACTATGTGAGAAGAAGGCCATGTTACCATTGGTGGACTTGCTTCCATGATCCAAAAGAGTTTCATTCTCTATCAGCCTCAGTTTATTGTACACATCATCAAAAGTAGAACTTTTGTGAGTGTTATTAGCATTTATAGACCTTGCTTTAATTTTCCATGCGTCACCAAGGCTTTTAAGGAAAGTAGAGATGATATCAACATCACCAAGCACTGTTCCCATGAAGGATAGCTTGCTTGTGATGTCCAGAAGTCTGCTTCTCACACTACTTAGCTTCTCATTAGGTTGAGCCTTAAAAACAGCATACTCATGCAAGAGTTGCTTCTTTTTCTCTTATACAGTATCAGCATTACCACCATAGGCAACTTCAAGAGCTGTCCAAAGATCTTTTGCAGACTCATAACTTCTGTATTTGTGCTGATTTTCTTGTCCCAAAGAGAGTTTCAGTATGCTTAGGGTTTTCATATCAACTCTTCTCTTTGCTATGTCCTCAACTGAGACAACTCTACCATCATCAGGTTTTTCTTTTCTATCCTCTTCAGTAGAACCTTGAACAACTGTTCTTGCAGCAATGGCATCTGCAATCTTTTAAGCCTTATTGAATGTGTTTCCATATTCAATAATTTCCCAGAGAGTATAGTCATGGATTTGCAGATATTGCTCAAAGTTAAACTTCCATAGCTCAAAATTGTCTGGGTCTAACATGGGAATCTTGATGTTGTGGTTTGAGGAGGAGGAGGAGTTTACTTCTGGGGTAGACATGATGTTTTTAGGGTTTTGTGAAAATTAGGGTTTTTGGTGATTTAGGTTTCTTGTGTTCTTTAGATCAAAGTTTCTCAACAAGCTCTGATACCACTTGTTGATCCCAAACGTAGATCGATTTAGCTTGTGTAAACGAGATTAAATCAAGTTAAACACGTAGAGAAACTTTGTTGTGTATAAAACAATTTAAGTATTATGCGGAATTAATACTTAAACAAGAACACACAAACAATTGTAAAACAAACTTTCACTTGATTGATAATAACAAACTTGCTTACAATGAAAGTGTTAAACATATGAAAACTTATATGAAACATAACCTAAAGGTCTTATTTTATAGACATAAGAAGCCTTGTACAAGAGTCTACGTATCGGCTATTCTAGGTAAAGATAAATATAGAAAATACATTGTTGATCCTATCTTTACTAGAAACAAACTAGAAACATAATACGCGTAGACCATATCTTTCTATCAGTGCTTGACTTCAACCTATCAACGCCTGACTTCTTCCTGTCAACGCTTGATCTGTCAACGCTTGTTTTCTTCTTATCAGCGCTTGTTTTCTTCTTGTCAGCGTCCAAGTGTATTGGCTACATTTTATTCCCAACATTATCTAAGTCTAGAGAAGAGCATGGGGATCATCTTCGCACGGTACTACATATTATTTGACAGAAGCAACTGTATGCTCAGTATTACAAGTGTGAATTCTGGTTGAGTAAAGTGGCATTTCTGGGCCACATTGTTCAGCAGAAGGGATTGCCATAGACCCGGCGAAGGTGGAGGCTATCACCAATGGTCAAGACCGACTTCTGTGACTGAAGTACGTGGTTTTCTGGATTTAGTTAATTACTACCGCATAAATTTTGAAAGTCTCTCACGGTTAGTTTTATCATGACTAAGCTTACGCGTAAGGGAGAGAATCCTACACTAGATTATGTGTTCCAGAGGATGCTATGCTAAGAGAGGTCTTATTGACCGAGACTAATAGCTTTCCAATTTCTATTCATCTAGGTTCTACAAAATGTATTGTGATCCCAAGCCACACTTTGGTGAAAGCGATATGAAACAAGATGTAGTTTCTTTCGTATCTAAGTGTCTAATATGCCAGCAGGTTAAGATAGAACACCAGCATGTGATGTTCGTTTTGCAAGTCTTAAATTTTTATTACAAGATATTACCACACAATTGACTAGAAACACAAACACGGGCAAGTATACCCTATCATGTATAGCATAGTGTTAAGGTAAGTCCAATTCGTTCCACGGGATTGGTGTTATAGAATTTAAAACAATTACCTCTAGAGTGTCACAAGTTCTAAAGATATACTTATCAAATGGTTTTAAAGGGTGCGTTTGGTTAAGGTCACAACCATATGAAAGATATGTAGCAATGATGAATATGAGCACATAAACATTGTAAGACAACATACTGATTACTAGTCGTACACGCAACATCTAATTAATATAACAAATATCCGACTAAAGATCATGTCATACCAAAAGCATTAAGAACTGTTTATGCTTGATTTCGATAACTAAAGTAATAGATGAGATTATGTAAGAGTTGTTATATGTTTTATTCCACTAATCACGACAAAAGTGAATAAGAAGATTCATTTACTAGATGACAAGAAATCTATCCATTCACATGAGTACTAGTCATAAACATGAATAAACCCAACATATAACAATGGCCTTACATAATAGCATATAGTACTAAAGCATCTAAATCATACTCATAATCACGAACCAAGAAGGAAAGTGTGCCGCACAAAACTAATTGTACGCCGCACTTTTCCCTCGCAAAGCAACATACATATATCAAATCATAAGGTTGTTAAGCCTCAACCATTAGCACGATAAACTACTCTATAATAGCAGTAAAAAAAATCATCTCAACAATATGTAAATCAAAGGAAATGAATAACATGAATGTAATGAGAATTATACCAACAAAAGTGTCTAATCAATACTTGCTCCAAAAAGTTATAAGCTTTGTTCCAACTTATTACAATCAACAAGCAAAGTTCTGAGTCTCTTGCTACAACAACAATGGGTAGGAACCAACACAGGTCACCTTGTACTAGTAACAATGATCAAGGATTAAAGGAATCATTGATTATAGGAAAACCCTTATAACAATGGAGTATTAGAGAATGGAATGTATGTTCTATGCCTGCCCTTAGGTCCCTTATATAACATATAATTCATAGCTTAAAAGTCCTGGAGCAAGCCAAAAGTTTTTCTCCATAATTGTCATGCATAATGGCACTTAATATGTAACTACAGCAAAATGTGCGCCGCACTTTCTCAATTGTGCGCCGCATTTCTGAGATGTGAATGTGCGCCACACTTTTCCTTTTGTGCGACGCACTTTTGGTAATTCCCCAAATTCGTAGTACTTTGAACGTGCGCCACACTTTTGAGATGTGCGTCGTACTTGGCTCATTTTTAGCATAATTTATTCTTTAGTCCTTTTCTTTCCATTTCTTCACTTCTTTCCTTCATAGTTTCATTCCTTCACTACAATCAAAACAGTACTTATTATTAGTAATAATTCAACACGTAATTTATTTATTTACATAGCAAACAAGGACAAATGCATCATTAGAAACATGTGTAAATGAGGCGTTATCAACTTTCTCCATACTTAACTTTTTGCTTGTCCTCAAGTAAGGTAAAAATGTATTTTTAATAAGTGTCGAAAGAATAGATAAGGCCAATAATTGAAATCAAAGATAACGCCACAAAACACCTCACGAAGTAGATATTTTGATTTCACAAACTCTCCTTAAAAATGGGTAAATTATCGCTCAAAAGCACAATCATGAGAAGTAAATTACCATAAGCTTGTACAAGGAACTAAACTAAATCAATTTGGCGTAAGCACCAAGTAAAATATCAAAAGAGGTATTTTTCAAAATTTTTGTTACCACCACATGCTAAAAGAGTGAACAGCATATCATTTTCCACCATGTTTATTGTTTCTATACTTTGCACTTCACGCTTATAGGCTCTTTTTTGCCTCTTATTACTCTTTTTTTACCAACAAACATTTGGGGTAATATGTTTTCCCCCATACTTACGATCTACTATCATCTCGCAACATGGTTTTCAGCAATATATTATCGTCTTAAAACATTGGTAAAACTTTCAATCTTTTCTCTTTTTTTTGCCTCTTTATCATTTAAAATACTTTATATCATACAAGTATGATCCCACTACAGTCTCGTAAAGATTACCAAGCACAAGTTCTAGAATTAAACTAATCATCGGCAAACTCACAAAATAGATTTAAAGCGTAAGTATGCTTACGAATTATAGGCTAAAAATCCTCACAATTATGGATAAGATATTATGTAAGTAACGTTATCAATTCCGAGTCAAAATAGCTTTACAATTCCAGGAATTATCAATATCTTGGCAAAAACTTTTTTTTTAAACTACAAAATTTTCAAAAATCCGCCAGAAAGTGTGGCGCACATTTCAAAAGTGCGGCGTACTTTTGGTCACAGAAAACACAAAAAAATTTCAACTTAAAACGCTCTTATTTTCCACTTATCACCCCCATACTTATTATGAGCATTGTCCCTAATGCTAAACATAAGGAAAAAGTAAAAATAGAGGAAAATAAGAATAATGCTCCCTTTTTATTCCAAGTCGTGAACGAAGCCGAAATCTCTAATCTTCGCCTTATTATGCATTGACTCGCTTATTTTCTGCAATTTAACATAAACAATATATACACAAACATTTTTCACATACCAAATTAAATAAAAATCCACACAAAGTAATTGTTTTTCCTACATGCCAACAAAGGCATAGTACATAACCAAATACTGTATAATCAATTGTTTGAAACTATTTTAAAATGTGACTAACACAAAAATCACAAACACACGAGGCATCACATATCCTCTTTAGTTTCATCATTCCTTGGAGCATTGGATGGGTAGAAATGTGGTGGATAAGGTGGTGGTTTTTGGGTATAGTAGAATGGCTCATGGTGATATCCGGGTTGTCCATAAGGTCCACTCATCGGAACGCTATATTGTTCCGAAATATCTCAAAAACCGGAGCGTATCTATCCATACTATAACATTGTCGCTCCATCATAAACCCAAGTTGGTCTTGCCTAACCTCCGTCCTTCCCGTTCTTTCACAAACATCTTGGAGTGAGGCACGAGGAGCTCACGACATGTTCACACGTGGTGCTCCCGCTGGCGCGTCTTCTCGAATCAACCTTCCATCCGCTCCAATCAAATATCTCAAAGTAAACTTTTCAATGGTATCGCACACGATCGGCAGACTAAGACTACCCATAACTTCTTTAGTTAAAAGTTTCATTCTTCGGGTTAACCTAGTCACAAATTCTCCACACACAATCATGATACTTGCTTGACTACCATGACCTTTCCTTTTCATACACTTTGCTATCACCCAAGCCACATTAGCGTATTGCTTACGGTTCTTGTCCCTAAACATGCTCAATAACCACAAATCATTCTTTTGAACCTTGTCATATCCCGTGGTTCGTTGACAAACCGCATAAGCAATCATCTTTTGAAGCACTCTTAAAAGTGGACAAGAAATCCTAGTGGTTGAGCTCCTAGACAAGCTTAAAGGATCCTCATCCGGACAAATTAAAGCCCAAAACTTTAAAATTACCATGCTCACATTCTCATCCTTGAAAATACACTTTAAATCCTTCCTCATCTCGTCCTCTCTAGTATAGAACTCCAAGTACTTAGAAAATTCTTTCAAAGTCAAAGAATGTCCTTTCCCACAAAGTCTAAAACTCAAAATTTTCTTAGTCACTAGCTTATCTCCCTCGACATCTTCATCAAAATGAAAAGTTGAGAAAAACTCAAGAACAAGATCCGAATAGATCATTCCCCTACAAGTAAAAGCACGGACCCAAGCATTGGATTGAAACAAGACTTCATTTCCTCCAAACTCTATCACAACTATTGATAACATATCCATAATTTGATCTTCACAACTAAGCTCATACAAAACTCCAAAATCCACAATGCTAGGCGCGAAAATTTGTTTCGGTAGTAGAAGACTAAGAGCATTATTGTAAATGGTTTTAGTATTAGTCGTACATCTAGGCCAATTCAAAAAGGGATGATTAGGAACTTCCATGAGTGTGGCACTCGCCGACTCGATAGGCTTTCGCCTCTTTCCTCGGCTAGATGAGCCGGTCTCATAGTTTCCAGAACCTGTGTTCTGCAAAATTTATCACACAAACAAACATATATTGACATTAGATAAACATTAGGGGTCAACGACATCCCTATGTTGGTGTTCTGATCATTCTGTTGGTTTTCAGACAAGAAGTGTGGCACACATTTGAAAAGTGCGGTGTACTTTCTGGGAAAACTCGCTAAAGTGCGGCGCACATTTGAGAAGTGCGGCGTACAATCTATGTATCTCAGCATATGTCGGGGTAACTAATAATCTTAAGAAAATCCGCAAACTAATGGTTACAAACCAACAACAATGGCTAGAATCGAACACTAAACCATTCCTAATTCATTGTCATCCGCGACATTGCTTAATCTTAAGGTTTAATTTCCAAAACCCTCATTTTTATTTTTATGTTTTTCATTATTATCTAATAATCTAACTCTATCCTAATCGATATCCCTATTTCTAACTAAAAATCGAATTTAATCCGATTATCAATTACTAAGAACCCTAATTGAAAAATCAATCAAAAATTAAAAGTAATAAAATAAATTATGTATGAATTAAAGATTAAAACTTACCCTAGACATGATCTCGAGTGTGAATTGGAGTCGAAATTGAAAAATATTTTTGGTGATGATTCTAAAAATCGTCGGGTGTGTTTTTATTTTTTTTAGTTTCAAATGAGAGAAATAAAGTATATACAAAAATCCGTCCAGAAGTACGGCGCACATTTGAGAAGTGCGGCGCACATTTGAGAAGTGCGGCGCACATTTGAGAAGTGTGGCGCACATTCTGTGCTCTCAGACCATGTTTCTGTTTTTAAGTACACTAGACATAAGATTTCAAAGAAAACCTCCAATTCATTGGATTTCATAAAAGAAAAATAACAAGACAACTAGGGAAAACATACCCTTCTTCTAAGACTATCCTAAAACATCTAGGACTCTTAGATTTTACTTTCGTTTTATTGGTTATCTACATACAAAAGATAAAAATGCATAAAGTAACTAAGAGCCAATGATGCACTCCTCATTTCCTACATATCTTTAGTTATAGTAGAAGTTTAGAGGTGACATGATATCACTCTCCATGTAACGTCCCGAGACCTATCTATTGGTGTGTTTTGTCTCGTATACCTTCTCGTACCTCTTTCCACATGGATCAATAATGACCATGGCAACATGTCATTCACTATCTCCATCTTTAGCAATGTTTTCAAATTCTCGCTTGTTCCCCACTTGCCAATCTTTGTATTTCAACGAGACGGGAAGTGCTCCAAGCATTCCCACAATTTTCTTGTATTTGGTATCTCCTTTCATTTAGTGATGCATCCAAAAGGTCTTCCGGTTCCGTCCATGGTTGAAAATGTGGACCATAAATCGGCATACCGTTCTCATCTTTTTTCACGGTGTAGTGCTTATCGTCTTCATCATCACTATCATCATGTTTCTTTGCTTTTAGCACATTATAGTTTTGATGGACAAACCCATCAAAGCTAGTCATAATAGCTTTTCCAACATCTATGTTTGCACCAATGGTGTGCAAATTTTTTTATCCAACCACTAGTTGAATATCTCGATCAATAGGAATGTCGAGAAGCATGAAATCGCTAGTAGTGTAGTTGTTCCTACTTGACAAAGAACTCCAAGCAAACGTCCAAATCCCTCCGCATAGGAGTGATCAAGCATTTTGATATGATCAAAACCTTGGTTTGACTCTACCAACATCTAACATTTTGAAGATTCCATATGGCATGACATTAACATTTGAACCGGTATCAACCAAAGCATTATAAGTAGTTTTACCCTCCAACCTTATTGGTAGGATAAAGTACCCCAGATCTTCTTTCTCAAGCATTACCTTGTTCTCATGAAGCATTTGTATAGCCACGTCTTCACACTCTGGTGTTAATCCATCTTTAACTTTCAACTTTTCGAGCAAAACTCCATCAACAATCATTTTATATTTATCACTATATTTCAAAGTTTCAATGATAGGTCGATTCATGTTCAACAACATGACTCTTTCTTCAATATCTTCTTGTAATCCCTCCATTGATAGTTCTTCTCTAGTCAAAGGCTTTTTAATGGTGAATGAAGGTCCTTCACCATTATAGTTCAACTTGTAAGCGTGCGCGGATTTCTTACCTTTATTTCTTTTGTTTTCCCCATGCTACAAACAAATCTAGGAGAATCAATTTCCTTGGTTTCAATAGGTGCCAAATCATCAAAATTGAGGTTATCAAGTATTTCATCAATCTCTCCATAGTCTAAGCTTTAATGCACTTTTTTCATAAAGTAAGTATGCCATAAGTGATGTCAAGTTGTGCATTATCTTGCTTTAGGAAAGATCTCCCAAAGATTACACACGGTTCACAATCATCCTCCTCTAGATTGACAAATAATTCAACGAAAAATAATTCGTCTTTAATCATGACAACGATCTTTTTATCTATCTCCTTGTCTCCATTACAATGAGTTTTGTAGGTTAAGCCAAGCTCAACTACAAATTCGTTACTAATCAAGCTTCTTTCCAATTCCAAATCTACTTGCCCATCATAAGCAAATTTTCCTTCCACATGGCAAGGCATCAAGTACTTTTCACTAGGTGTCAACTCTTCCAAACGATAGAAAGTTAAGACCTTTTGAACCCCACTATCGGCTGAGTCCTTACATTCAGATCCTGTCCATTCTCCTTCCGATTCGATTTTGTCATTGAGACTAATATGCTCATCCACTCCTAAGCATAGTCTACCCAAGCTAGTATTTGGATCTATCTCAATCTTAAAACAATAACACATCAAAAGAAACATTAGTATGTTAGTGCCATAAAATCCAAACGATATTTCATACCCTATAGTTCTTAGGCAACTCATGAATTTTAATGAATGTCTCCATTTGAGTGAGTTATAAGCAATTTCACTTTGCTGTTTCTCTAGTTGTGCAATGCACATATGAGAAGTGCGGCGCACTTTTACGCGACATAGAAAAGCCGACGCACAAATGAGATGTGCGGCGCACTTTCTGCGACTAGAATTATTTTTCACAACTTTATAATTTGTAAGCCAATCAACCAAGTTATAAGATATTTTTCATAGCAATTTCTTAACAAATAGTTAAAATAAGAAATCATGACCAAGTTTAACAATATGTCCATGAGTATTTTGCAAGAATAAGCCATTTTTTCATTTTCGTTTGTTTTCTCATTTTTTGTATTTTTACTAATATTTTAGAAAAATTATCACAAATCATGATAAATATCAAGCAAGACATACTAAAGCAAATTATTATGCCAAAGAGCAAATAAAATAGAAAATAAAATTTTGAAAGCAAATATTTTTGGTTTTTCTTTAAATGTAATATTAAAAAACACAAAAGCTCAAAAAGCATAAGTACACACAAAGCAATTCTCATGTTCAGCAGTAAGTGTTGAGAGTAAAAGGTTTTGATGGTGTTTTAGGATTGTTTCTACCAACATTTTTGCAAATTCGACAGAAATGTGCGGCGCACTTTTGTACTGTTTTGTTCAAAAAAAATTCAGATTGCCAAAAATCTGTACGGCGTGTTTAGAAATTTTTGTTTACCAAGTATATTAGAATGTTTTAAACTAATAACAAATCAATCCACGACAGCAGCGCCAAAAACTTGATGTTCATTTTGTAAGTCTTAAATTTTTATTACAAGACATTACCACACAATTGACTAGAAACACAAATACGGGCAAGTATACCCTATCATGTATAGCATAGTATTAAGGTAAGTCCAGTTCGTTCCACGAGATTGGTGTTATAGAATATAAAACAATTACCTCTAGAGTGTCACAAGTTCTAAAGATATACTTATCAAATGGTTTTAAAGGGTGGGTTTGGTTAAGGTCACAACCATATAAAAGATAGGTAGCAATGATGAATATGAGCACATAAACAGTGTAATACAACATACCGATTACTAGTCGTACACGCAACATCTAATTAATATAACAAAAATCCGACTAAAGATCATGTCATACCAAAAGCATTAAGAATGGTTTATGCTTGATTTCGATAACTAAAGTAATAGATGAGATTATGTAAGAGTTGTTATATGTTTTATTCCACTAATCGCGACAAAAGTGAATAACAAGATTCATTTACTAGATGACAAGAAATCTATCCATTCACATAAGTACTAGTCATGATCATGAATAAACCCAACATATAACAATGATCTTACAAAATAGCATATAGTACTAAAGCATCTAAATCATACTCATAATCACGAACCAAGGAGGAAAGTGCGCCACACAAAACTAATTGTGCGCGCCGTACTTTGCCCTCGAAAAGCAACATAAATCTATCAAATCATAAGGTTGTTAAGCCTCAACCATTAGCACAATAAACTACTCCATAATAGCAGTAAAAATAATCATCTTAATAATATGTAAATCAAAGGAAATGAATAACATGAATGAAGTGAGAGTTATACCAACAAAAGTGTCTAATCAATACTTGCTCCAAAAAGTTATAAGCTTTGTTCCAACTTATTACAATCAACAAGCAAAGTTCTGAGTCCCTTGCTACAACAACAATGGGTATGAACCAACTAAGGTTCACCTTGTACTAGTAACAATGACCAAGGATTGAAGGAATCCTTGATTATATGAAAACCCTTATAACAATGGAGTATTGGAGAATGGAATGTATGTTCTATGCCTGCCCTTAGGTCCCTTATATAACATATAATTCGTAGCTTAAAATTCTTGGAGCAAGCCAAACGTTTTCTCCATAATTTCCATGCATAATGGCACTTAATATGTAACTGCAGCAAAATGTGCGCCGCACTTTCTCAATTGTGCGCCGCACTTCTGAGATGTGAATGTGCGCCACACTTTTCCTTTTGTGCGCCGTACTTTTCCTTTTGTGCGTCGCACTTTTGGTAATTCCCCAAATTCTTAGTACTTTGAATGTGCGTCGCACTTTGGCTCATTTTCAGCATAATTTATTCTTTAGTCCTTTTCTTTCCATTTCTTCACTTCTTTCCTTCATAGTTTCATTCCTTCACTACAATCAAAACAATACTTATTATTAGTAACAATTCAACACATAATTTATTTATTTACATAGCAAACAAGAACAAATGCATCATTACAAACATGTATAAATGAGGTGTTATTAGCATGCTAGTGGTTTATTACAGCCATTAGAAAATTTCAGAATGGAAGTGGGACAAGTCTCCATGGATTTTATTACCATACTACCATAGACTCAAAGGAGGCATGATGCTATTGGAGTTGCTGCCGACCGTTTACAAAGTCTGCACATTTCCTCCCTATCAGTAAGAATTATGCAGTTAACTAGTTGACAAAGATATTTCAACATGAGATCGTACGACTTCACAGTATTCCATCAACAACCATATCAAATAGAAATTTATGTTCACGTTCACGTTCGCGTTTATGATTTTTCCCCGTTCATATTCTTATTCCATCTCACGATTTACGTTTCACGTTCGCGTTCACGACCTTGTTCGCGTTCATGTTATCGTTTCATCTCATGATTCACATTTCACGTCTCATTCTGGAAGGGTTGTAGAAATCTTGGGAGACCAGACTTAAGTTTAGCACAACTTTCCATCCTCAGACTGACGTTTTACGTTAGTGTTCACGTCTCATATCGTATCGTTAGGAGTTACCTCCTCCGTTATCACACGTTCATGATATGTTTCACGTATCACGTTCACCATATGTTTCGTATATCACATTCACCATATGTTCACGTATCACGTTCACAATTGTTCACGTATAACGTTCACAATTGTTCATGCACTACATTCACATATGTCTCTCGTATCATTACTCGGAGATTCGTGAGGATCTATCTTACGTTGAGGAACCAAAACCTATTTTAGATCATCAAGATATGGTCATGAGAAACAAGACTATTCTTTCGTCAAGATTCGTTGGAGGATCCATCCCGAGCGGGAAGCCACTTGGGAAATCGAGGAGTCCATCCGGACTTCTTATCCTCATTTTCTTTCATGATCCGAGTATGTACTTTTCAGCCATATCATGTTTCTAATTCAAGGACGAATTATTCTTTTTAGAGGGGAAGAGTTGTAAAACCCGCTTAAAAATACCACTAAACTAAAACTTTTATTATTTAATATAATCATGACAAGTAACTACGTATATTTAATACGACACGACAAGATATGACACGGAATTAAAAATCATAAATACACGACGGGTAATAACGTATTTCTTATTTTCAACACGAAAAGTATTTAATTAATGCACGACAAGTATTACATATATTATATAATTAACGACTAAGTATTTATGTATAATAAATAAATCATGACAAGATAAAACACGAACTTAAGTCACGAAATATTTAATACACGAGAATGCAAATAAAATACGAAAACATGATATGAGGTGTGTTTGGCCGGTTTTAAAAGAGAAAGAAAAGGGCCCAAGCCCGGCCCAATATTGATTTTACGAACAACATGATTTCATTTTCATCTCATTCAAAGTTTTACAAAAAAAGAAAAGAAACTAGGGTTGTGTTTTGTGTGTGGCCGCTGACAGAAAGGGAGAAAAAGGGAGGGGGAAAACCAATCTTGATCTTTGATTAATCATAAGGGTGTGCTCGTAGTTGTTTTTCCTAAATCATTACGCATTTGGTAAACCTTAAATCTTTAATTTATTTTATTTTCAAGAATCATTAAATAAACATGTAAATTAATTATGAAACATAAGTAATGATCATCAAAATGAGGTTATGATTCAGGCTTGTTTGGTTTGGACACGAAATCCGAGAACCCTCCCATGAGGGTGCTCTTGGTGGATCTTGTGAACCCACAGCCGCCAGCCAAAAAGGGCTCGGTGGCGTGGACCTTAATACGAGCCGCAACCCAAAAGGGTGCAACGGTGGGTGTTGGTTCAAAGTAGTGGCAACCGAGACTAAGTCTCGGTGAGCCATAGCTGCTAGCAGGTGGAACCGACTGTAGACGGTGGGAAGCCAAAGCATGCAGCGGGGGCCTTGCGGTGGCAACCCACCAGCCTCGGTGGGAAACAGAAACCAAGAGACTGAGGCGGCTGTTTTGGTCAGTCAGGGGCAACCTCGGCTAGACAGTGGCAAGGGCCACAACTGGTGGTGTTTGTTTGTTGGTTGCTTCGTGCAACCGAGACCTCATGGTCTCGGTGGGCTTGATTTGGGGCTCGGCTAAACCGAATTAATACAAAAGGGACGTTTGGTTTATTTATTTACTTTGGCCAAATTGTATTTATTTAAATTAATTTATTAATTAAATTACGTCTTAATCAATCGGTTTATTTATCACGGCTTATTTAACATGTATTATCATATTTGGGTTATTTTAATTCGGGATTATTATAACTAAATTATCTATCAAGTTTAAGGCTTAAGGTACAATTAATTATACTCATGACATACTATAATCTAGTAATTAATTATAAAATACATGGTATATTATTATTTAATAATTAATTATAATCCATAACATTATATTATTTATAGCTAATTATAATTCATGATATATTATTAATTGATAATCAAGTATAAAACATGACACATTATTAATTAATAATTATTCATAAACTAGATATATGAAAGTTAATTATTATAATGGGTTTATTAATATAATAATTGTCATTTACATGACTTATAATAACTAGTTTATTTAATATACATATTTTACCATGACTTATAAAACTAGCTTATTCGATGGACAAGACATATTACTTATGTATATTAAACGAGCTTATGACTAATTATGGAAACTTACTAAATATGGAAACTTACTAAATATGAAAACTTACTATTTTGGAAACTTACTATTTATAGAAACCTGCTATTTTTGGGAAGTTACTATATATGGAAACCTGCTATTTATGGAAAGTTACTATATATATGGAAACTTGCTATTTAAGGAAAGTTACTAATAATGGAAATATCAAGTATAATAACACAGGAAACATGTAATACATTAATCAAGAACACATGAAACGTATAATACTAAGAAAGATACGATGAAACATGAATAAGTAAAACAAGTCAAGAACAAGTAATTCAAGTCATGAACAAGTAATTAAAAACCAAGAACAAGTAAATTATACATGAACAAGCAACTCATACACGTCCTCTATTATGTAGCTTACATGAAGTCGGGTAGGACTTTTACGCTGTTCATCTTCTTTTGTAGTTTACTGGACATAAGGTACGGATATACAGTCCTTTAGTAAGGACATCTCTTTCTATGCATGATTAAGATTCCCCGTTTGCTGCCATCTATTTTCCCTAGTTTTCATTTCATAAAAACTTCCATTGTTTGCCATGCTATCATTTTAAATTGTCTGAGCTATATACATGCATGACCATGACCACCTAGTTATGGAGGTACCATAACCATGGCACTTGAGGCATCGGTGTCATGACTCTTCCGCGACGAGAGTGATTTCTCGCGACATCCCTTCATTTTACATTGTCCATTATTATTATTATCATTTGGGGAGTATGAGTGCATCCGAGTTCATGTTTTGTAAGTTTACAAGCTGATTGTGGTGTGTGCTCTACATCCATCACATTGGAGTTGACCCCTCCACCAGACTTATATTATTAGAGGTCACCCCTCTAATTGCATGACGAGGTCACCCCTCTATGTATTCATGCATGTTGATATATGTTATGACCTATATGAGCTCTTTGGCATTTAAATTACATTGCATGCATAAATATCAGACTTTTCAGTTATAAATCTGTTTTTAACACATCTTCTAGGTTTTCCAGGACTTACACATTTTTCGCTGCATTTCATATCTTTTACTTATGTTTCAGTTACTTTTATCATGTCATTATATCCGTTCACTTAGTGTATTGCTCAGCCGTATTTTCTTTCCATGTCCCATACGGCAGATACCCAAGGACAAACTTGAGCAATTGAGAGTACGTGCATAAGATGGAGTGTAGGTCCATATTTTCTTAGGATTAAGCAATGTTATGGTTTATCTATTGAGATGGATGGAAAAGAAGAACTTAGAGAGATAAATCTAGAGAGAGAAAGGAGAGAAGGAGAGAATGGATGGTTTGATTAAATGAAATGTGAAAACACAAAATGACCAACCCCTCCTCACATGCTAGGAGGGGGTATATATAGCCCACCCTACATGTGGGCTATATGGGCTATATGGATTACATATAAGATCACGAGCCCATTACTTGAATATATCTTTGGAGTGACCGATCCTTTCTAAATATGTAAAAACGTATTTCCAACAATCTCCCCCAAAGGGAGGTCACTCCAAGTTACAATGTCCTAAATAGTCTATAGCTCGTGATCTATGCTAACAATGATGTGACCGAGACTTTCCTTGGAAAAGTGTATTTCCAACAATCTCCCCCAAAGGGAGGTCACACCATTTTACAAAATCTTAAACCTAGCATACTATGCTTGAGTATTCGATCTTGTTCTTGTGAATATGCTGATGAGATATTTGACTTTGGTCTTGAGCATGTGTCCTTGCTTTGACCTTGTGCATTCATCACTTGTGATATTTGCCTCCTCGTGACTTCATGTTCCATATACTTATACTTTTATAAATTCTTGAAAGCTTCAGAGTTTGATACAGCGGAAGACTTGACTTTTAGACTTTCTTGAATTTGATGAAGTATTAAGTGCATATAGTATAAGCATGTGGTGACGACTTCTTCTGGATTGTACACCGCAATGCCACCTTCTTGTTACGCTGCATAAGAAAGTTAGCAACAAAACATATACACGGATGAAATGGCCTTGAACATTTCATTCTAATTCGGTAGCATTTTACCTCCGGTCGGTGAAGACCTTTGGACGATATTAACAATCGTACTTGTGGCAGGTAGTTTCAATTAAGAACCTCCTTGACAAGATTTCGAGGGTAAAACCGTTCTCTTTATTCGACCGTCCAAAGCTGATTGCGAACATAAAGAGTGAATCATTTGGATAAAATTATCCGCATGATTGAAGCCGTCAATTCATGTTCATGGAACAAGTGAAATTCAATTAAGAACCGCACCATCATTGATTTCTAGTTGTCACAAGCTTGATTCGTATAGAATCTTGCAAGTTACCTACCAAGTGCTGTTTGAGGTTAACACTAGAAGGATTTCCACTCATCACTGTGAACACTAAGGTATCACTCTGAGTGTTCTGGCAAGACCACTAAGATACTGCGTAGAGGCCTAGAACGTGTTTAAATTCAGTTAAGAATTAAACCACTGTTGCTTTCCAGTTATCACAAGTTTGATTCATAAAGAATCGCACAAGTCACCTACCATGAGTTTTTTGATATTCGCTCAAGAAGGATTTCCATCTTCATTGTAAATACTTTCGTATTACTCGGATGTTCAGGCAAGATCATGAAGATTTTGCGTAGGACTCTTAAGATCTTTCTTACTTTTCACAATGTGTGAAGAAGCAAGTAATTATGAAAGTGTGTCCTAATGAGATATTTGATGATCTCAAATGACTCTAGACTCGATCGTGCATTTTTGGATTTTAGTGATCGGAGGCTGGAGAGGAGTGCTACCATTTCAATACCAATTTATTCGGAGTGAATAAATCAATAGAAAATGCGTTGTCTCCGTGTGATTAAAACAAATACCTTTTGAGAGATATCTGAGTTAGCTAGGATGGGTTGTGCATTGCATCACTGGGTCCATGATGTCTATCTTCAATATCAAGCATCATTAAAAATGATCTCAATAGCATATGTATTGACCCGGTTTCTGCCTAAGGTTGTAAGGAGGGCTTCTTTCTTTACACCCTTTATCTTTACAATTCTTTTTCATTCTTCAACCCCTTCAATGCTTACCAATACGTCATAACTAGCACCTTGTTGTGATTGTTCCAGTGCTAACTTAAGTACTTGGTCGGCATTCAGCTACATTCATAATCTTTCTCCATCTTTCCTAAGGACTACTATTTCTAGCTATGGAATGTCCTTGGGAAGATTCCTCCGGTTCTAGAGGAATCATTGGACTTTAACCTATCCTACCATCCTTATGTCACCATAATCTCCATCGTCGTGAAATAAATGGGTTGTGGGTAAGTATAAATCACCATGAAATCCATTTTGAAGTGCAAATCCATTTTTGCTCCCCTTAACATATGCCACGATATCCGAAAACATTTCGTACATGTCGGGATGAGCTATCACGTTAAGTCAAACCATTTGTGAGTAATCATTTCCCATATTAAATCACATTTTCTCCCCCATATTAAAAATATTAACCCAATCGATGTTTTTAATATCAATTGATTTAATAGCATTTTAAGAGAATTTAGGAAGAAAAATGTAAATCCAATTATCTTCATGCTTTACACAAGCTCCCTCTCAAATTAATGAGGGTGTACTTGAAACGTAAATGAAGTACCTTTTAAACACAAGTGTAAGGTACTTATCACATGCAAAGATCATATATGATAATGTATTCACAAGATTAGCGATTTATGAGGTTGGACCTGAATGATGGAGAACATCATATGAAAGAAGCACATGGTTCTTATTCACGAATGTTGGTCGCCTCATCACGTCTGAAGTTATCTCTTGACTCCATGTGTACGATTGATATCGTTGTCTTGACACCAACATGTGAACTTGGCACTTTCGGCGTCAAAGATTCTGAGTGCTGGACAATTGCTCCCCCTCAATTGTTGACCCGTGTTCTATTGAAAGAGCTGTAGTGGCTGTAAAACCCGCATGCTTTTACCATGAATAGTACCCTTAAGATCGTACGTACTAGATTAAAACTTTCCTTTTATAGTATGATTACGTTTACATGTTAGGATTTTACGTATTACGTACGTGTTAGAACACGATAAGTATTTATTACGCACGAACACGCAATAATTATTTAACAATAATTAATCACGAGCATGCGATCATGAAATCATGAACGTAATTAAATCACGAACTATTATTAATTACGTATATGTATTTATTACGAGCGTGAATAAATATATGAGGTCACGGTAATTAGTTAACGAGAACACACAAAACGCGAACACAAATAAACACGAACGAACAATTAAACAACGAGACACGGAAAACGGTACGGGTACCCCATGTGGGGCCCCCTACCCGCGGCAACATTAAGGAGATGGGCCAAGCCCATCTCAAAACTTACTAAGAATGGGTTAAGGTAAATTTTGCTAGTCATTTTTCACTTTACAGGAAATTAAACAAAAACCTAAAAAGTTTTCTCCTTCTCCTCTTTTTCTTTTTTGGCCGCCGCATATAAACACACCAAGGGGGTGTTTGTTTGATTTTTGATCTTGGTTTTTGGTGCAAGTGTTCGTGTTTGTTCATCCTCGTTTAGATCCACGCATTCGGTATATTTTTTTTAATCCTTTTATTTTGATTTGATCTAATAAAATAATTAAGAACATGATGTTTTTAAAAACCTAATTAAAAACATAGATCAAACATGTAAATGGTTTTTGGATAAATCAAAAAGGTTGTTTTTAGGGGTGCTTGTTGGCTGGCGCCTAAACCGAACCCCAAGGGGGTCTCGGTTTGGCTAATAAACCACCACCGAGACCATATGGATTTCCTTTTCGGAATCTTCTCCATCTGAACGAAGTCTTTCAGCAGAGGCCCCAAGTAGTTCCACCTCCGATTTCAATACGTTCCCGTCTAGTCCCCCGTTTGATTCAGACGCATTCTGGGGGCAGCCCTCTGAGGAACTTTTGCCTCAAATCATTCAGGCTATAAGAAAGAGGATCCTTCATTCAAAAGTGCTTCTACAGTCCCGGTTGGGTGGTGTGGGTCCCACGGCAGCAGCAAACCAAAGGGAACCCCGAAGTGGTTCGGGGTATGGTGTCGATTTCATGTCTGGTTCATGGTTTCTAGTCAACATCCGATTCACGGTGTATGTTAAGATTATTTTTTTTATAATCATATGTTAAAATTAAATTAATAATTATGACATGATTAATTTAATAAAACATGACTTAGGTTATATTTAATTATTAGATCATGAAATTATTAACCTAAGTATTTTATATTTTCTAGACTTATAATTAATTAATTACTTAAAAACCATGGTTATAATTAATTAATTAACATGACTTAGGTTATATTATTAATAAATAATAATACATGCTTTAACCTAAGTATTTAACTATATTTAATTAAAAACATGATATATTTTAATTAAATACTTTTAACCTACAGTTTATTTAAATTACATGAAATAATTAATAAACTATACATTATATCATTATGACTTAGAAAATAATCAGAAAAACACTTAGGCTTATATACTTAGCTTATTTAACCAGCTTATATCTAATTATGAAAATTTCTATTTTTAGAAACTTATTTAATTAAGGCAGCTAATCTATTTATGGAAACTTTCTATTTTTAGAAACTTATTTAAATCAGGGAGCTAATCTATTTATGGAAACTTATTTAATTAAGGCAGTTGATCTATTTATGGAAACTTTCTATTTTTAGAAACTTATCTATTTTAAGCAGTAATTCTATTTTTGGAAACTTTCTATTTTTGGAAACTTTCTATTTTTGAAAACTTTCTATTTTTGAAAACTTTCTATTTTTGGAAACTTTATATTTTAGGAAACCTGCTATTTTTGGAAAGTTACTTATTATTACACAGTAAGTATAATAATACATGAAATACCAGAAATACTTAATCAAAATAGACAGAATATAAGATAAACACAGTTTAAGGCTTAAAACAGTAAAACAAGATATGAACTTATAAAATAAGCTAAGACATAACATTAAACCAGTTACGTATTCAGTAATCAGATACTTATACACGTATGTATTTATGTAGCATTAGTGATACCGAAGTAGGACTCTCTTCCGTTCGTCTTCTTCGTTCACTGGACATAAGGTACGGATTCCCGTCCTTTCAGTATGGACATTCTTTCCTTATTAGGATTCCCCGTATGCATCCAACTGTTTTCCCGTAGTATAAGTTATATGTTTGATTTGCTTATGTTTAATTTAGAATACCTATAGACATATACATGCATGACCAGTTTCACCTAGTTATGGAGGTACCATAACCATAACAATAGAGGCACTGGTGTTATGACTTCACCACGGCGGATTGATTGCTCGTGGCGTCCCTTCAGCTTTTGGCCATATTATTATATTTATCATGTGGGGCGTATGGGTGCATCCTAGTTACATGTTTTCAACAGATTACTCAGTGTGAATGTGGTGTGTGCCTTGCATCCTTCACAAGGAGCTGATCCCTCCTACCCAAACCAGTATATTAAATTCGAGGCAGCCCCTTTAATTTGCATGATGAGGTCACCCCTCCAAGTATTCATGCACGATGGATTTTCATGACCTATATTGGCTAATGGTAAAATACGTTAAACAGTTTTCATAAGATAAACATAAGGCTTTTCAAACTATAAAACTAGTTTTATGAACATGTTCCAGGTTTTCCAGGACATATACATTTCCGCTGCTATTAAGTCTTTATTATGCTTAGTCATTCATACTATGTCTATATCCGTGCACTGAGCGTTTTGCTCAGCCGTTACTTTCCTTTCCATGTCCCAAAACGGCAGGTACCCTAGAAAAGACTCGAGCATTTGGAGGACGTGCATAGGATGGAAGCTGCTAGAGACTTCTTTTCCTTTTTGCCTTCATATACTTATGCTTTTTTGGTCTTCCATTCATTTCTTTTGCTTTATTATGTTTTGGGCTTATGTTGGGAACCAATGTTTGATTCCGGTTATCCCTATGGTCATGTAATGTTTTGGACATTTATCCTTGTATGCTTTGATGACACGCCATAATTACGCGTGACATTCCATTATCAAAATGGGGTGTTACAATTATGGTATCAGAGCCAAGGCTTCGACCTGTAGGCTCTAAAACTTGACCTGTGACTAGTGGGTAGTCACCAGGAGCTTCCTAAGCCAACGTTCGTACTCTACGTATTGATGTTTTCAGCGCATTGTTGCTTTAACCATAATGTTTTCAGCACCTTGAGGTTTCAACCTTGATGTTTTCATCGATATTGGTTTACTAATATGGATGGACAACCGTCATTCATATTTAGTTATGTGTCATTGTTTCATGCATATTGTTCCTCGTAAACTGTGGCTATGTGGACTGAACCCCGGTAGTTCATAATTAGTCACATAATTTGTTTTTCTGATAAGTTTTGACAGATGAGTTTCATTTATTTATGTTTCATGTATCATTGTTGCATAGATTATGACTAAGTAATGGTTGGTACAGGACTGGCCCTATTTAGTCGCATGTGCTTTTATCGAAACTTTTAACTTTGGGACGGACCCATCGGCGTCCCCTCGCCATGTCTTTTGTTTTGGAACCGACCCATAGGCGTTCCCTCGCACATATAAAGGTTTTTATAAAATACATTACGCATTCATGCACTGTTTTTTTCATGCATAAAATTTTTCTCATGATTTATTGGCATAATTTTTTTTTCATGTCCCCTCATAAGTTAATATGTTTTTATGTCAAGTATGTTTTCATACTGTCATGGTTAACTTCAGTTTCATGCTGATTATGTTATACACTCCTTCATAATAGATTGTTTCATGTATCTTCATGTTGATTACGTCTTACGCTTCTTTTGTTATTTATGCTTTCATGCAAGGCATAGTTGGATTTCATTTAATCCTGCTTTCATGATAGTCATGGTTGGTTTTCATTGATCATGCTGTCAGGCAAATCATCGTTGAGTTTGTGTAACCACACTTTAACGTTTCTCGATATAACCAGAATGATGTCTATGCTAATACTGCTAGGTTATCATGATGGTTTTCCTAACCGTTTAACCGATATACTTTCCTTAAATCATGACAAATGATCGACCCCATACCGATCATTTCATGTACATTATCCCATGTGCGTACTTCCACTTGCTGATACTCTACAAATTGTTGATGACGCTCTTAGCTTGGAGATGTTACTAAAGGTTGATGCTGCTGACGTTCGGAGACGCTAGGAGATGGGGATGCTGTTCACAATCTGGAGATCCTACAAGACGAAGACAAAGGCGTCAGAGCAAAGCAATTGGACGAGAAGATGCTTCACCATCAGACGATTTTCATCAATCATTGTCCCTAATTCTTAGTTACATGTCACACGTCATTCAGCTGTCATTTCAGCCATATGAGTGCAAACCGGTACCAGCCGGCCACTTAGCTGAATAGTTACATGAATCACGGTCATGAGAATGACCGTCATGGAACTGACAGACAGGACGATAGTAACCACCACTATGACAGAAACTATCCTAGAAATCGCAACCGAGGCTCCGGCCACGGACGTGATCAGACATACAAATGATCAGTAGTCCAACCGATCCGCCAATTCTAGCATAATAACCTAATATTGTAGTTCTATTGTTTTACGTCTCGAGACACATGTCAAGACATCAGTCAAGACACATGTCTCACATATACTTTCTGAAGACACATGTCAAGACACCAGTCAAGACACCAGTCAAGACATATGTCATACTTATAGTTCCAAGACACGAGTCAAGACACATGACTCACGTCCAACTATGGAACATTTCTAAGAAATTCAGGGTACCCTCCAAGGGTATATCCATTTTGTTGTGCCATGTATTAATCAGGCCACAAGAATTTCAATACCATTACCGGCACATCAGTGAGAACTATCACGTTGTCGATGTCACTTTCATTCCTTTCACCATATTTTATATATTCATGACCATGAACGATGCCTTTTGTATTCCAACGTATACGAAGGTTTTCCTTCAACTTAACGATGAGATCCAAGCTGCTAACGCATTTCCTCGGACAGACACGAGATTAATTTTATCCTAATTATGGACTATGAACATCACACCATGCTACGATTCAAAATTATGTACAGTAATGTTCAGGCTCCTGAATACTTTCAGCTTGATTTTCCATCGGAAAAATCTGTACAAACTATCTATGCTTACAAGCATGTGCGTTGTTAGCCATGGTCGCTAAAATTTTCTAGCTGTCAGTAAGACACGACAACTTAAGTCTTTTACGCATAGCCAGTTGATTATTCCAAAATCTTCCTATACATTCCATAAGAACCTACAAGGAGAAGGATGGTACCATGAGATTATGTGTCGACTACCATCGATTTAAACAAATCACCATTCATGACCGTTATCCTCCTCCACGTATTGACAACATGTCCAATCGACCTTATAGTGTTAATCACTTTTCCAAGATCGAACTCATGATCATGCTGCCAACAGTGACGTGTGAAAGAGCGGGACATGCCCATGACTGCTATTCGTTCACGACTCGGTCATGCTAGATTTATGATTTTGAATTAGTTTCATCAATGCCCCAACGACATTCTAACAATAAGTTTCCATGAACTCATAGCAAATTCATCAGTGTTTTCATTGAGGATAACCTGATTTCCTCTAAGCCTAGAGAAGAACAGGAAGACCATATCTGCACTATGTTGCAAATTCTATGACAAGAGAAATTTTACCCTGGAAAATTTTCCAATATCAATTCTATTTGATTACAGTTACACGCTCAATCACATGGGTTTCTACGGTTAATCTTACCATGACTCAGCTTATGCGTAAAGGAGAGAACCTTACACTACATTAGGTGTTCTAGAAAATCCTACGCTAGGAGAAGTCTAAATTCAGAGACTCAGAGTTTCGCAAACTCCTATGTATCAAGTTCCATGAAGCAAGATACAGTTACGTTCATATCTAAGTACCTGACATATCAACAGGTTAAGATAGGACACCAACAGACTAGGATGTCTTCATCATCTGAAATTGTGAATTTAAATGGGACAAGATCTCCACGGATTTTGGTTACCAGATTAACGCAAACTCAGAAGAAGCATGATGCTATCTGGTTTATTGCAAACAGTTTGATCAAGTCTGTAGAATCCTTACATCCGTAAGGATTTCAGAACCAACAGATTGATCGGACATGTCAGCAAAGGCTCATCCGATCACTTGGCAATCCCTCAGTTATTGGGTCAAACAAAGATTCATAATTGTGCTCCTTATTTACTTCACGTCTTCATTCTAATTCCACGACTTGCTTTCGCGCTCGCGTTCATGACACTATTCACGTTCATGATCGTATCTTGGCTTACGATTTTACGTTCATTTTTTTTCTCTCATTCTGGGAAGTTTTGCAAGAACTTGGGAGACCAGACCCAATTTTAGTATAACTCCCTACCCTCAGATAGACGTTTCTCGTCATATTCTATGTCTCACCTTGTAGCGTTTGGCGTTACCGCCATTATATTCTATGTTCACGATATGTTTCACATGTCATGTTCCTCATATCATGATCAAGATATGTTGCACGTATCATGGTCACGATATGTTTACTCATACTACACTCATCATATCTCAAGGTATCACGTTCAAAATTTTTCACGTGTCACGTTCAAAATTTTTCACGTACTACGTTTGTTTGTGTCCCGCGTATCATTGCTAATTATCAGTTAAGTTAGAGTGTTGCACGATAACGTTTTAGTTTCCTTTACACGTTAATTCTTATTCCATCGATCAAATTTAGGGGATCTACCCTAAGTCGATAACCAAGAACTTCTTCGTATTCCAAGTCAAGGTCAGGAGGACCAAGATTTATGATTTGTGTCAAGATCTGTGAAGGAACCGTTCCAAGAGGGAAGCCACTTGGAAACGGACAAGTTCATCCGGACTTCTTATCCGGTTGTCTCTTATCAATTAGATATGTCCTTTCAGTCACGTCACGTTCAATGTCCTTTCAAGACATGTCACGTCCCGCGTTCCTTCTGCCAGGTCTCCCGGACGTTCATTCATCTTACATACCCTCTCAGTTTGATTCAGGTATGTTTCTCTTTCAGTTTACGTTATCTATAATTCGGGGACGAATTATTCTTTTTAGGGGGGAAGAGTTGTAAAACCCGCATGCTTTTACCATGAATAATACCCTTAAGATCGTACGTACTAGATTAAAACTTTCCTTTTATAGTATGATTACGTTTACATGTTAGGATTTTACGTATTACGTACGTGTTAGAACACGATAAGTATTTATTACGCACGAACACGCAATAATTATTTAACAATAATTAATCACGAGCATGCGATCATGAAATCATGAAGGTAATTAAATCACAAACTATTATTAATTACGTATATATATTTATTACGAGCGTGAATAAATATATGAGGTCACGGTAATTAGTTAACGAGAACACACAAAACGCGAACACAAATAAACACGAACGAACAATTAAACAACGAGACACGGAAAACGGTACGGGTACCCCATGTGGGGCCCCCTACCCGCGGCCACATTAAGGAGATGGGCCAAGCCCATCTCAAAACTTACTAAGAAGGGGTTAAGGTAAATTTTGCTAGTCATTTTTCACTTTACAGGAAATTAAACAAAAACCTAAAAAGTTTTCTCCTTCTCCTCTTTTTCTTTTTTGGCCGCCGCATATAAACACACCAAGGGGGTGTTTGTTTGATTTTTGATCTTGGTTTTTGGTGCAAGTGTTCGTGTTTGTTCATCCTCGTTTAGATCCACGCATTCGGTATATTTTTTTTAATCCTTTTCTTTTGATTTGATCTAATAAAATAATTAAGAACATGATAATTAAAAACATAGATCAAACATGTAAATGGTTTTTGGATAAATCAAAAAGGTTGTTTTTAGGGGTGTTTGTTGGCCGGCGCCTAAACCGAACCCCAAGGAGGTCTCGGTTTGGCTAATAAACCACCACCGAGACCATATGGTCCCGGTTGGGTGGTGTGGGTCCCACGGAAGCAGCAAACCAAAGGGAACCCCAAAGTGGTTCGGGGTATGGTGTCGATTTCATGTCCGGTTCATGGTTTCTAGTCAAGATCCGGTTCACAGTGTATGTTAAGATTATTTTTTTTATAATCATATGTTAAAATTAAATTAATAATTATGACATGACTAATTTAATAAAACATGACTTAGGTTATATTTAATTATTAGATCATGAAATTATTAACCTAAGTATTTTATATTTTCTAGACTTATAATTAATTAATTAGTTAAAAACCATGGTTATAATTAATTAATTAACATGACTTAAGTTATATTATTAATAAATAATAATACATGTTTTAACCCAAGTATGTAACTATATTTAATTAAGAACATGATATATTTTAATTAAATACTTTTAACCTATAGTTTATTTAAATTACATGAAATAATTAATAAACTATACATTATATCATTATGACTTAGAAAATAATCAGAAAAACACTTAGGCTTATATACTTAGCTTATTTAACCAACTTATATCTAATTATGGAAACTTTCTATTTTTAGAAACTTATTTAATTAAGACAGCTAATCTATTTATGGAAACTTTCTATTTTTAGAAACTTATTTAATTCAGGCAGCTAATCTATTTATGGAAACTTATTTAATTAAGGCAGCTTATCTATTTATGGAAACTTTCTCTTTTTAGAAACTTATCTATTTTAAGCAGTAATTCTATTTTTGGAAACTTTCTATTTTTGGAAACTTTCTATTTTTGGAAACTTTCTATTTTTGGAAAATTTCAATTTTAGGAAAACTGCTATTTTTGGAAAGTTACTTATTATTACACAGTAAGTATAATAATACATGAAATACCAGAAATACTTAATCAGAATAGACAGAATATAAGATAAACACAGTTTAAGGCTTAAAACAGTAAAACATGATATGAACTTATAAAATAAGCTAAGACATAACATTAAACTAGTTACGTATTCAGTAATCAGATACTTATACACGTATGTATTTATGTAGCATTAGTGATACCGAAGTAGGACTCTCTTCCGTTCTTCTTCTTCGTTCACTGGACATAAGGTACGGATTCCCGTCCTTTCAGTATGGACATTCTTTCCTTATTAGGATTCCCCGTATGCAGCCAACTGTTTTCCCTTAGTATAAGTTATATGTGTTATTTGCTTATGTTTAATTTAGAATACCTATAGCCATATACATGCATGACCAGTTTCACCTAGTTATGGAGGTACCATAACTATAACACCAGAGGCACTGGTGTTATGACTTCACCACGGCAGAGTGATTGCTCGTGGCGTCCCTTTAGCTTTTGGCCATATTATTATATTTATCATGTGGGGCTTATGGGTGCATCCTAGTTACATGTTTTCAGCAGATTACTCAGTGTGAATGTGGTGTGTGCCTTGCATCCTTCACAAGGAGCTGATCCCTCCTACCCAAACCAGTATATTAAATTAGAGGCAGCCCCTCTAATTTGCATGATGAGGTCACCCCTCCAAGTATGCATGCACGGTGGATTTTCATGACCTATATTGGCTAATGGTAAAATACGTTAAACAGTTTTCATAAGATAAACATAAGGCTTTTCAAACTATAAAACTAGTTTTATGAACATGTTCCAGGTTTTCCAGGACATATACATTTCCGCTGCTATTAAGTCTTTATTATGCTTAGTCATTCATACTATGTCTATATCCGTGCACTGAGCGTTTTGCTCAGCCGTTACTTTCCTTTCCATGTCCCAAAACGGCAGGTACCCTAGAAAAGACTCAAGCATTTGGAGGACGTGCATAGGATGGAAGCTGCTAGAGACTTCTTTTCCTTTTTTCCTTCATATAATTATGCTTGTTTAGTCTTCCATTCATTTCTTTTGCTTTATTATGTTTTGGGCTTATGTTGGGAACCGATGTTTGATTCCGGTTATCCCTATGGTCATGTAATGTTTTAGACATTTATCATTGTATGCTTTGATGACACGCCATACTTACGCGTGACATTCCATTATCAAAATGGGGTGTTACAGTGGCCGTTTGAGTAGTCGCATCGTCGAGTATGTAGATATCAATTGTAAATTGCTCCGGTTGGTGGAGATGATAACTTCATAAAAACAAGATTTCTCTTGTTTTAACAAATAAATGCACTGACACGTACATAAATTTGTGTTAGATTGTGTTGTTACGTAAACACAATCCCTTACATGGTTATAAAGTAAACCATGCCTGAGAAAATTAATTCCCGTTGTTGAGTCAAAGCTTTCCTGTGAAATGCTTGACTTTAATATGAAAAGCGGGTTACTATAGGAAATAATAGCAAGCCATTTTGAGCATGTTTTAAAACATTTGAACTTCTGCTCGAACTTTATTTACAACCCCGTGTCATTATTGAATGACATTTCTAGTATCGTAAATATTATCGATTCTAGAAGACATGCTCTTTTTATCAAAACATTTTTGAACACACAATTTTGAAAGATTTAGAAAAACCTTTTGAGAAATTCTCGAAAAATTGTGTTCAAAGTTTTGAAAACCAATTACTTGAGCTTAAAATGTTGAATATCTTACAAAACGAGCTCAAGTCCGAGATGTTGTAAACTTCCCGTTGTGAGGATAAGTTTATCATCGGCGATAAACTTTCCTTTTAACTGAAGAACGAGTCCTAAGTTGACATTTACATAGAAGTCGTTTTCATGAGCTTGAAAACTTTTGAATGTTTTAACGTAAAGCTCATGACCGAGAAAGGTGAATTTCTCGTTAGGAGGAAAAGTTCTCTTATTTAAAAGATACACTTTCCTTGATGAGCTTAAAACCTGGAATGTTTTACTACAAGCTCATGACCGAGAAAAATTAATTTCCCGTTACGAGGATAAGTTATCATTAAAGATAAGTTTTCCTAAAATTAAAGTCCGAGTTACTGTCTGATATTTAACTGTAAGTCATTGTGCATGAGCTTAAAAACTTCGAATGTTTTTAATATCAGCTCATGCCCGAGAAAAATTACTTTCTCGTTGTAAGGATAAGTTTATCATCGGTGATAAACTTTCCTTTATTTGAGGTCCGGGGCATAATCTGAAATATAATTATACGCCATTTACATGAGCTTAAAAACTGTTGAATAGTTTTCATGTAAGCTCGCGTCCGAGAAAATTTAATTTCTCGTTAATAAGGATAAGTTTATCATCGGCAATAAACTTTCCTTTATTTGAAGATCGGGTCATCATCTGATATTTAATGATGAACCATATACACGAGCTTAAAACCATTGAATGGTTTTAGGATAAGCTCGTGTCCAAGAAAACTTAACTTCTCGTTAAGAGGGTAAGTTATCGTTGCGTAGATAAACTTCCCTGTCTCTGAAGTCCGGGCCATCGTCTATCATTTAACGAGGAGCCATATACACGAGCTAGAAACCTTTTAATGGTTTTAATGTAAGCTCGTGTCCGAGAAAAATTAATTTCTCGTTTTGAGGGTAAGTTATCGTTGCGTAGATAAACTTCCCTGTCTTTGAAGTCTGGGTCATCGTTTGTCATTTAACGATGAGCCATATACACAAGCTAGAAACCTTTGAATGGTTTTAATGTAAGCTCGTGTCCGAGAAAAATTAATTTCTCGTTTTGAGGGTAAGTTATCGTTGCGTAGATAAACTTCCTTGTCTCTGAAGTCCGGGTCATCGTATGTCATTTAACAAGGAGCCATATACACGAGCTAGAAACCTTTGAATGGTTTTAATGTAAGCTCGTGTCTGATGAGACTGCTTTTATACATGGTCTCATCGTTCTTTTTGGACTTAAAATGCATTAAATATCATCAAAATACCCAAATATATGCTTGTGTTTGTTGCTTGTGTATTTTAGGTACGGATATTGAGAAAATGACAAAAGATCACAAGAATCATGCAAAAACGAACACGGGAAACGAAGCCGCACGATGAACCAAGCCCTAATGAAGAATTTTCCAAAGAAAACCCTAGAAGATTTGAAGAATATTGAAGATTGGTCCTCCAAGTTTGAAGAATTGACACTTTATACCCTTGTATCTTCATAATTACAAGTTTGGTCCCTAAAGTTTGTCAAAATTACAAAAAGGACCCTTAACTTTTAAGAATTGGCAAATTTAGTCCCTCAACAAATCTAAATTGTCAAATATGGTCCTCCAAGAAGTCAACCAACAAGTCAAAGCATTGAAGTATGAAGACATGTCAAAATCAGTCCTTGGAATATGAAGAAATTGCATGATTAGTCCTTAAAACAAGTTTTAAGACTTGCTGTGCCAAATTTGACAACCTTCCCAAAGTTGTCATGTGTTAATTTGGCACTGATAGCCATTTTACACAAAGTACACAAAGGATGAAAATAAAAGGGCCAAACCTGCCAGACAACCTAAGACAAATCCCCCAATCCCTGCTTGCCACCTCACCCACTCACATCCCACACCCAATCAGCATCACCCTTTCTGCCATGTCACCTATCCACTCACTTTTTAAACCGGTTTAATTTATTAAACCTTCCCACCAAAACACTTAATTTGAAAAATCATTAACCCCAAACGGATTAAAACCCCTCTTAATCCTCCCTTAAACCCTAATTTTTCCAGGATGAACATCACTTAAATCAAAGGGGTTTTTGATGATTATTTCCAGATCCCTAATTAAACACCTCTTAAACCTAAAACCATCCTTATACACCCATCACCATCACCTCACATGTGTATGCAAGCCTCCCCTGCCCCACTATTCACTCTCAAACAAAAAAGGCCAGCAAGATCAACACCCCATAGCATTTTCTTGTTCCCAAAGGCAAAATAAACGATCTAGATTGCTTCTACACCACTGGCATCCCACAAAATGCCAAGAACATCACATGGCTTGGATTTTGACTCAAAATTCAAAAATCGTACAAGGGCAAGATTGGAACTTCACTTGTTAGGGTTTCTAGTTTCCATTCAGTTCTAGAATCTCATTGTAGCCTCTATATAAAGGCAATGTAGGAGTAGCATATTTTCTGTTCTTTTTTCTCTTTTTTTGTCACAACTTTGTAAGCCCTCTTTTTTATGAATGAAAAAAGGTTTAAGCTTGTTGATGAGAAGAAAGATCCAATTTAATTTACATTGTTTGCTTGTTGTCTAAAATTCCAAGTTTGTTTACTTTTCAAGTTTGTTTTAAAATTCAAGTTTGGTGTTCAAAGGTTTCTGATTTTAAGATTTCTGTTCAAATTCAGGTTGTTAAACCACATAAGCTTTTATATTCAAGCTTATATATGACCATACAACCCTGATATCTTGAAGACATCAAGGTGTAGTGGGTATAAAAGTTTGGGTAAAAGGGCTAAGTGAGGTGAAAAACCTTCTTGCTTATTTTTCTTACATTTCTGTTTCAGCTTTAAAGCTATAAGCTATAAGGAGACTTGTCCATAAGTCATCCTTGTAGCTCATTGCTCATATTCCAGGTCACTCTTGTTGTGTTGGATTGTTTTAGCAGGTTCTAAACAAAGCCCTATTTTATTCAAATTTTGTTAAGAAAAACTCCATCAGAATCTCATCCAAGTTCAGCACAAGCCCGGGCTTGTTTGGAGGTGGTTTTTCAACCACTAAGGGTCCTGGATGTAGGACCCTTAAGGTAGCTCATTGTTTCCCTTTTTCATATTCATTTTTCTGAAAATTATATGCTTTATGTGATTTTGCATGATTAATTTGTTAAGTGTCAGTTTAAGTGCTTAATTTTGCTCTTATTAGGATTGTATGCATGCTAAAAGTGATTTGATTCAGTTTGAATTAGATTTGAGAAGATTTGCTTTGTTAAGACTTGATTTCAGATTTTAAAAGAGTGTTTGGGATAAGTGTTTAACTTATATTTTTGCTATTAATCTTGTCTGCAAGCTTGTTAATTTCACTTATTAGGTAGCCATAGGGTGTATGCTAGTTTGTTTTTTTATTTGGAAGAGTTTTTAACAGATTGCATGCTTAAAAGTTGGAAAAGTTAGCTAAAATCAGTCATTGCTCTCTTTCTGCTTATTTGTGTGAATTTGGTGCTTCAAATTTGGTAATTTGTTAGAAAGTAGGTTTAAGAAGGTTTGTGAGTTGATTATATGTCATTTGGTGAGAGTGTATGCAAATCAATGAGCTTTGAAATCCATTTGTGTGCACATTGATTCAGCAAATAACTATCAGACATAGCATAGTATATCAGTGACTTTAATTTGATATTTGGTGCTTGATTCTTGTGTGTACTTGCCTGTTTTTGTGTTATCCTTGACTCCTTGTACTCCAAAGAGTACAAGGGTGCCTTTGTTCCATCAAAATCACCACCCAAACTCACACAATCAAGTCCTCTTGATTGTTTGCACAAGTGAAAATAAACACTTGTGCTCATCAGAAACATCATCAAGTCTAGGCACGTTTTGGCTTTCCTAAGCCTTAATCCTTGTCTAATCTGGATTGTGTTTGTGTTTTAGTGTGTTATTAAGTACCTAGTTTAAGTTTTAAAAGTAAAAAAAAAAAAAAAAAAGTTTTGCAAAAAGCATACCCTGCCTGGACTCGAACACGCGACCTTGCGTACCAAGGAGTAACGTGTTTACCAGTGATCTAGATAGCTTTTTACGTTATTGTTTGAATTCATTATCTATTTAAGGGGTTTTGTTTTTATAGCTTATTTAAGTAACAGCTTAATAATAAGCATTTTCCAGCTTATTCCTTTGAGGATTTATCTGTTTGGCATTTTTCTTAGGATTATATTAGTGTTTTTGATTTTTCTGAGCAAAAAGTAATTTTTTCCCTTTATTGTTTTATTTATTAGGATTATTTTAAGTTTTATTTTTAGAAAGTCTTTTAAAAATAGTAAAAAGTGATTTAAAAATTTGAAAAAATAATTTTTAGGTTTCTAATCACATTTTTGAGGTTTACAGCTTATTAGGTTTTCAACTTAGCTTATTTTTAATTTTATAGGATTTTAGGGTTTTTAAACAACTTTAAAATTCAATATAAAATTATTTAATAGGTTTTAGAAAATTTGGTTTGCATTTTTGTTTTAGTTACATTATTTAGGATTTTTGGTAATTTTTTAGAATTTATTTAAAAACTTTTTATTTTTTTGATTATTTTAATATTATTTTATTAGAAAAAATTCAAAGTTTTATTTTTAACTTTTTTTCATTTTTCCTAGATTCTAGACATTAAATTAGGAACTTTTTCACTTTCCAATTAATTTTTAGGATTTTCAATTAATTTTTAGAATTAATTTAAGATTTAATAGATTTTAATAGTTTTTAGGAGTTTAAAAATAGTTTAATTTGGTTTTAAAATTTTTAAAAATAGTTTTTAGCTTAATTAGGATATTTTTGAGGTTTACAAACTATAAAATCTTGTTTAGGGCTTTTTAATAATTAAAAGTGATTTTTAGGGCTTTAATTAGCATTAAAAAGTCATTATTTAATTAATTAAAAGGTTTTAGCAAGTTTGGATTTTTTGTAAACTCTTAGAATATTATTTGGGATTTTTAGTAATTTTTAGAAATTTTTAGGTTAAAATTTTAATTTTTGTCGTTTTTACGGTTTTACGTTTACGCCTTTTTCGTCGTAGTTTAATACGTTTTCGTAACCGTCTTTTCTTTCCTTTCTCATTTCTTTTCTTCTTGTTCATAATCACAAACATCATATATCAACTCTTAACACAACGCACTTGCCTCCTTGGGAAACGAACTTGCTTGGTCATTAGTGCTCGGTTTTCCTAAACCGACACTTAATACTTGCCCTATTTATTGCTCTTTTCCTAAAGAGTAGTAAAACCACTACATCAATTTTTGGCACCGCTGCCGGGGAGGCGTGTTGTGTTTTGGTTGAACCATTGTTGTTTTTATATATAGCCATAAAAGTATTTGTATTAATAGCACTCTATTAATACGTATTATCGTTTTTTCGATTTTTGTGTGAATATTATTACTATATTGTATACGTAGAACAATAAATTTACAAGTACTCCAAATACGTGAGCAATCACAACCTTGATTCGGGATTTCATCACTCGATCATTGTATTCGAATCTCAAACCAAAGAAAAAAGGCAAAAATAGATAAATACTTTCGTGAAGCTTAATCTTGATAATACAAACTATAAGGTGGGTATAAGGCGGTTGTATTTCACGACCTAAAGGAAAAAGGCTCTTAAGTGCTTCGCGCCGCCTTGTTTCCTCCGCTTGCTTGTGCGTATTTGATTTTGAGAGTGAATCGAGGGTTTTGCCGCCCAAAGTATTATTAAGTATCATATATATTTTCTTGGTTTCATTTGATTAAACCCTCTTGAACGATTTGGTGTTCCACCATCGTTCTAAAGTCATCGAAGGCGTTCACTTCACGTGATCGTTTTCATTCCTTGAGGCTTCTTTAATCGAGAGATTTGATTAAGGAGGAGATTTGTAGATTTGTGTCTATTAATACATTCCAAAAAATCCAAAAAAGGTTAAAAACAATCAAAAACCACAAAAAATTGAAAAAGTAAAAACACCAAAAAGAATCTTCTTTGCTCGCCTTCTCGTTGTACGTGACGTTTATGCAAACTCGCTCTAAAGCAAGACGTGCTCGTAAACGAAGAAACAAATCACTCACTCCTACTAGTGAGGACTCTCCTATTGACGAACCCATTGTAGTGAAAGAAGCACCCATGGCTAATCGAACTATGATGGAATTGCTTCAAGCACCCACCGAGGGTTATGGAGAAGCGATTGTGATTCCCGCTATCCTTGCGGAGAATTTTGAGGTTAAGACGGGTTTGTTGTCCATGATTCAAAACAACAAGTTTCGAGGGGACGAAAAGGACAACCCGCATAACCACATTCGCCAATTTAATCGTCTCACCGCCACATGCAAGTTTAAGGACGTTTCAAACGACTCGATTAAGATGATGCTTTTTCCGTATTCCTTAGCGGGGCCCGCAAAAATTTGGTTAGAGAAATAGCCACCCAATTCTATATTGACGTGGAAGGATCTCGTTTCAAAATTCGTGAACCAATTTTTTCCGCCCTCTAAGACTACGCACTTGAAAAACGAGATTTCAAAGTTTTCACAAGAGTATAATGAGAGTTTTTCAACGGCTTGGAATAGGTTTAAGGAAATGTTGCACGAATGTCCTCATCATGGTTTTTCCGACTTGCATCAAATAGACACGTTTTACAATGGCTTGAACGATCATGAGCGTGATTATCTTAATGCCGCCGCGGGTGGTAATTTCTTGTGTAAGACGGTCGAGGAAGCATTGGTAATTATTGAGAATAGGTCTAAGGTGTATAGTCCTCGTAGCACGTCGAGTGTTCGTAAGGCTTCGTCTTCACCTTCACCTAGTTTGTCACACACCGTTGATGCTTGCCAAGTCGAGGCTAATTTGGAGAACAAAATTTTTGATATAGTGAAAGGCTTGTTAGTTGAGTTTAAAGTTGGTGAACAACCCGCTCCCGCTACGATTAAAGCGGTTGAGGTTTCTTGTATGTATTGTGGTGGAGCTCACGATTATTCCGAGTGCATTACCAACGGTGGTAACACTTCGAGTGCCTTCGCGGCCGCGGGAACTTATAACCAAAACGGTCAAGTTCCTCGCACTAATCAATTGACTCCACCGGGTTTTTCACCAAATCAAAATGCTAACAATTATCGAAACAATCAAGTTGGTTACCAAAGCAATCAAAGGAACAATTATAAGGGTAATAACAACTATGGGAATCAAGGGAGTAGTAGTAGCCAATTGCAAAATCAAAATCAAAACCGTAATTTTCAAAACACGAGTCAAGGTCTTCAAAATAATAAAGAACTTCCATTGGACTTTTTAAATTACGCTACTTCAAATGATAAGATTTTGGAAAACATTCAAGAGCAAATGGCTAATCAAGCTAAGGACACGGCTAAGAACGCAAAGGAGTTAGCTAATTTTATTAAGGAAAATCTAGCCATGAGAAATGAATTGAAAAATGATTTTGCTAACCAAATTCGAGGTCAAAACAACAAGATAGAGCAAAGTCATGCTAGGCTTGAACAAAGAATTGACCAAAAATCCGTTAGCCAAGATGTGAAGTTTAATAATTTTGATGCTAAGCTTAATGCAATTTTAGAAGCCGTAATGGGAAACAAAGCCTCTACTTCGAGTGGTCTACCTAGTAACACCGTTTCAAACCCGAAGGGAGAGATGAAAGTGATTACCACACGAAGTGGTAAGACACTTAAAGAACCAACTCCTCAACCAATTACTCCAACGGTGGAGGAAATTGAGGAAGAACCCGAGGTGGTGGTCGAAAAGGAGCATATTTCAAGCCCACAAAGTACCGCTCATGCCACACCTACGGTTGACCCATCACCCATATGGGAACCCGAGATTCCAAAGGCTATGCCTATGCCCCAACCCACACCACCCTTGCCTTACCCATCGAGACTTAGGAAGGAGAAACGACAAGAGCGCGACAACTACCAATTTGAGCTTTTTATGAAAATGTTTCGTGATTTGCACTTTAATGTGAGTTTCGCCGATGCTTTGGTCATGATGCCTCGATTCGCCGCTAACTTTAAGAGTATGTTGAACAACAAGGAAAAATTACACCAAATGTCTAGTTGTTCGTCGGTTTATCTTAATCGCATACCTCAAAAAGTCGGTGATCCCGGTAAATTTTTGATCCCTTGTGCAATTCAAGATATGGAAGAATGCTATGCCTTGGCCGATCTTGGTGCTAGCATTAACTTGATGCCACTTGCAATCTTCAAGTCGCTCAATCTTCCTAATCTTACTCCTTCACGAATGTCTATTGAGTTGGCCGACCATTCCACGATTCTTGCATGTGGTTTGGCAGAAGACGTTTTTGTGAAAGTGGGGAAGTTCTACTATCCCGTAGACTTTATTGTTGTTGACATTCCCACGGATCCTCAAGTTCCTCTTATTTTAGGTCGTTCGTTTTTAGATACGTCTATGGCTTTGATTGATGTGCATGCTAGAAAGATCACCTTACGTTTCAACGACGAGGAACTTGTTATAAACGCAACTCAAAATTCTCAACTTTCTCATGTTTATTCCGTTGCTACCATAAACCTCGTTGATATGATCGACGTGGTTTGCGAGGAATTTTCACAAGAAGTTTTAGGATTTGGTGATGAAGAAACTAGTGGCAATCCCACTATGTTAGATCCAATTCTTGATAATTCGACACCAACCTTCACTCCTTTCGAAGGTGGTGGTTTTACGTTGGAAGAATTCGATGTTCCACGTACTTGTGACGAAGACCTCGACAACTATGAGGACTTCTCGATTATCAAGGATTTTCTCAACGATTTCCCATTTCCTCCACCCGAGGAGGTTATGAGTATCGAACCCAAATCTTCACTTGAGGAACCACCTACTCTCGAGTTGAAAGATTTACCTCCTCACCTCGAATATGTCTATTTGGAGGAGGACGACAAGTTGCCGGTTATTATTGCGAAGGAACTTTCGGATGATGAAAAAACCGCACTTGTCGATGTTCTTAAGGATCACAAAGGGGCGATTGCGTGGAAGTTATCCGACATTAAGGGAATCGATCCCAAATTTTGTACACACAAAATATTAATGAAGGAAGATTTCAAGCCAACAATCCAAAGTCAAAGAAGGGTGAACCCCAAAATTCACGACGTCATCAAAAAGGAAGTCCTTAAACTCCTTGACGCGGGAATGATTTACCCTATTTCCGATAGCCCTTGGGTGAGTCCTATTCATTGTGTCCCTAAAAAGGGAGGGATGACCGTTGTGCCAAACGATGCCAACGAGTTGATTCCCACTAGACTCGTGACCGGATGGAGAGTGTGCATTGACTATCGAAAGTTAAATGAAGCCACTCGAAAAGACCATTTTCCCTTGCCCTTCATGGACCAAATGTTGGAGCGTCTTGCGGGAAACGATTTCTATTGCTTTTTAGATGGTTTTTCCGGTTACTTCCAAATTCCCATCGATCCTCGTGATCAAGAAAAAACTACGTTTACGTGTCCATATGGAACGTTTGCCTATCGTAGAATGCCATTCGGACTTTGCAATGCACCGGGAACTTTTCAACGATGCATGATGGCTATTTTTCATGATATGATCGAGAAGACGATGGAAGTCTTCATGGATGACTTTTCCGTGTTTGGTGATTCCTTTACTTCGTGTTTGTCGAACCTTGAGAGAATGTTAAAACGTTGTGAGGAAACCAACCTTGTGCTCAATTGGGAAAAGTGTCATTTTATGGTTAAGAGTGGAATCGTCTTAGGGCACAAGGTCTCGAAAGCGGGGATTGAGGTAGATCAAGCTAAGGTAGACGTCATCGCCAAATTACCTCATCCCAAAACCGTCAAGGGAGTTAGGAGTTTCCTAGGCCACGCGGGCTTTTATCGACGATTCATCAAGGATTTCTCGAAGATTTCTCGACCCATTACACATCTTCTTGAAAAAGAAGCACGTTTTGTCTTTGACGAAGATTGTGTACGAGCCTTTGAGATCCTTAAGAGGAAACTTACCGAAGCTCCCATTCTTGTTGCTCCAAATTGGAACCTCCCCTTTGAGCTTATGTGTGATGCAAGTGATTACGCTATAGGGGCCGTTTTGGGGCAACGTCATGATAAGCACTTCTTGCCTATACACTATGCTAGCAAGACGATGACCGAGGCTCAACTTAAATACACTATAACGGAAAAGGAGTTCCTTGCCGTGGTGTATGCATTTGAGAAATTCCGACCTTATCTCGTCTTGACAAAATGCATAGTGTATACGGATCATTCGGCTATCAAGTATCTCATGGCTAAACAAGATGCTAAGCCGAGATTACTTCGTTGGATTCTCCTCCTTCAAGAATTTGATCACAAAATCGTTGACAAAAAAGGAGCCGAGAATCTAGTGGCCGATCATCTCTCTCGTTTGGAAGATCCTCACCAAAGTGTTTACGAGCCTAAGGAGATCACCGAAACATTTCCGCTCGAGACACTTGGTGTAGTGAATTCTAAGCTTGATTCTTCTACCCCATGGTTTGCGGATTTTGCAAATTACCATGCGGGTAACTTCATCATTAAGGGTATGACAACTCAAGAAAAACGAAAATTCTTTCGTGATGTCAAGTTCTATTTTTGGAACGACCCTTACTTGTTTCGAACTTGTGCGGATCAAATCATCCGCCGTTGTGTATTTGGCACCGAAGCCTCTAACATCCTTAGAGCTTGCCATGAGGGACCCACGGGTGGTCACCACGGTGCTAATCTCACGGCTAAGAAGGTGTTTGATGCCGGCTTCTTTTGGCCTACTATTTACCGAGATGCACAAGATCTTGTGAAGTCTTGTGATTCATGCCAACGACAAGGAAAAGCCTCACAAAAAGATGAAATGCCACAAAATATCATTCAAGTATGTGAGATCTTTGACGTTTGGGGCATAGACTTTATGGGGTCGTTCCCATCATCTCGTGGTAATAAGTACATTCTCGTTGCGGTTGACTACCTTTCTAAGTGGGTAGAGGCGAAGGCCTTGCCCACTAATGATGCTCGTGTGGTAGTTAAGTTCTTGAAAAGTTTGTTTGCTAGGTTTGGAACCCCTCGTGCTATCATAAGCGATCGTGGAACCTATTTTTGTAATGACCAATTCGAAAGGGTTCTAAGGAAATATGGGGTTACAAATCGTCTTTCTACGGCTTATCACCCACAAACAAGTGGGCAAGTCGAGGTTTCAAACCGTGCATTGAAGAGGATCTTGGAGAGATCCGTGGGGGAAAACCGACAATCTTGGTCGGATAAGTTAGACGATGCTTTATGGGCCTTTAGGACCGCTCATAAGACACCCATTGGGTGCACTCCCTATAAGCTTGTGTATGGAAAGAATTGTCATTTGCCTATCGAGTTAGAACACAAGGCTTATTGGGCCCTAAAGCATTGTAATGATGACATGGAGACCGCGGGAAAAAACCGGAAAATGCAATTAAATGAATTGGATGAATTAAGGGACATTGCTTATGAAAATTCATTGATTTACAAAGAGAAAACTAAAAAGTTGCATGATTCAAAAATTAAAAACCGGGTTTTTAACATTGGGGATCAAGTTTTACTTTTTAATTCAAGATTGAAAATATTTTCCGGTAAATTGAAATCCCGTTGGTCCGGTCCATTCACCGTGACTCAAGTGTTTCCGTATGGGACCATCGAGCTAGCTCAAGATGATGGTCCTAACTTCAAGGTGAATGGACATAGGTTGAAGCACTACTTTGGTGGGGAAGTTCCATCCTTGAACTACCTCGACCAAGTCACCTTCCCCAATGATAATTAGTATTTAGGGGATCGAGTCGAGCTCATGACTCGGTAATCAAAAACGAGGTGCCTCGTAGGGGAGTCCCATGCTTATCCTATGTACATATTATCGCTTTCTTAGTCTAATGTAGCTTACGTGTGGGGATTCGTGCCCTTCCAACCTTTGTTCCGTGGTTGTTTGTGCATTGTGGTTTTTAGATCATGATCTTCACGATTGGAGCCTCTCGTGTTAGTTTTATGGGAGCACTCGATCGTTTGCTATTGGAGACATTTCTCAATATCCATGATATATCCTTTTGATGTTCTAACCTTAGGTTTTTAGCACACTTCATAAACGGCTATTACTTATTGGTTACACCCTTTCCATGCTAGATTAGGCATTCGACTTCGTCTCTAGTATGGGGGTATTTGCACCCCTAGACTCGAAACATTGAGGACAATGTTTAACTTTAGTATGGGGGGGGGGGGGGGGTGAATAGATACTTGCCTTACCAAACCTTCACGCTTTCCAAAGTTTATCGTTTTGTTTATCGTTTTGTTGCAAATAAGGCTAAAAAATGGCCAAATTTTAGAATTTTTCTCATGTTTCATAAGTGTTTGAAGACACGAATGTAGATTTTCCGATGGCGAGAATAAGAGTAATTTTTGACTCGACCGTACGTGTTGAGCACTTAGCTTTGATTCCTTAACTACACATTAGGCTAAGTCTCTTAAATGAGGACGAGAAATGATAGAGTTAATTATAAGTTACTATGCTAAACGTAGAGTACTCGTATTCTTTCAAAAACTCATGTGTTCTCGTTGTTTGCTTATTCTCCCTTCGCTTGTAAATATTTTTTGCTTAATAAATATTGACTTAGCGGTTTAGTTAGGATTGTTGGGTTTCTAGTCTTTTCTAGTAGCTTCCGTGTAATTAAATTGGGAAGACATTAAGATATCGCCAGCGTCACGGTTTTGAAGTATTGGCACCCTAATAATCGAAAGCTTCACCCAATAATAAGATTTCAAGTGCTCACCTAAATCTAGCAAACAATTTGAAGCCCCACAAGGCCTAAAATCTATGCAAAAATTGAAAGTGAATCAAGCCTTAATCTTCGAAGCTTTAAAGATCCAAAATTCGCTTTAGCGTGAGGATATACGTCTTTGGCTAATAAAACCACCGATGAGGCGGATAATAAAAGGCAAGGCAAGACCGAAGTCATAATAAAAGCTTCATGGCGAAGTTGAATAAAAGATGGAGGTAAACCAAAGATAATAAGGCCCTACCGTTAGGGGGCGTATAAAAGTCTTGGTAATAAGTCTCATGTTCAAAACCGTTATAAAACCGTGTTTATCGATTCTTCTTGTCAACTTAATTTTTTAACATCGTTGTCTATTAGGAGGGGTTATTGATTTGATGGTCTTAGTTACACCGTTAGGACTCTATTTTTAGACCTAAATCTCTATTATCGCATAAGTCAAACAATGTATCCTCATGAAACATTCAAGACATCATAAAATATAAGAGATACAACTTAGGAATAATGGGAGGATAAGTACGTGATTAGGGCATATGAGTAGTGTTAGCATTACTAACTTATAATGACAATGATCTCGTTGCACGCTTAGCATGGAATTAGAGTGAAAATCGAGGACGATGAAATTATTTCTAACGAAGCATTCACGTGTTCTTATTCTATGAACCTAAACGTCCCATTTTGCGATGAAAATCATACATTATGTCTATAACACAAGTAGTAGTAATAGTAGTAGTGTAGCTAGTTTATCGTTCCAATAAAGTGAATAAAAATGAATTTTGGAGATGCTACGATACTTTATTCTAGCATTGCGTGAGGGCACGGTAATGGTTTAGTATGGGGGAGTGATGAGACTGCTTTTATACATGGTCTCATCGTTCTTTTTGGACTTAAAATGCATTAAATATCATCAAAATACCCAAATATATGCTTGTGTTTGTTGCTTGTGTATTTTAGGTACGGATATTGAGAAAATGACAAAAGATCACAAGAATCATGCAAAAACGAACACGGGAAACGAAGCCGCACGATGAACCAAGCCCTAATGAAGAATTTTCCAAAGAAAACCCTAGAAGATTTGAAGAATATTGAAGATTGGTCCTCCAAGTTTGAAGAATTGACACTTTATACCCTTGTATCTTCATAATTACAAGTTTGGTCCCTAAAGTTTGTCAAAATTACAAAAAGGACCCTTAACTTTGAAGAATTGGCAAATTTAGTCCCTCAACAAATCTAAATTGTCAAATATGGTCCTCCAAGAAGTCAACCAACAAGTCAAAGCATTGAAGTATGAAGACATGTCAAAATCAGTCCTTGGAATATGAAGAAATTGCATGATTAGTCCTTAAAACAAGTTTTAAGACTTGCTGTGCCAAATTTGACAACCTTCCCAAAGTTGTCATGTGTTAATTTGGCACTGATAGCCATTTTACACAAAGTGCACAAAGGATGAAAATAAAAGGGCCAAACCTGCCAGACAACCTAAGACAAATCCCCCAATCCCTGCTTGCCACCTCACCCACTCACATCCCACACCCAATCAGCATCACCCTTTCTGCCATGTCACCTATCCACTCACATTTTAAACCGGTTTAATTTATTAAACCTTCCCACCAAAACACTTAATTTGAAAAATCATTAACCCTAAACGGATTAAAACCCCTCTTAATCCTCCCTTAAACCCTAATTTTCCAGGATGAACATCACTTAAATCAAAGGGGTTTTTGATGATTATTTCCAGATCCCTAATTAAACACCTCTTAAACCTAAAACCATCCTTATACACCCATCACCATCACCTCACATGTGTATGCAAGCCTCCCCTGCCCCACTATTCACTCTCAAACAGAAAAGGCCAGCAAGATCAACATCCCATAGCATTTTCTTGTTCCCAAAGGCAAAATAAACGATCTAGATTGCTTCTACACCACTGGCATCCCACAAAATGCCAAGAACATCACATGGCTTGGCTTTTGACTCAAAATTCAAAAATCGTCCAAGGGCAAGATTGGAACTTCACTTGTTAGGGTTTCTAGTTTCCATTCAGTTCTAGAATCTCATTGTAGCCTCTATATAAAGGCAATGTAGGAGTAGCATAGTTTCTGTTCTTTTTTCTCTTTTTTTGTCACAACTTTGTAAGCCCTCTTTTTTATGAATGAAAAAAGGTTTAAGCTTGTTGATGAGAAGAAAGATCCAATTTAATTTACATTGTTTGCTTGTTGTCTAAAATTCCAAGTTTGTTTACTTTTCAAGTTTGTTTTAAAATTCAAGTTTGGTGTTCAAAGGTTTCTGATTTTAAGATTTCTGTTCAAATTCAGGTTGTTAAACCACATAAGCTTTTATATTCAAGCTTATATATGACCATACAACCCTGATATCTTGAAGACATCAAGGTGTAGTGGGTATAAAAGTTTGGGTAAAAGGGCTAAGTGAGGTGAAAAACCTTCTTGCTTATTTTTCTTACATTTCTGTTTCAGCTTTAAAGCTATAAGCTATAAGGAGACTTGTCCATAAGTCATCCTTGTAGCTCATTGCTCATATTCCAGGTCACTCTTGTTGTGTTGGATTGTTTTAGCAGGTTCTAAATAAAGCCCTATTTTATTCAAATTTTGTTAAGAAAAACTCCATCAGAATCTCATCCAAGTTCAGCACAAGCCCGGGCTTGTTTGGAGGTGGTTTTTCAACCACTAAGGGTCCTGGATGTAGGACCCTTAAGGTAGCTCATTGTTTCCCTTTTTCATATTCATTTTTCTGAAAATTATATGCTTTATGTGATTTTGCATGATTAAGTTGTTAAGTGTCAGTTTAAGTGCTTAATTTTGCTCTTATTAGGATTGTATGCATGCTAAAAGTGATTTGATTCAGTTTGAATTAGATTTGAGAAGATTTGCTTTGTTAAGACTTGATTTCAGATTTTAAAGGAGTGTTTGGGATAAGTGTTTAACTTATATTTTGCTATTAATCTTGTCTGCAAGCTTGTTAATTTCACTTATTAGGTAGCCATAGGGTGTATGCTAGTTTGTTTTTTTTATTTGGAAGAGTTTTTAACAGATTGCATGCTTAAAAGTTGGAAAAGTTAGCTAAAATCAGTCACTGCTCTCTTTCTGCTTATTTGTGTGAATTTGGTGCTTCAAATTTGGTAATTTGTTAGAAAGTAGGTTTAAGAAGGTTTGTGAGTTGATTATATGTCATTTGGTGAGAGTGTATGCAAATCAATGAGCTTTGAAATCCATTTGTGTGCACATTGATTCAGCAAATAACTATCAGACATAGCATAGTATATCAGTGACTTTAATTTGATATTTGGTGCTTGATTCTTGTGTGTACTTGCCTGTTTTTGTGTTATCCTTGACTCCTTGTACTCCAAAGAGTACAAGGGTGCCTTTGTTCCATCAAAATCACCACCCAAACTCACACAATCAAGTCCTCTTGATTGTTTGCACAAGTGAAAATAAACACTTGTGTTCATCAGAAACATCATCAAGTCTGGGCACGTTTTGGCTTTCCTAAGCCTTAATCCTTGTCTAATCTGGATTGTGTTTGTGTTTTAGTGTGTTATTAAGTACCTAGTTTAAGTTTTAAAAGTAAAAAAAAAAAAAAAGTTTTGCAAAAAGCATACCCTGCCTGGACTCGAACACGCGACCTTGCGTACCAAGGAGTAACGTATATACCAGTGATCTAGATAGCTTTTTACGTTATTGTTTGAATTCATTATCTATTTAAGGGGTTTTGTTTTTATAGCTTATTTAAGTAACAGCTTAATAATAAGCATTTTCCAGCTTATTCCTTTGAGGATTTATCTGTTTGGCATTTTTCTTAGGATTATATTAGTGTTTTTGATTTTTGTGAGCAAAAAGTAATTTTTTCCCTTTATTGTTTTATTTATTAGGATTATTTTAAGTTTTATTTTTAGAAAGTCTTTTAAAAATAGTAAAAAGTGATTTAAAAATTTGAAAAAATAATTTTTAGGTTTCTAATCACATTTTTGAGGTTTACAGCTTATTAGGTTTTCAAGGGTTAGCTTATTTTTAATTTTATAGGATTTTAGGGTTTTTAAGCAACTTTAAAATTCAATATAAAATTATTTAATAGGTTTCAGAAAATTTGGTTTGCATTTTTGTTTTAGTTACATTATTTAGGAATTTTGGTAATTTTTTAGAATTTATTTAAAAACTTTTTATTTTTTTGATTATTTTAATATTATTTTATTAGAAAAAATTCAAAGTTTAATTTTTAACTTTTTTTCATTTTTCCTAGATTCTAGACATTAAATTAGGAACTTTTTCACTTTCCAATTAATTTTTAGGCTTTTCAATTAATTTTTAGAATTAATTTAAGATTTAATAGATTTTAATAGTTTTTAGGAGTTTAAAAATAGTTTAATTTGGTTTTAAAATTTTTAAAAATAGTTTTTAGCTTAATTAGGATATTTTTGAGGTTTACAAACTATAAAATCTTGTTTAGGGCTTTTTAATAATTAAAAGTGATTTTTAGGGCTTTAATTAGCATTAAAAAGTCATTATTTAATTAATTAAAAGGTTTTAGCAAGTTTGGATTTTTTGTAAACTCTTAGAATATTATTTGGGATTTTTAGTAATTTTTATAAATTTTTAGGTTAAAATTTTAATTTTTGTCGTTTTTACGGTTTTACGTTTACGCCTTTTTCGTCGTAGTTTAATACGTTTTCGTAACCGTCTTTTCTTTCCTTTCTCATTTCTTTTCTTCTTGTTCATAATCACAAACATCATATATCAACTCTTAACACAACGCACTTGCCTCCTTGGGAAACGAACTTGCTTGGTCATTAGTGCTCGGTTTTCCTAAACCGACACTTAATACTTGCCCTATTTATTGCTCTTTTCCTAAAGAGTAGTAAAACCACTACATCAGTGTCCGAGAAAAATTAATTTCTCGTTTTGAGGGTAAGTTATCGTTGCGTAGATAAACTTCCCTGTCTCTGAAGTCCGGGTCATCGTCTGTCATTTAACGATGAGCCATTGTGCATGAGCTTAAAAACTTGGAATGTTTTTTTATAAGCTCATGCCCGAGAAAAGTTAATTTCTCGTTGTAAGGATAAGTTTATCATCAGCGATAAACTTTCCTTTCTTTGATGAACGAGTTACAGTCTGTGATGTGACTGTAAGTCCTTGTGCATGAGCTTAAAAACTTTGAATGTTTTTAATTTAAGCTCATGCCCGAGAAAACTTGATTTCTTGTTGTGAGGATAAGTTTATCATCGGCAATAAACATTCCTTTCTTTGATGATCGAGTTACAGACTGTAATGTGACTGTAAGTCATTGTGGTAAGCTTAACCATGAATCCCCTGAGACACTTGTTTCTCCTATATCTGCTTCTTCAGCAACCAAACTCTAAGAGTATCCTTAGTTTAACGGTATACAATGATTGGACCGCTTCGTTCTTTTGGAACATCAACTTTGGTACCTGCATTCTCATTAGGAATTTGCATGCTTTGATATGGGTTAGCGATATCTATCTTAGAAGCAAGTGGGGGTTCACAGTTGTCTTTTCTTCTGCCAGAGGAGACCTGAGTGGATGAATCACTTGTCTTAGTTGGCAAACGTTTCCGTTTATAGAAAACCTTAAGTTCAGGCTTAAGTGATGTATCATCCTTTTCAATTTCCTCCCTAGCAGTCTTAGTAGAATCGGAGATTATCCTAGTTAAAGGGCACTCGTTTCCTACAAGGGTGAAAGTTCTACCAGTGGGGCGCCACATTTTACCAATGGGTTTGATTTTGGCAACCCACTGGGATTTAAGTCTAGCACGGGAGTTCACCTCATTAAGTAGTTTCTTGATACAAGAATCATGATTTGCCGTAAAGACACATTTTCTACATGTTTTACAAGTAGCATATTTAATGTCCGAGTAAGATCTAAAATTCCTGGACGATTGATTGATGCTCCTAGGATTTGACATGCTACGGTTAGCAGTGTTGGGTAATCTAGAAGGCATCTGTCTAGGTTTGAAATTCCTATCTCTTACTTGAGTCTTTTGCTTAACTTCCCTCAGACCATATTTATGGTGAACGTCATTTGAACTAGTTCTAGACGTGGTCTTGGTATTTTTAGAGAAACTAGAGGCAATCATGTGATTAGGTCTTGCTAAAGCTGTTTTGGTCACATTGGGCCTAGTTGCAGGAGTGACAGGTCTAGAAAGATGAACCAAATCAACTTGGGAGGCAAACCGCGGTCTCGAGGATTGTGGTCGCTCGGATCTAAATGCAGTCAGTTGTCTAACGAACTGATTTGTAGGCGGTTTCCCCAAGATTGATGGTTTTTCAAGCTTAGTGTCCACACTAGTTCCTTTGGTTTTCCTCATTTCGTTTTTCAACGCAGCTATAGCAAAGACATTTTCTTGTACTTGAGCTTTTAAGGTCTCATTCTCTTTGAGCAATTCATCTTGGGATGCCAACTTAGATTCAAGCAGCTTAATTTGTTTCAAAAAATTATCCTTTTCAGCTTTAGAATCTAGAACTGTTTGATCCAATTTTTGTTCAAGAACAACATTTGTCTTTTCAAGTTTTTCAAAATATGTTTTAAATTTGTTCGTTTTCTTCGAAAATTCAAGATTGGCATTCTCAAGATCTTTAGATTGCTGAGCTACGATCGTTTTGAGCTCTTTAATCTTGGTATCAGATTCAGTCAATGAAGCAGTTATAAGACAATTATCATGATGTTTAGCATTTTGAACACTTTCTCCCCTATTATGACTCACATCGGATGATTCAGAAGTGGTATTTCTATCACTCTTTTCCATCCCATGTTTGTCATAATTAGGTTCAGAATGCTCAATATGCGGTATTTCATCAGCATATACATCATAAACAACATTACATTGTACAATGTTAGCAGGTTCTTCGTCATAAACAGGTAAGGTGTCATCAAAAGAGATCTCGTGAACATTCCCTGACGTGCCAATGGTATCATGTTGTCCTCCTGATTTCGTGCTCTTGCCATCGTTAGGCGCCAAATTGTCAACCGTATGACCATTCTCCTCTTGCATCTGCATCATAGATTCTTGCACTCCATTATCATACGCTTGCTGAAGTCTGGATCTTTCATAAGTTGAAGACGAAATCGATGTCATATATTTCAATAGTGTATCACGGAAGTCTTTAACCTCATTATGTGTGTATTGAAGAAATGACTGGCATATCCCTGAATTGTCAGACTTGATGATATTGAATTGGAGGAAAGGCGTAAGTTGTGTCACAAGAGCCTTATAAGCAAGTGCCGATGCAGAGTGATTAAAGTCTTCTTTTTGAAGTTGATCAGCAATTTGGTGCAAGTTGAGGAATAGTGAATCGATGAATGTATAATGATTTTGACCAAAGAGTTTCACAAATTCGCTTCCTCCTTGAATCCATGCAATGGTCATAAGATGTGACTGAAGTAGTCGAAATGAAATTATACCACTTTCTCTAGCTGTGTCTTGCATGTGATGCAAGTCTCCCTCTTGTGACTTGAAATTCAACGAATCCATGGAAGGTCGATGAGAAATGACGATAAGGAAAAACCGTAAGACCGTAAACAAAACCTTGTTTGTTGATGGAATTGCTTTAGTTGCCCAAGTCTTTTTGCACTTACTAAATTTCACTTGAAATGTAAACTTAATAATGCAAAGACTAACCAATCTCCACTATCTTGAATATACCCGGTCCAAAAACTTAATCTAAAGCCCAAAAACACAATACCGGGTCCAAAATAATCTTCTTTGAAACCAAAAAAATAAAAAAATATAGCCCACTTGCTTTTGAGCTATAACTACATAATACCGGATATAAATAATCTTCTTTGTCCAAAAACACAATACCGGATATAACTAAAAAGAATATCCCACTTGCTTTGAGCTATACACATTAGCCCAAGATACTCATAAGCATATATTGACCCTATTCAAACTAACACAAACGTGTTAATTACCTACCAAACATGGCAACACAAACATGGCAGTATTAATTACGTACCAAACGGATCTTATAGTAACCTCCGCCCAAATACTTTTCTCTACCCCTAATTTAACACAATCTCACAAACCTAATCTCTTTTATCTCTCTCGCATTACACACAGAAACACCTTTGTTTTATCCGCCCCCCTCTATCCTAAAACATATCACTTCAAAAACAAAAATAAAATCTGCTCCCCTTAAAAATTTAAATCTCAATCGTGATTTCTGATAATCACACCCCACGAATCAAGTGAATTAGATCATCTACAACTCAATAAAATCTTATATATCCGAGTAATTAATCCAAAAAAGAACACAAGGCGTGGCTTCAAGATCATTCAATGTGGTCTCGGGTAAGTTAATTAACAGGTTAATAATAGATTGCATGTGGTTTGTTTGTGTTTGTCAACGAAACACAAAGATTGGATTTAACATAATTGTTAAGATCCTTTCTTTTACTTCGAATATTAAATGGGTTTGACCCAAAAATTTGATCGATGATGATATGATATTTCGTGTGTTTCGATATGTATGCAAGTATAAACACGAAGCAAATCTGAGATCGTGATGGTTTTGATTCGGGTGTGTTTGAGTCTGGTTTTTGAGTGTTGTTGGGTATGTGTCGATGTTTTCGAGGTTTGGGGTTTTCTTGGTTCGAGAGAGAAGAGTCAGTTGGGAGTCAGTGGTTTGGAGTTCGAGTCTTGTGTTGATTCAATGGGTGTGTCAGTTTGGTGTCGTGTGAGTCGAGGTTCTTGTTGAATGTCAGTCGAGAGATGAGTTTGTATTTGTGTTCGAGTGTGAGTTTTTGTTGATTTTGAACGAGGGTGTGTTTTGATTTTTGGTGTCGAGTGTGGTTTTGAGAGTGTGAGTCTTGTGTGAGTCGTGTCTAAACAGATTATGATTCCACAACTAAACAGATTACCAAGATTCCGCAACACAAAAATGTAATTCCGCAACTAAACAGATTATGATTCCGCAACCAAAGACTTGGTATAATTCTGCAACTAGTCAGAGAACAACATTCCGCAACCACAAAAAAAGGGTATGATTCCGCAACTTATTAGGTCAAGATTTTGCAACAAGTGGTACATAATTCCGCAACCGGTTAGGAACATGATTCCACAAAGGTGGGTACAAGATTCCGCAAAGATGAGTACATGATTCCGCAACCGGTGTGGGACATGATTCCGCAATGGTTTTTGGGCACAGTCTATCTTCAAGAAAAGATAAAAAATCAGCTTTAAAGAATGAATAACAGTAACTTAAAAACTGAGAATTTGACCAAAAACAGATACACTTTTTGACCAGAGACAAATGAAACCGTGTATGTTTCGAGACAAATGAGACAAAAATTTATCAACTTTATAAAACTGATAGAAATTTTTTTGATAAAAACACCAAAATCAATAAAAGATTTATGAACGATCCAACCACAAGACTTTGATAAAAAATTTATCAATAAAAAAGTTGATAAAAATTTGATGAAAGTTATGAACGATCCAATATTGTCACTTTATAGGAAAAAAAATTTGACCACCAACAATAGATAAAAACACGCAAATCCAATGATTCAACCATAGCTCTTGATACCAATTGTAGGTCCATATTTTCTTAGGATTAAGCAATGTTATGATTTATCTATTGAGATGGATAGAAAAGAAGAACTTAGAGAGATAAAGCTAGAGAGAGAAAGGAGAGAAGGAGAGAATAGATGGTTTGATTAAATGAAATGTGAAAACACAAAATGACCAACCCCTCCTAACATGCTATGAGGGGGTATATATAGCCCACCCTACATGTGGGCTATATGGGCTATATGGATTACATATAGGATCACGAGCCCATTAGTTGAATATATCTTTGGAGTGACCGATCCTTTCTAAATACGTAAAAACGTATTTCCAACAATCTCCCCCAAAGGGAGGTCACTCCAAGTTACAATGTCCTAAATAGTCTATAGCTCGTGATCTATGCTAACAACGATTTGACCGAGACTTTCCTTGGAAAAGCGTATTTCCAACATGGAGGCTACCTTAGACTTCTTTCCCTTATGCATTTTAATACATATGCTTTGGTTGGACATATGTTTTGTCCTTTACCTTCTTTTATTCTCATTTATGTTGAGTTATGTGGAGAGCCGATGTTTGATTCCGGCTTTCCTGATGGTCTTTTATAACGTTATGCCTTTATTATGCTTTGATGACACGCAATAAATGTGACATAACGGTCTACATATCAAAGTGGGTCGTTATAGTATTAGTGGCATAGTGAGGTGGAGGAACAATTTGGTCTAACCCGTCCATGAAAGTGTTCATGGAAGGGGTAGAGTCACTTGAAGAGCCAACGTGAGCACTAGTACCTACATCATCACCATCACTTGGTGACATAGGAGTGTCCTCATCGTCCGACTCTTAAGGGTCTCGTACCTCGATCACTTCTAGGCTTTCGTGGTTGCACCGCTCGAATTGGTAGCATCACACGGTTAACCGATTGAAGCGAGTGAGATCGATTTCGGGGAAGTCTTGACCAACCCTTTCAAAAAGGCGAGTGAGGAGCATGGCATAAGGGAGGTTTTTTTTTGGTCTAGAAAGAGCATAGTTGATCTGTCGAGTGATATAATATGCAACATTGTACTTTGTGTTGGTAAATATGCAATTTATCATATGTGCCTTACACACCGGGATATGATCCGGATTTCCACCAAGACAAAACACATTTTCCTTAAGAATGTCAGCCCAACGGACCAAAAAATCATTAAGGTCGCTTACGAGTATCTCATAGAGATTCAAAGTTTGCTTGGTAGAATGGATACTTCGTACAACGGATCAACCACACCCTTTGGCGATCACTTCAAGGATGAGGTCAAGGTCCGACATATCGGTGTCATATGGATGGTTGTCGATACACTCATTTAAACCATCAATTCTCCACGAATCCGTGAATCGACATTGACCAACATATGGCACACCAAGTGCCTCGCCAAAATCCTCGAGAGAGTATTGGATGAGTTTACCATCGATGATGAACTTAACAAATATTCCATTATCATTAGAGATAAGAGAATATGTGCTAAAGAAATCCAAGAGGAATTGAGGATAAATGACTTCATCAATTTTTAACAAAGAATCAAACCCAGTTTGACCAAACATAAATTTGATGTATTCATAATCCTCAATGTCCTCATGGACAACTCTACCCTCATGGAAACAATGATTTTGAAGTGAACGAAAGGCATGAGCAAGAGCTATCGAAGGACAAAAGTCGGCAAGGTTAGGCATGTATCTCTTAGTGTGTTGGTGGTCTTGTTGATATTCCGAAGGCATGATTAATCACCTATAAACAACATAGAAAATATTTCAACAATCACTCTTATGCTACATAATGACTAAAAGTCAAAGTCGTGAGAATGTGCTTAATCAATTGCTTGACAAACAAAGGATTAATCCTTATCAATCCTGTGCTCACAATGTACTAAATTCATCATTGATTAGAACATATGAACTATGTAAAATCAACCATGAATTTAAACATTGGTTTATCAAAAATTCATTTTTAGGTAAGCATTAACAATGCAATTACCAATTTGTTCATGGGTTCATATCAATTCCCTCATTTACCAAAATAATTTAGTCAAATTTTGGATTGTTCTACAAGTGGGTTTTAGTGAAATCGCAATGAATTCAAACCTAAGGAATCATAGTAAAACAACTATGTCAACCCACATTCCTAGTAAGGTTCCAATTCAATATTGATTTTAAAAATTCCTAATTATGAAAATACAAATCCTAGAACAAATTGACCCTAGAACAAATTGATTGAAACTGAATGAATGTACTTACAGTTAATTGATGTTGGAAGAGGGATGAGTGAAACCCACGACTTGGAATCAATTAATCTTGAGTGATTGAAGCTTTTGGAAAATAAAAAATGGTGGTTTTGGGAGTAACCCGTCGCCTATGAAGAAGAAGGAGCGGGTTTTGTTTAAAAATGATTAAAAAATAAAAACCAGATTATTTTAGTTACTTAGTGGGACGCGGTTCCTTATTGATATGGAACCGCACATTTGAGCCGTGACAATTAAAGAACCGCCTACAGTGGGTAGTTTTTAACAAAGAAAATCAATGAAATTTTCAAAACCAAGTTGTTCTAAAATACTTAAAATGTATCTCTAGCCTCTTGGAAATCATTGGACCACTTCAATACTAAACGATAATGCCTTAATGAAGGATTACGAGTTAAATCGAAACCGAAAAAGACTGAATAGGACCGATACGGAAAAACTGCTACTCGAATGAAAGAAACAAAGAAGAGAGAAACCAAGGGAAGTGAATCAAGGCTAAGTTCAATGCTCAAGAGACAAGTGAAAATCTTCAAGTTGTGGAAACAAAGAGCTTGTGTCATCTATAGTGGTTTAAGATGTGCCTTTTTGGCGTAAGTTTAAACGACTTTGGTAATGAACCATACCAAGCAATTTTGTTAAATAGATTAAGATCATTTTCAAGATAGTCTTAAGTTATTTCAAAATATGAGCCAAGTATAGATTCACTTTCTCTCCCACGTGATCGGACACGTATTATTGCTAGGGATTACAATAACAATATCCTTGGAATATTTCAATTCCAAATGTGTAATATCCTAACTACAACTTATGGAGTAGTTTGGTATCTCAAGGGATTAATCAATAATCCCAGAGATGAGCTTAACTGCACATATTACACATGATATAGGACCTACTAACCGTATGGGTGCAAACCATGGAAATCATGCTTGATACTTTAAGCTACTACAAACTCACTCTACACCTCCTAAGCGAGTCAAGTATCCAAGAAATAAAGGTTTGAGAGGGTATAAGAATATAATCACATACCACATACAAATGTCAAGGCAAGGATGCTTAGAACAAGCACATAGTCAAGTAACGATCAAAAGAATGATCAATTAGGACGTGTGGAAGGACGAGAGCTTACCTTAGCCTCAAAATGCATTCTAATTCTTATAAGAACCAATGCAATGCCAAAACATGACTAACGTGACTACTAAGTCTTCAAGGACTAGTATCACTCTCATTCATCATTCAATGATGTTGGAAATCAAAGAAGATGAGTCTTCTACAAGTGTAAGCAACTCAATCTACAATCAGTTTAATGATTAATCTTCATGAGTACCTACACGTAGCAAGATACAAACTAGTAGATACATTTCAAAAGTAAATCTAAAATGTATAAATACTACTAATCTAGATAAGATGCTATATTACAAATCAAAAGGCCTATTTTTAATGAAAAAATAGTTTTCACTAAAGAGAAACTTTAGTACAACCAATCTTTCTAATTTGAGGAGACTATGGATCGATCCAAGCTTTAAAACACAATATACTTCAAAGATCTTGAGTGACCATAACTCTGATACCAATTGTAGAAACTAGAAGGGGGGTTTGAATAGTTTCTCTTCGGTTTATGTCTTAATTAAAATTTCTTTCAATTAGTTTTGTCCCAAAACTACCTTCTACTTGAAAGTTAGTTTCATAATGATTAGGTTCAATTCTAATGCATTAACAATGACAAGTAGTTGTTGTATGCAATGTAATAATGTAAGTAAGTAAAGAGAAAGGAAATAAGCAACCAAATAGGGAGACACCAAGATTTATAGTGGTTCAGCAACGAAGTTCTATCTTTGTTCCCACTCTACTCCTCGAGTACACCGTACTCGAGATTTCCACTATATCCACAAGCTCCCTTCTTGGCGGAGAAAACCTTACAACATCACTTACATTATATTCTGACACTAAGCTAAATGTCGAGACCTAATCGTAGCTAGGATCAATCTACACACGTTGCCTACTTCACCATTTTCTGACACACGGTTAGATGTCGAGTTCTAATCAAAAGCTAGAACCAATCTTCGTCGCCCATCTTCTTTTCTGACACAATGCTAGATGTCGAGTTCTAATCTAAAGCTAACACCAATCTTCACAACTCTTCACTTTGAATCTAAGTGAGAACTCACAAGACACATACACAAATCACTTTGTAGTTTAGTGAGAACTAACACACAAAACTTACAACTCAATAAAACATATCCAATAATACACATGTAACTTGGATCTGCACAAGAAAAATCAAAGTATACACTTATACAATGGATTTACACAAGACTAATCCAATAATTCACTAATACATTGGATCAACACAACACTAATCCAAGTATACACAAATACATTTGATCTACACAAGACTCAAATAAAAATGATGAACATGACTAGATCTAAGGTAGGTTTATCTTTATCAAGGCTTCATATTTAATCATATCACAAGTGTGTGAGTGATCTTCTCTTTGCACAAGGTAAAGAAGATGATCAAAAGGATAATCATAAGTAAACATACTTAACACATTAAGTGATCATTTACTAATGATTAGGATTTAGAAAAGAGAAAGATGGCAAAAAGAATGTCCAAAAAGGTTCATGGAAGATGTAGATTTGATCCACTATTTATAGGAGACAAAGGCCAACGGATCTCTGAACGCGGTTCCTTAATTGTGCCTGTGGTTCTTTATCACTAAGGAACCGCATAGCTATTTGAGGAACCGTGGGTATAGACTCCGCTCCTTTTTGTTCTTTAGTAGGGTAGTAATATCTGAGGTAAACTTTACCTTCAAAGGGTATTCCTATGGCATTTGGAATATGCCATATTCAAATTTACATTCTCCATTTTAATAAAACATTTTCTTAAAAAGAAAGTTTATTAAAAATATTTTGTCACATATGACAAAATGTAAGTTTTAGGACTAATCACTTTTTATGATCACTAAACATGATTAACATATGTTTGTGCAATACTTAAATGATTATTACCTTGATGATAGTGTTTGTTAAATAATTCGTCTTACGATTGTCTTTGACGATAAATATCTTTTTAATTTGTCGTGATCAAAACTAAGAAATATTAGTTAACACTAATAATGTTTTTAGGCATCACTTGCAATAAAAAAGAGTATATTATACTTAGGCAAAAATATTTATTTTTGACTCGACGTCTGCGTAAATTTTAATTTATCCATATTTAACTTAGTCAAATACTCAACACACTTTATATGAAAAAATCGACAACCTTTTAGCGTCATTTTAGAATTTGCCATTTTTAGTAATTTCTCGATACTCAACCACTTTCTCAATCAAAATCAACCAATAATCACATTCCCACAATATACCAATTTTACAATGCCCAAATCGCAACAATAACCCAATATTTCCAATACGTGCTTTTACCCTTTTCAAAGCGTTTCCAACATTCATACATGTAGAAACTAGAAGGGGGGGGGGGGGGGGGGGGGGAGGGAGGGGTTGAATAGTTTATCTTCGGTTTATCTCCTAATTAAAATTCCTTTCAATTAGGTGAGTGTAAAAACCATCTTTTACTTGAAAGCTAGTTGCATAATGATTAGGTTCAATTCTAATGCATTAACAATGACAAGTAGTAAGTGCAATGATGATGAAGGTAAGTAAAGAGTAAGGAAAGAAACAACCTAGTAGGAAGACACCAAGATTTATAGTGGTTCGGCAACGAGGCTCTATCCTCGTTCCTACTCCACTCCTCGAGTACACCTACTCGAGATTTCCACTATATCCACAAGCTCCCTTCTTGGCGGAGAAAACCTTACAACGTCGCTTACATTATTTTCCGACACTAAGCTAAATGTCAAGACCTAATCTTAGCTAGGACCAATCTACACAACGTCTCCCACTTCACCATTTTATGACACAAGGCTAGATGTCGAGTTCTAATCTAAAGATAGAACCAATCTTCACAACGTTGCCCACTTCACCATTTTCCGACACAAGGCTAGATGTCGAGTTCTAATCCAAAACTAGAACCAATCTTCACGAATCTTCACTTTGAAGATAAGTGAGAACTTCACACAATACAACGACACATCACTTTATAGTTTAGTGAGAACTCACAAGACACAACCACATCATTTTATAGTTTAGTGAGAACTAACATAGCTTATTACAACTCAACTAAACATATCCAAGTACACACATGTAACTTGGATCTACACAACATAAATCCAAGCACACACATATGAAAAGGATTTACACAACTCTAATCCAAGTATTCACAAATAGCTTGGATGAACACAATTAGTCCAAGTATTCACAAATACATTGGATCTACACAAGACACAAATAAACAAATGATGAACATGACTAGATCTTTAGGAGAGGATGATCTTCATCAAGGCTTCATCTTTAATCACATCACAAGTGTGTGAGTGATCTTCTCTTTGGACAAGGTAAAGAAGGAGATCAAGAGGATAATCATAAGTAAACATACTTAACACACTAAGTGATCATTTACAAATGATTAGGATTAGAAAGGAGAAAGAAGGATGAAAGAGATGTCCAAAAAGGGTTGAAAATGCAGATTTGATCCACTGTTTATAGAAGACAAAACCCAACGGCTAGTTGAGGGTGGTTCCTTATCTACCTAGGTGATTCCTTATCGATAGAGAACCGCATAGGCACTTAAGGAACCGCGGAGTGTAGACTCCGCTCCTTTTTGTCTTTTAGTGGATTTGAAATATCTGAGGCTGTTTAAACCTTCAAAGGATATTCTTATGGCATTTGGAATATGCCATATTCATATTTACATTTTCATTTTAATAAAACGTTTTCTTAAAAATAAAGTTTATTAAAAATCTTTTGTCACATTTGACAAAAGTGAGTTTTAAGGCTAATCACTTTTATGATCACTAAGCATGATTAAGATATGTTAGTATAATGATTATTACCTTGATGATTGTGTTTGTTAGATAATTCATTTTATGATTGTGTTTGACAATAAATGTCTTTATAATTTGTCGTGATCAAAACTAAGAAAGATTAGTTAGCACTAACAATGCTTTTAGGCATTGCTTTGCATTAACAATCTCCCCTTTTTGATTACGAAAAACTATAAACTCATTTACGTAAAATACAAGATTATTCAAATTATTAACGAGTTTATCACTATCATTTCTCCCCCTTTGTCGAAGCAAAAAGGTTAGCACAAGTCTTTGAAGAAGAAAAGAACCAGACTTTGCTAATAGCTCCCCCTTGGTGCTTACTCCCCTTGCTTCGGGCAGCAAGTGAATGAGCTAAGGTGACATGCTACACAAAGGTTAGAAGATAGAAAAGAAACACCAATGTATATATGTGAACTACCTACTAACTAACTTGAGAGGGAGGAGGAAAAGAAATCTTAAATTAGAAGTAAGTATTTGCTAAGTATGTCCAAAGAGTGTGTGTTGACAACATCTAAGTTCAATTGGTGGAATAAAGGAAGAAAAGAAACATCCAAACCAATTAAAAATGATTAAAATGTCAAGGGGTAAAATTTAGAATCTATGGAATCACCCATAATTAATTGTAAGTTTTAACCATGATCAACTCTTTAACAAATGTGTGAAAAAGAATTAGCGGGAAATAGATAGCACACATAACATTCATATTACACAAATATGAAAGAACATACAAGAGAAATATTCATACACACAATATGAATATTTAAAGCAAAAAAAATATGGAAAATAAACCACAAAGCATAAACTACTCTAATAGTGATAATCTTCCAAGATTGCTTAAGTTTTATTGACTCAAACAACTAAAGTACAAAATGTGCCTTAGTTGGAAAAGAAAGACGACAGAGCATCATTTGAAGTTTTGTTCACGGGAACGAAAACTTTGAGAGGAGGTCGAGTGAGGAGGAATTCAAGGAAAGTTAGCTTGTCATAAATATGAGCAAGTTCAATTTGTTGAAATCGACAACAAACACACGAGGAACCATGATGCAAAACAAAGTCGTTAAATGGGGGAGGTCCATCAAAATGAGAGTTTGTTGGAGAGGGAGATAATGGATAAGAGATGTTTTCATAATGCCTAGTGAGATTTGGGAAAGAAGATAGGTCATTGAGTTATGGAGAGTTGAAAGGTTTAGGTGGTGATGGAAGAATTTCTTTTTCTCCGGTAATTGGATTTATAGAGTAAGTCTCATTCTAATATTTAATCGGAGAGAAAGAAGAATCCTTAGAGGATTTTAAGAAGAGGAATCATGAGGATTCTTGTTCTTCTTGATCCCAATGGGTCGAACTGAGATTTTTGGTTTCTTTGAAAGCTTATAAGAAGATTTAGGTTGAGAAGATTGTGACAAAGATATGTCAAGGTTAGGAATGGAAGAGTTAGGCATTATGAGGGATGAAGAGAAGAACTCCCAAAAGAGAAGAATTTAAAGAAAGTAGAAAAGGCAAAGATTTGAAATGAAAACAAAAGGTTTTAGGGAATGTTTAGCCAAATTGGGTAAACAAAGAATCTTAACCAAGACAGTGGTCAAAGAAGAAAGAACAAAAGTAAGCAAAAGTGGCTTTGCTGCCCGCGGTTCCTTAAAGGAACCCGTGGTTCCATATCGATATGGAGCCGTCGACTATCTAAAGAGCCGTGTACAGTGGACGTTAAATTATTATTTTCAAAAGTTTTGAAGAAAAATAAGACTCTTTCAAAATTTTGCAAATCTTGGATTTTTACCTCTTTTAGCACTAGAGTATGCTAGGGTTGCATAAAAGCAACACATTCACAAAGAATGCCTTGACAAAGGGTGACAAAATATTTAGATAACATTTTGATCCAATTTTAAGTCAAGTTTTTTTAGAGGTTGTAATAGATTTAGGTTCAATTTTAAATAAATTGAAGTTGATTAGTGTGACCACATAGGTTAAAACTCATAAAACTAAATCCATAGAACATCTTCATGAAAAATTCACAAAGGAAAGGAACAACAAGAAAAGAAATAGCAACTAACTAAAACAAAGTTAGCTTAAACTAGGTCTTGAAAGCATAGTCTTCTTTGGCTTGACCTTATTTAAAAACATTTGATTTTAAAAATCATCATTCATCTCCTAGGAGGAGGATGCATAGGTAAGCAAGAAATCATGCAACCTCCTATGAAGACCAAGCATCTCAAACCTTAGGTTTTGAATGATGTAGTTGCTATAGAGACAACATGGGTAATTAGCACCATGAGCTTCTAGAAAACCAAAAAAGTAAGGATCACCCATGAAGTGAGGACTAGGAATGCCCAAAATGGGAGCATTAGTGTTTGAGGGAGGAGGAGGTGGTGGAGGCATAGTGTCCAAGGGTGATATGGGTGAGATGGGTGAATTTGGTGGAGTGAAAGGAGAGGTAACTAAAGGCTCAAGGACAAAGGGAATGCTTTGTAGAGGTTGAGGTTGAGTATTTTCATCCTAGGGAGGACTAGGAGTGAAGGGTGAGGACAACTCATTCATTCTTGATTGAGATGAGGAAGAGGTAGAAACATGTGAATGGTTAGAACCATAAGTTGAGTTGGTCTTGCATGGGTCAAGGGTTGGTGAAGGTGATGAGGAAATGAGAATAGGAGAAATCTCATTTTTGGGAGCGTGAAAAGATGAAGAACCAAGTTTAGGTAACTTAATCTTGATCTTAAGGTTTCTTTTAGAAGAGGAAGTTTTGGAAGAGTTGGATGTTCTAGTGGACACCATGGTTGTGTGTTAAGGTTTAGAAAAGAGTTGAAGGGATGAAGAACACAATCAACAAGAGAGGGTTTAAGAAGAGAAGGGAATGATCCAAACTAGTAATGGGTTAAAATCATTTTAGGTGAATAATGAAATTAGGTAGCCTAGTTTAGGAAAGTGCAGGTTTTTGAATTTTTTTTTATTAAAGTTTACACAGATTAAAGAAAACAATGTAAAGCAAAGATTCTGTTGAAACAATGGCTGGCGGTTCCTTACGTAGGGTCGCAGTTCGATATCTGTGACAATCTAACATTTTCAGGTAGTGAAATATTTTCTCGTATAATATTTTGAAACTTATTTTTGTGTTGGTTGACGAACTCACAATTTACGGATTTAAATTTGGGCTTACATGCATAATTTGGCGTCTTTTACGACTAAACCGGAAACCTTAGGATTACGTATTTACGTTTTTGAACTTCGTTTTTGATGAGACAATTTTTATTGGATTCGTTTTGTGACGTTGATTCATAATTTATAAAAAACGTTTTTCGTAAAACGACCCGAGGGCACGCAAATCGAGAAAACTAGAATCGAGAAATACCCGTAAACTAGTGAGATGGGACAAAACACACTGTCCCACCCCACTAGCTTAAGTGGGACGGCACACTTGACACCACACCATGAAGGTGGCATCAAGTTAGCTTAACTTACACCAAGTGTAAGCCTAGCTTACATTTTAAGCTTTCAACTTTCCACTAACTCTCAAAACTAGCAACTAGTTTCTCATTCCACCATTTCTTACATGCAAACCAACATCAAACTCTCTCAAACCACTCCCCATTGCCGTCCACTATCAAGCAACAAACACCCCTTTTGATCTCTTCTAGCCATGAAACACATGTTTACTAGCTCTATTAAGGAGTTATCTTGAAGCCTTGATCATTTGGTGGCCATATTAACATCATTGGAGGTGATTTGCTTGTGTCCAAGGGCTGATTTTCCAACATATGTTCTTGATATTTGATGGTTTTGGAGTTACTTGTGGTGTTCATCAAGTTCTTGTCTTCTAAAAACAAGAAAAACACTTGGTTGGTAAAGAAGATCATCCTCTCCATTTTTCTCTTGTTATTTTGTAAAGAACAAATGTATTTTCTTTCATTTTGTATATGTATATGATGTATATATGATGATAAAAATGTTGTGTGGGGATCAAGTGTTGATAGATATGCTTAAAAATGTTAATAACTATAAGAAATGAGGCTAAAATCTTGATTATTTAGTTGGTTGTATAAAAACAGTATATAACTAAACGATGAACTGATAAAATTGCATGGTATGATTCATTTACAGTAAGTACAAGATGTTATACACATGTGAGAGTTGGCCATGCAATGGAATCAAAATAATGAGTGAGATATGATCAAAACAAGTTAAGTGGTCTAATCTGAATAAGCAGTTTTGTAGGGACTGTTAAGGCAAGTTAAACTCAAAATGGGCAGTAGCTATAACTAAGTTAAATGTAGCACATAATATGAAGAACATGTCACCCAAAAATGAGCTTCTAATTCATTATAGAACTCTAGATATGGTAAAAATGGTGAACATGAAGATAAAAATCAGATTTTTAAGAATTAATGTTTATTATTATTATATAAGCACTCACATTTTAATGTATAAAATGTAAAAATAAAAACTCACTAACTTATAAAACTTATTTATATAAATATATAAAAGGTAAATTAAATGGATAAATTATATAAATGTTAATGAAATAATATTTATAAGTAATAAAAACTATAAACTTGATTTTTACGACTTTTTCGGCTATTACCGTAAAATTAACGTTTTTCGCCAAATAAAACTTAGACGACCAAACCCGTCTAATGTAAAGTTTATAAAAGTCATATACTGATGTATAAGTAACTAATACAAGTAAAAACCGATAAAACCCGAACTATAAGAAATACGGACATTAACGAGCTAACCAAACATATTGGACTAATAATTGGACTAAATAAGATAAATACTTGTAAAAAGAACTTATTGGGCTTAACCCATTTGGGCCCAACATGAAAAGTATATATACTGATAATATAGGTATAAAAGGGATTAAAACAAGTTAAAGAACTTATAAAAGGCTTATTGGACTTAAAACGTGAAAATAGTTAAAACTAGCAAACTAGTAAAACGTTGCCAAAACGTAAACACTAAAATGAGTAAACAAGGATGTATAAACCCACTTGATCATCATCATATGTACAAAATCATCATATGTATATTGTTATTTTGATAAAAGTCATTGGACCGAGTCTAAGACCGATTATTATTTATATAGGTTTCCGTGACCGAAGCACGCCCGTAGCCGATAATCCGCCTTTCATTAACAACATGAGTTCATAGCCTCACACTCTTTTAAATGTTTTATAAAATGATTTGTAAACCCGTGTGGGAGATAACATACTAGATTTTATAAAAATAGAACACAAGTAGTCCCGATGGTATGCTTAATGATATGGACCCGAATGATGCTATGACCCTATAAACGAGACTAAAAGGATTATTAGTAGTTAGGTTATGTCACTTAAAGTCCCATTAGCATGAATTGTGAACTACCGGGATTTGGTAGACGCTTATGTATTTGATAGTACTATTTGGGGACGATCACCCCAGTTCGCGCCTTGACGGTAGATCCCCGTTGTACCACATTGATTGGTAAGCGAATTTATGTATGAGAAGATTCCACAACGTGATTTTTGTGACGACACGCTAACTTAGATGGGCAAACTGTTTGTCGGGTTAGCGGCCCGTTGTTTTCATAGTAAGGTAACAATGTCATGCGGCTAATAATAATCCTACAATGTACTATACAACCTATATAATTCAAATACAATGTATCCTATACATAATACGACGCTATTAACGAGGAATATATTACCTATCATGGTAAATAGAGACTACGGTCTCATGGACGGTTTAAGATGTATACTTGATTTATATATTGCCTGACTAGCAATATGAGGACTTACTTCTGATATTATGCTTGTGTTCTGATTTTAAATGATTGTTTTATATAACGGTTTTTATTAAACTCTATGAATTCACTCGGCATTCGCTGATATGATTTTTGCATGTTTTTATCTCAGGTGCTTGAAGGTAATCCGGATGGAGATCAACTCTGATGGCCCACATGTTATTAAAAATGTTCATTCGATCTATGTTTTGTAAACTTAATGACCTGTATAATTTGGGACCTGTTGTACGCTTTTGAAACTTTTTATCGAATGAATGTATGTTAAACCTGGAACAACCATTTTTATGTGTTGTCTATGATTGGAGTTATTGTGCTATCCCGTAACACTCTGAAAGACCCTTCCGCTGTACCGATACGAAAAATGAGAGTGTTACAGTTTGGTACCAGAGCTCTCGTTATAGAGAACAAAAGATTTTAAAAACCAAGGTTTTGAACAAAACTTTTCAAAATCTTATGACAATGAACATTTGAGAAAATATTTGAAAAATCTTTTGACTATAACGGTGCCAGAGATCTCCGACGTTACCAACAAGCCCTATTGAGAAGATATATATTTTGATATATATAATTTAATTTATATATATGTATATATCGTGATTTCATTATGTAATTGTTTAACTAGTATGTTATCCTAATACGAGATATATATATATAAATGCAGATTGTCATGGCTGACCCTAATATTCCTGTAGAAAACCATGCTATTCCCGAACCTAATGTAGATGATGATCCTTATTTAGACTTAGTAGATTATGATATCGATGATGAGGAGGAACCATTTGAGGATCCCGAGCCCGAGTTAGGACTAGGAGATCAGATTGCCCCTCAGGTTGACTTGGTAGAGAATGAGATTGAGAGTGTTGATATAGAGAATGATGATGATGAGATTGGGTTAGATAATTTAGATGATGAGATTGAAGACGAGGATGTCGAGGAGTATGTAGGTATAGATGTTGAGGTTGATGACGATGAGGAAGCTGAGCTTATTTATCAGTATGATGTTCCAGAGGGCGAGCCTTTGCCCCCACCAGTTGATTTGTCTGATTCTGAGGTTGAGTTACCTAGGGATGAAATGTCTGAATCATCTGAATCTGATTCTAAATCAGAGGAGGATGAGGATGATGATGCACCTGACGGTACTGATGGTATTTCTACTCGTAGATGTGAGATAGGAGAGTCGTCTAGTACTCGAGAGGCTACTCATATTGATGGTCTTGCACCATGGGCCTTGAGACGTGATCTAGATGCTTCCCGTGTTAAGAGTTGCGTGACAGAGGTTGGATTAGGTGTTGTTCAGACTCAGGTTGCTTATTTGGAGTCGAAGACTAAGGTTGGCGAGAAAGAGCGGGAATTGATTAGTTTGGATTTGAGTGATGTTGAGCGTGGTTTGAATGAGGCTTTTAGGAGGTTATCGGTGTTGGAAAGTGGCGAGTTTGCTGAAATGAAGAGAAAGGTGAATTCTATGGAGATTCAGTTGAGTGTAGCTCGTGCGATGAGTGAGAAAGCTGAAAAGGAGTTGAATATATCCGTGGGTTGGAATAGTAGATTTTATGCTGACATGGTTGAAAGAGGAGTAATCCGTAAGCGCCCAGCTGAAGATGTGTCTAGTGATCGTCCGACGAAGATTCAGAAGACGATGGATGATGGACCATCTGGCGGTTCTCAGTAGACCAATCTGTATTTAGTAGTGACCTTTATATCTTTTGTGCTTTAGTAGCTTTGACTGAACCGACTTGTTAGTAGTAGACTTGGCACAAATTTTGAGTGTATATAGTGCTAGAACTTTGATATGGGATGTACTAAGACAATACTTTTGTTTTAAATCGAATGAAATATGTATCTTGTCTTGAATTCCATATTGTGCCTTATTTGTATCTTGATTATGAATTCGATCCATATTATATGAATCCTTTGATGGGTGAATGCTTAATACTTTGAAATTGTGAAATTATAGAACTATGCCGCCCAAGAAGGCTGTGACTGAGGATGATGTACGTAGGATTATTACGGAGCAAGTTACCGCACCTATGACTGAATTTATGGCAAATGCTAGAAATGAAGCTGGCGGTAGTGGAGCTGGCGGTAGTGGAGCTGGCGGTTGATAGGTGTGTAAACACCCATCCTTTTACCACTTAATTCGGGCTAAAACGAGACCAAAACACGTATTTAATATCATTTGTTTGGAATTATGCGTGGTTTTTGTGTTTATTGTGTTTTCAGAGCTAACCGGATGAATATTAAAGAAAACATGGGATTGCACGGGTTTTACTAAAGAAAAAGACTCAAGATAAAGTCTAATGCCCAAGAGATGCAAAAGATTTGAAGTCACTGGGCCTATTCGAAGATTTATCGAAGAAAAGGACCAAAGATGGAAGATTTATATAAGTCGAAGAAACTCAAGTCTATTAAACGAAGAAATTAAAAGACGAGTTGAATTTAATCGACGACAAATCCCGAATCAGAATCGAAAACGGAAACTTTTCTGAAAAGACGAAAAGACAAGAAGAACGGGAGAAAGCCTACTCACCAACCAAAAGACAAGGCTATAAATAGCCCTCCCCTCACACATTTAGACGAGTTTTTTAGTTTTCCTTCTTCCCCACTTTTTCTCTGTGTTCCGTTTCATCACCATCACCATTAGGGTGATTGGTGATTTTAATCTTTAATTTTCTCATCTTGTAATTTTAATCTTTGATTTATCTTGTCAAAACATTGATCATTCAATACAAAGTTCTTGTTTAATCTTTCCATTTTATCTTGTTCATCATCATCTTTATCTTCAAGTTTTTAAGTTTTTATTTTCTTGATTTGATCTTCAAAAGTTGTTGGGATTTGTGTTTTTGTTGATGGGATTAGTAGTTTATGGTTAGTAGATGCTTTGTGATTGATTTATTTAAGTTTTTGGTGAAAAACTTGGTGATTTTTGGAGTAAAACGTGTTTTCCTTGTTCTTCGGTATTTTAACTGTTTCTGGGTTTCCCAGACTTCCGAACCAATCCATAAGTTCCGAACCAAGCTGAAACTTCCGAACCAAGCCTTCATTCGGAAGTCTAAAACTTCCGAACCAAGCCTTCATTCGGAAGTCTATAACTTCCGAACCAAGCCTTCATTCGGAAGTCTAAAACTTCCGAACCAAGCCTTCATTCGGAAGTCTAAAACTTCCGAACCAAGCCTTCATTCGGAAGTCTATAACTTCCGAACCAAGCCTTCATTCGGAAACTTCCGAACCAAACCAGAAAGTTCCGAACCGATTTCTTTTCAAAAGTTCCGAATGAATGAACCAAAGTCTTCCGAATGAATCATTAAGTTCCGCATGAGTAAAGTTCCGAATCAAGGGTAAAAGTTCCGAATCAAGGGTAAAAGTTCCGAATCAATTTTCTTGTAGTGTTACTGTTTTTCTGTTTTACTGTTTCTTTACGTTTATCTCACAATTTGTATTTTATATTTTATATTTTAACTGAAATTTCAAACTTTGATTTCAATTTTAATTTTGATCCTAATTTCAATTTTAATTCACGTTTTTATTAATTATCATTAAAGTAATTGTCTTTGATTTAATAAACCATTTTAACATTAAGTAGATTAGAAAACCAAACCCTTTTATTTAGTAACCAAGAAAAATCATTCCACTTAAGACTGAGATCAATTCGAGAGGATATCGAGAGTAAAATTGAACCAAGCAAAACCTTGTATCAGCGGTAGTGGAGCTGGCGGTAGTGGAGCTGGCGGTAGTGGAGCTGGCGGTAGTGGAGCTGGCGGTAGTGGAGCTGGCGGTAGTGGAGCTGGCGGTAGTGGAATTGGCGGTACTAATGTGAATGTGAATGCTAATAATGTGAATGCTAATGCTGGAGGAAATGTAGGAGGATTTGGAACTAATGCACATGAAGTTGGTGGCTGTACTTATGTGACGTTCATGAAGTGTGAACCTCTACCTTTTAATGGAACTGAAGGTGCTGTAGGATTAAGCCAGTGGATTGAGAAGATTGAATCGGTGTTTCGGATTAGTAAGTGTAAGGAGGAAGATAAGGTGACTTTTGCTATGGCTACTCTTAAAGGTCGTGCGTTGACTTGGTGGAACGGGAGAATTGCTTTCATGGGTCTTGATGCTGCTAATGCTACTCCTTGGGCTGAAATTAAGAAGTGGATGACTTTGGAGTTTTGTCCTCGTAGTGTGATTATTAGGTTAGAACAAGAGTTGATTCATTTGAGAATGAAAGGTGTGGACATCGATAGTTACACGAACCGATTCCATGAGTTGGCCTTGCTATGTCCTCGATTGGTTGAACCCGAAGAGATCCGAATTGAGCAATATGTTAAAGGGTTGACCAGGAATATCCGGGGGGACGTGACATCATCTAAACCACTGACCATTGATGATGCTGTTCGAATGGCCTACCAACTCATTGGACAGATAATTCAGGATAAGGAAGATGAAGCCCGTGTAGGTGAGAAAAGAAAGGGGGACGGTGATCGTGTAGATAGAGGTGATAATAGGAAGAATTTCAATCGCCGTCATAACCGGAGAAAGGGTAATGCAAATGCTCTTACCAACAACGCACCGCACAACGATGATAGATGTCCTAAGTGTGGCAAAAAGAGGCATGCTGGCGACTGCTGGAAGTGCCGAAATTACGGAAAGCTTGGACACAAGGTTGAAAGGTGTAAGAAGGGAACCATTTGCTTCAACTGTAATGAGGAAGGTCATAGGAAATCGGAATGCCCCAAGTTGAAAGCGATTGTACCTGGAAGAAACCCCCAGGGTGGTATCTACCAACTTGGAACAATTGAGGTGAAGAAAGAGGATCCGAATGTCGTTACTGGTACGTTTTTACTCAACAATCATTATGCTGTTGCTTTATTTGATTCGGGTGCTGATAGGAGCTTTGTATCCACTAAATTTAGTGCCCTTATTGATATTGAACCTGTTGAGATAAGTACCAGTTACGAGGTGGAATTGGCTGATGGTAAATTAGTGAAAACTAATAAGCTATTAGAAGGATGCTCTCTAAATCTCTTGAACTATTCCTTTCCGATTGATTTGATGTTGATAGAATTAGGTAATTTTGATATTATTATTGGTATGGATTGGTTGTCGCTGAATAATGCAACTATTTTATGTGGAGAGAAGAAGGTTAAGATTCCTCTTAGGAATAGGACGTTAGTAATTGATGGTAGTCAAGGTGAATCCTGTTTGAAAATCGTTTCATGTATTAAAGTCCAAAAGTACATCAGGAACGGTTGTGAGTTATTCTTAGCTCAAGTGACCGGGAATGAGTCTAGGGAGAAACGATTGGAAGATGTACCTATTATTTGTGAATTTCCTGAGGTATTTCCTAAAGATTTACCCAGACTTCCATCGATAAGGCAAGTAGAGTTTCGAATCGATTTAATTCCTGGTGTTGCACCGGTGGCACGTACGCCTTACCGATTAGCCCCTTCTGAATTAAAGGAGTTATCTGAGCAACTTAAGGAGTTGTCTGATAAAGGTTTTATTCGATCGAGCTCGTCGTCTTGGGGAGCTCCAGTCTTGTTCGTTAAGAAGAAGGATGGATCTTTTCGTATGTGCATTGATTATAGGGAACTGAATAAGTTGACAATTAAAAATCGATATCCTTTACCTAGGATTGATAATTTGTTTGATCAACTGCAAGGATCTAGTGTGTATTCTAAGATAGATTTGCGGTCAGGATATCACCAACTTCGCGTCCGTGAAGAAGATATTCCTATAACTGCATTTAGAACTCGTTATGGACACTATGAATTTCAAGTAATGCCATTTGGGTTAACTAACGCACCTGCGGTTTTCATGGATTGAATGAATCGAGTGTGCAAGCCCTACTTGGATAAATTTGTGATTGTGTTTATCGACAATATTCTAATCTGTTCTAAGAATGAAGATGAACATAGAGAACATTTGAGGATTGTTTTGAAATTGTTGAAGGATGAAAGGTTGTATGCTAAGTTTTCGAAGTGTGATTTCTGGTTAGATTCTCTGCAATTTCTTGGTCATGTGATTAACAAAGACGGAATTCATGTTGATCCTACCAAGGTTGAAGCTATTAAGAATTGGTCTGCACCGACAACGCCAACGGAAGTGCGACAGTTCTTAGGATTGGCTGGCTATTATAGGCGATTCATTAAAGAATTTTCTTTGATAGCTAAACCCTTGACTAAGCTTACCCAGAAGAATAAACCTTTCGTTTGGGGAAGTGATGAAGATGGAGCATTTCAGATATTGAAGAAAAAATTATGTAGTGCACCAATCTTATCATTACCCGACGGGAGTGAAGATTTTGTAGTGTATTGTGATGCATCTCTTAGAGGTTATGGAGCTGTTTTGATGCAGCGAGAGAAAGTGATAGCTTATGCTTCTAGGCAATTAAGGAAGAGTGAGGAGAATTATACTACTCATGATCTTGAGTTAGGAGCTGTAGTCTTTGCTCTTAGGTTGTGGAGACATTATCTGTATGGCACCAAGTGTACGGTATTCACCAATCATAAAAGCCTACAGTATATTCTCGACCAGAAGGAATTGAACATGAGGCAACGAAGATGGATAGAGTTGTTAAGTGACTATGATTGTGATATAAAATATCACCCGGGAAAAGCCAATGTTGTTGCCGATGCGTTAAGTAGGAAAGATAGAGAGCCTATCAGGGTGCGTTCTCTAGTCTTGACCGTGCACAATAATTTGCCTAAGCAAATTAGAAATGCACAAATAGAAGCTTGTAAGAAGGAGAATTTTGTTAATGAAGGGTTCTGAGGAGAAGGAGATCCTTTAGAGGTTAGAGCTGATGGAGTGAAATGCTTAAGAGGTCGTATGTGGATACCTAAGTTTGGAGGCTTAAGAGATTTGATTATTGATGAGACGGCTTTTATACATGGTCTCATCGTTCTTTTTGGACTTAAAATGCATTAAATATCATCAAAATACCCAAATATATGCTTGTGTTTGTTGCTTGTGTATTTTAGGTACGGATATTGAGAAAATGACAAAAGATCACAAGAATCACGCAAAAACGAACACGGGAAACGAAGCCGCACGATGAACCAAGCCCTAGTGAGGAATTTTCCAAAGAAACCCTTGAAGATTTGAAGAATATTGAAGATTGGTCCTCCAAGTTTGAAGAATTGACACTTTATACCCTTGTATCTTCATAATTACAAGTTTGGTCCCTAAAGTTTGTCAAAATTACAAAAAGGACCCTTAACTTTGAAGAATTGGCAAATTTAGTCCCTCATCAAATCTAAATTGTCAATAATGGTCCTTCAAGAAGTCAACAAACAAGTCAAGACCTTAAAGTATGAAGATATGTCAAAACCAGTCCTTGGAAAATCAAGAATATACATTAAAGGCCCTTGGAAAAGTTTTTGGAAGAATTGGTGCCAAAAATGACAACCTGCCAAAAGTTGACAAAAGGAAAATGGGCGCTGTTGCATTTATTTACAAAGTGAACAAGAAAAGAAAGAATGGGGACTTATCCTGCCAAACCACCAAACCTCCACCACCAATCCCCATCCTCCACGTCACCCCTCCCACTAACCCGTTTTTATTTATTTAATCCTTTCAAAAACACGCGCTAAACACCTGGTTTAAACTTCAACACGATCAAAACCCTTACTGTTTACATAAACCCTAATCATCAAAACCTTTAATTACTTGAAATCACACTTCAACCTTGTGCAGATTTATGATTAGGGTGGGGATAAACCTTTTTCCTCACTAAAACCTCCTGTCACTCTCACCTAGAACCTTTCCCCACATGCCATCACTCCACCTTGCACGTCCAAACAAAACCAGGCCAGAGAATCAACGACCAATGCACAGCTTCATATCCACGCATCATTCACACCCCTTGGATCATTTTGCAACACTGATTTCACCACAAGAAGCCAAGGGAAGTTCACATGGGACTTAAAATTCAAAAAAATCACCAAGGGCATTTCTGGAAAAGTAGCATTAGGGTTCCAGCATATGAATATTTTATTTATAGTTCTAGAAGCACCTTGTAAGTCCCTATATAAGGACGCATAAGTTTTAGCTTACTTCTTGTTCTTGTTTTCCTATTTTCACAACCTTGTAAAGCTTGCTTTTCTGAATGAAAATTTAAGTTTAGTGTTGATGATGAAAACGAGTTCCATTTTACTTTCAGTTTGGTTTAATCTGTTTTGAGTTTGTGCTTCAAGAAAAATCTTGTCTTTTCTTTTTTAAGTTACTGATTTCTGTTTTTAAAATTGCTAAGTCATTTAGCTAAGTACCTTGGGTTCTGATAGGCTAAGTGATAAGCTCATGATTGATCATAGCCAACTGATCTTGTTGATCAAGGGGTAGTGAGATTGTGATAGCATATTGCTTAGGTTGTGGGACCTTGAGTCTTGCATAAGACTTGTTTCTTTCATTGTCTGATTTTTATATATTAACCATAAGCCAAGCTCTAGCTCCCTTCTAGCATCATCCATAAGCTAGGGGTAAGCTTTTAGCTTCTACACAGTCTTTTCTCTCTTTCTTAGCAGGTTCAAATCATCTCATCATTTTAAAGAAATACTGGGTGTGTGTGTCTTTGAAGACCACCACTAGCACCTTTACTTGCATACTTGATCTGCACAAGCCCCAGCTTGTAGGAGAAGGCATAGCAGCCTTAGTGGGGCCTGGATGTGGGTCTCACAGGGTAACACTCTAGTTCCTTGTTTTAGTTCTCAAAATTTTGTGATTTAAATGTCTTGATGAATTTGTATGAAAATCTGTTTAAGTGTTTGTTAGTTGTTTGATTATGCTGGTTTATGCTTTGAATGCATGTTTAGATAGCTTTGAATCAGATTTGGGTAGATTTGTTTAGGATTGCTTTGTTAAAATTTGTGTTTACTGAATTAAAGGAGTGTTTGGGACAAGGGATTAGCAAGAATTGTGATAAAATTTCATGTTTAAACCTGTCTAGAAACATCACCTAGGTTATATTTGAGTGCTATATGCTCTTTGGTTTCAGTTTGAGTAGGTTTTAAACACTTTTGCATGTTTAAAAAGGTAAAACATAGCTAAAATCAGAATCTGCTTGTGTGACTGATTTTTGAGTAATTTTGCTATCAAACTTTGTAGGTTGTTAGATTTTAGGGTGTTTGAGGATTGTGTGTCACTTGTATGCATGCTTGTGAGCTCATTTCCAAGATATAATGTTTTAAAATTCAGATTTGTGCATGAAACATCAACAATTGTTCATCAGACCTGTTTAGTGCTTAATCAATAACTTTTAGGCTTAATTGGTGCTTATTTTTGTTAAGTGACTGCTTGTTTTTGTGTGATTATTGACTCTTTATACTCCAAAGAGTATAAGGGTGCCTTATTGTCCTAAATAAGCTATCAAAATAAGCTTTCCTAAGCTTATTGAAAAACAAACCAAAAATTTACACTGTCAGTGGGAACTCTTTTCCCACTGCTAGTGTCTTTTTTACCACTGCTGAGCTAAAGGACAAAAGTCCAGTACATGTCACTATCTGTTTTCTTCCCTTTTTGTCTTTAGTGCCCAAATAGTGGAATTAGATCTTGAAACCAGTTCCATTATTTTTCTTATTTAATTTAGGATTTTTCTGTTTAATTAAAATTTTTATTACTGTTCATTTAGTAATTTTTAGATTATTTAGCTATTTTTAATTAACTTTAAAGTTTCTGTTTTTGTCTTTTAGTGCCAAAAAGTAATATTTTTAGGTTTAATCAATTTTTCTGAACTTAGAATGATATTCTAAGGATTTTGGTTAAAAAAGATTTTACTGTTCATCCTTTTATTAATTTTTAGAATTAATTTAAGTCAATTAGGGTTTTAATTAAACTAGTTTTGTCACTTAGTGGAGAATTTAATATTTTTCAAGATTTTTCATTTTTCTACTGTTCATTAGAGTAAAATAGGATTTTTAAAATTGGTAGATTATTTTTAGCATTATTTAATTATTTTTTTATAATTATTTTAATTTTAAAATAGTTTTTAGTAATTTAAAAATAGAAAAATAGTATTTAAATATGATAAAGAATACTTTTTAGTTTTTAGATAATATAAGTAAGTTATTTGTTCAATAAAATCATATTTTGGACATTTTGATTAATTATATTTAATTTTAGGGCTTTAATTAGCATTTAAAATTGAATATTTAATTAATAAAAGGTTTTAAAATATTTTTATTGGATTTTATTCCTTATTTATATTATTTTAGACTTGTTTTAGCTTATAATAAATTTTTAGATTGAAATTTTTAATTTTGAAGCGTTTTGCGACTTTACGTTTACACCTTTTTCGTCGTAGTTTAATTCGTAGTCGTATCCGTCTTCTCTTTCCTTTCTTATTTCTTTTTCAATTAATATAATCTCAAACAAAAATCAACTCTTAACACAACGCACTTGCCTCCTCGAGAACGAACTCACCTAGGGTCATTCACACACGGCTTTCCTAAATCGTTGTGCACTTGCCCTAATTTATTGCTCTCTTTTCCTAAAGGGTTGCAAAACTCCAACATCATTTTGGCGCCGCTGCCGGGGAGGCGTGTTGTGTTTTGGTTGAACCATTGTTGTTTTCTATATTAGCCATAAAAGTATTTGTATTAATAGCACTCTATTAATACTTATTATCTTTTTTCTATTTTTGTGAATATTATTACTATATTGTATACGTAGAACAATAAATTTACAAGTACTCCAAATACGTGAGCGATCACAACCTTGATTCGGGATTTCATCACTCGATCATTGTATTCGAATCTCAAACCAAAGAAAAAAGGCAAAAATAGATAAATACTTTCGTGAAGCTTGATTTTGATAATACAAACTATAAGGTGGGTATAAGGCGGTTGTATTTCACGACCTAAAGGAAAAAGGCTCTTAAGTGCTTCGCGCCGCCTCGTTTCCTCCGCTTGCTTGTGCGTATTTGATTTTGAGAGTGAATCGAGGGTTTTGCCGCCCAAAGTATTACTAAGTATCATATATATTTTCTTGGTTTCATTTGATTAAACCCTCTTGAACGATTTGGTGTTCCACCATCGTTCTAAAGTCATCGAAGGCGTTCACTTCACGTGATCGTTTTCATTCCTTGAGGCTTCTTTAATCGAGAGATTTGATTAAGGAAGAGATTTGTAGATTTTGGTCTACTTAATACATTCCAAAAAATCCAAAAAAGTTAAAAACAATCAAAAACCACAAAAAAATTGAAAAAGTAAAAACACCAAAAAGAATCTTCTTTGCTCGCCTTCTCGTTGTACGTGACGTTTATGCAAACTCGCTCTAAAGCTAGACGTGCTCGTAAACGAAGAAACAAATGACTCACTCCTACTAGTGAGGACTCTCCTATTGACGAACCCATTGTAGTGAAAGAAGCACCCATGGCTAATCGAACTATGATGGAGTTGCTTCAAGCACCCACCGAGGGTTATGGAGAAGAGATTGTGATTCCCGCTATCTATGCGGAGAATTTTGAGGTTAAGACGGGTTTGTTGTCCATGATTCAAAACAACAAGTTTCGAGGGGACGAAAAGGACAACCCGCATAACCACATTCGCCAATTTAATCGTCTCACCGCCACGTGCAAGTTTAAGGACGTCTCAAACGACTCGATTAAGATGATGCTTTTTCCGTATTCCTTAGCGGGGCCCGCAAAAATTTGGTTAGAGAAAGAGCCACCCAATTCTATATTGACGTGGAAGGATCTCGTTTCAAAATTCGTGAACCAATTTTTTCCGCCCTCTAAGACTACGCACTTGAAAAACGAGATTTCAAAGTTTTCACAAGAGTTTAATGAGAGTTTTTCAACGGTTTGGAATAGGTTTAAGGAAATGTTGCACGAATGTCCTCATCATGGTTTTTCCGACTTGCATCAAATAGACACGTTTTACAATGGCTTGAACGATCATGAGCGTGATTATCTTAATGCCGCCGCGGGTGGTAATTTCTTGTGTAAGACGGTCGAGGAAGCATTGGTAATTATTGAGAATAGGTCTAAGGTGTATAGTCCTCGTAGCACGTCGAGTGTTCGTAAGGCTTCGTCTTCATCTTCACCTAGTTTGTCACACACCGTTGATGCTTGCCAAGTCGAGGCTAATTTGGAGAACAAAATTTTTGATATAGTGAAAGGCTTGTTAGTTGAGTTTAAAGTTGGTGAACAACCCGCTCCCGCTACGATTAAAGCGGTTGAGGTTTCTTGTATGTATTGTGGTGGAGCTCACGATTATTCCGAGTGCATTACCAACGGTGGTAACACTTCGAGTGCCTTCGCGGCCGCGGGAACTTATAACCAAAACGGTCAAGTTCCTCGCACTAATCAATTGACTCCACCGGGTTTTTCACCAAATCAAAATGCTAACAATTATCAAAACAATCAAGTTGGTTACCAAGGCAATCAAAGGAACAATTTTAAGGGTAATAACAACTATGGGAACAAGGGAGTAGTAGTAGTAGCCAATTGCAAAATCAAAATCAAAACCGTAATTTTCAAAATGCAAGTCAAGGTCTTCAAAACAATAAAGAACTTCCAATAGACTTTTTGAATTACGCTACTTCAAATGATAAGATTTTGGAAAACATTCAAGAGCAAATGGCTAATCAAGCTAAGGACACGGCTAAGAACGCAAAGGAGTTAGCTAATTTCATTAAGGAAAATCTAGCCATGAGAAATGAATTGAAAAATGATTTTGCTAACCAAATTCGAGGTCAAAACAACAAGATAGAGCAAAGTCATGCTAGGCTTGAACAAATAATTGACCAAAAAGCCGCTATCCAAGATGTGAAGTTTAATAATTTTGATGCTAAGCTTAATGCAATTTTAGAAGCCGTAATGGGAAACAAAGCCTCTACTTCGGGTAGTTTGCCTAGTAACACCGTTTCAAACCCGAAGGGAGAGATGAAAGTGATTACCACACGTAGTGGTAAGGCACTTAAAGAACCGACTCCTCAACCAATTACTCCAACGGTGGAGGAAATTGAGGAAGAACCCGAGGTGGTGGTCGAAAAGGAGCATATTTCAAGCCCACAAAGTACCGCTCATGCCACACCTACGGTTGACCCATCACCCATATTGGAACCCGAGATTCCAAAGGCTATGCCTATGCCCCAACCCACACCACCCTTGCCTTACCCATCGAGACTTAGGAAGGAGAAACGACAAGAGCGCGACAACTACCAATTTGAGATTTTTATGAAAATGTTTCGTGATTTGCACTTTAATGTGAGTTTCGCCGATGCCTTGGTCATGATGCCTCGATTTGCCGCTAACTTTAAGAGTATGTTGAACAACAAGGAGAAATTACACCAAAAGTCTAGTTGTTCGTCGGTTTATCTTAATCGCATACCTCAAAAAGTCGGTGATCCCGGTAAATTTTTGATCCCTTGTGCAATTCAAGATATGGAAGAATGCTATGCCTTGGCCGATCTTGGTGCTAGCATTAACTTGATGCCACTTGCAATCTACAAGTCGCTCAATCTTCCTAATCTTACTCATTCACGAATGTCTATTGAGTTGGCCGACCATTCCACGATACTTGCATGTGGTTTGGCGGAAGACGTTTTTGTGAAAGTGGGGAAGTTCTACTATCCCGTAGACTTTATTGTTGTTGACATCCCCACGGATCCTCAAGTTCCTCTTATTTTAGGTCGTTCGTTTTTAGATACGTCTATGGCTTTGATTGATGTGCATGCTAGAAAGATCACCTTACGTTTCAACGACGAGGAACTTGTTATAAACGCAACTCAAAATTCTCAACTTTCTCATGTTTATTCCGTTGCTACCATAAACCTCGTTGATATGATCGACGTGGTTTGCGAGGAATTTTCACAAAAAGTTTTAGGGTTTGGTGATGAAGAAACTAGTGGCAATCCCACTATGTTAGATCCAATTCTTGATAATTCGACACCAACCTTCACTCCTTTCGAAGGTGGTGGTTTTACGTTGGAAGAATTCGATGTTCCACGTACTTGTGACGAAGACCTCGACAACTATGAGGACTTCTCGATTATCAAGGATTTTCTCAACGATTTCCCATTTCCTCCACCCGAGGAGGTTATGAGTATCGAGCCTAAATCTTCACTTGAGGAACCACCTATTCTCGAGTTGAAAGATTTACCTCCTCACCTCGAATATGTCTATTTGGAGGAGGACGACAAGTTGCCGGTTATTATTGCGAAGGAACTTTCGAATGATGAAAAAACCGCACTTGTCGATGTTCTTAAGGATCACAAAGGGGCGATTGCGTGGAAGTTATCCGACATTAAGGGAATCGATCCCAAATTTTGTACACACAAAATATTAATGGAGGAAGATTTCAAGCCAACAATCCAAAGTCAAAGGAGGGTGAACCCCAAAATTCACGATGTCATCAAAAAGGAGGTCCTTAAACTCCTTGACGCGGGAATGATTTACCCTATTTCCGATAGCCCTTGGGTGAGTCCTATTCATTGTGTCCCTAAAAAGGGAGGGATGACCGTTGTGCCAAACGATGCCAACGAGTTGATTCCCACAAGACTCGTGACCGGATGGAGAGTGTGCATTGACTATCGTAAGTTGAATGAAGCCACTCGAAAAGACCATTTTCCCTTGCCCTTCATGGACCAAATGTTGGAGCGTCTTGCGGGAAACGATTTCTATTGCTTTTTAGATGGTTTTTCCGGTTACTTCCAAATTCCCATCGATCCTCGTGATCAAGAAAAAACTACGTTTACGTGTCCATATGGAACGTTTGCCTATCGTAGAATGCCATTTGGACTTTGTAATGCACCGGGAACTTTCCAACGATGCATGATGGCTATTTTTCATGATATGATCGAGAAGACGATGGAAGTCTTCATGGATGACTTTTCCGTGTTTGGTGATTCCTTTACTTCGTGTTTGTCGAACCTTGAGAGAATGTTAAAACGTTGTGAGGAAACCAACCTTGTGCTTAATTGGGAAAAGTGTCATTTTATGGTTAAAAGTGGAATCGTCTTAGGGCACAAGGTCTCGAAAGCGGGGATTGAGGTAGATCAAGCTAAGGTAGACGTCATCGCCAAATTACCTCATCCCAAAACCGTCAAGGGAGATAGGAGTTTCCTAGGCCACGCGGGCTTTTATCGACGATTCATCAAGGATTTCTCGAAGATTTCTCGTCCCATTACACATCTTCTTGAAAAAGAGGCACGTTTTGTCTTTGACGAAGATTGTGTACGAGCCTTTGAGATCCTTAAAAGGAAACTTACCGAAGCTCCCATTCTTGTTGCTCCAAATTGGAACCTCCCCTTTGAGCTTATGTGTGATGCAAGTGATTACGCTATTGGGGCCGTTTTGGGGCAACGTCATGATAAGCACTTCTTGCCTATTCACTATGCTAGCAAGACGATGACCGAGGCTCAACTTAAATACACTACAACGGAAAAGGAGTTCCTTGCCGTGGTGTATGCATTTGAGAAATTCCGACCTTACCTCGTCTTGACGAAATGCATAGTGTATACGGACCATTCGGCTATCAAGTATCTCATGGCTAAACAAGATGCAAAGCCGAGATTACTTCGTTGGATTCTCCTCCTTCAAGAATTTGATCACAAAATCGTTGACAAAAAAGGAGCCGAGAATCTAGCGGCCGATCATCTCTCTCGTTTGGAAGATCCTCACCAAAGTGTTTACGAGCCTAAGGAAATCACCGAAACATTTCCGCTTGAAACACTTGGTGTAGTGAATTCCAAACTTGATTCTTCCACCCCATGGTTTGCGGATTTTGCAAATTACCATGCGGGTAACTTCATCATTAAGGGTATGACAACTCAAGAAAAACGAAAATTCTTTCGTGATGTCAAGTTCTATTTTTGGAACGACCCTTACTTGTTTCGAACGTGTGCGGATCAAATCATCCGCCGTTGTGTATTTGGCACCGAAGCTTCTAACATCCTTAGAGCTTGCCATGAGGGACCCACGGGTGGTCACCACGGTGCTAATCTCACGGCTAAAAAGGTGTTTGATGCCGGCTTCTTTTGGCCTACTATTTACCGAGATGCACAAGATCTTGTGAAGTCTTGTGATTCATGCCAACGACAAGGAAAAGCCTCACAAAAAGATGAAATGCCACAAAATATCATTCAAGTATGTGAGATCTTTGACGTTTGGGGCATAGACTTTATGGGGCCGTTCCCATCATCTCGTGGTAATAAGTACATCCTTGTTGTGGTTGACTACCTTTCTAAGTGGGTGGAGGCAAAGGCCTTGCCCACCAATGATGCTCGTGTGGTAGTTAAGTTCTTGAAAAGTTTGTTTGCTAGGTTTGGAACCCCTCGTGCTATCATAAGCGATCGTGGAACCCATTTTTGTAATGACCAATTCGAAAGGGTTCTAAGGAAATATGGAGTTACACATCGTCTTTCTACGGCTTATCACCCACAAACGAGTGGGCAAGTCGAGGTTTCAAACCGAGCATTGAAGTGGATCTTGGAGAGATCCGTGGGGGAAAACCGACAATCTTGGTCGGATAAGTTAGACGATGCGTTATGGGCCTTTAGGACCGCTCATAAGACACCCATTGGGTGCACTCCCTATAAGCTTGTGTATGGAAAGAATTGTCATTTGCCTATCGAGTTAGAACACAAGGCTTATTGGGCCCTAAAGCATTGTAATGATGACAGGGAGACCGCGGGAAAACACCGGAAAATGCAATTAAATGAATTGGATGAATTAAGGGATATTGCTTATGAAAATTCATTGATTTACAAAGAGAAAACTAAAAAGTTGCATGATTCAAAAATTAAAAACCGGGTTTTTAACATTGGGGATCAAGTTTTACTTTTTAATTCAAGGTTGAAAATATTTTCCGGTAAATTGAAATCCCGTTGGTCCGGTCCATTCACCGTGACTCAAGTGTTTCCGTATGGGACCATCGAGCTAGCTCAAGATGATGGTCCTAACTTCAAGGTGAATGGACATAGGTTGAAGCACTACTTTGGCGGGGAAGTTCCATCCTTGAACTACCTCGACCAAGTCACCTTCCCCAATGATAATTAGTATTGAGGGGATCGAGTCGAGCTCATGACTCGGTAATCAAAAACGAGGTGCCTCGTGGGGGAGTCCCATGCTTATCCTATGTACATATTATCGCTTTCTTAGTCTAATGTAGCTTACGTGTGGGGATTCGTGCCCTTCCAACCTTTGTTCCATGGTTGTTTGTGATATGTGGTTTTTAGATCATAATCTTCACGATTGGAGCCTCTCGTGTTCGTTTTATGGGAGCACTCGATCGTTTGCTTTGGAGACATTTCTCAATATCCATGATATATCCTTTATTGTTCTAACCTTAGGTTTTTAGCACACTTCATAAACGGCTATTAATTTAATGGTTACACCCTTTCCATGCTAGATTAGGCATTCGACTTCGTCTCTAGTATGGGGGTGTTTGCACCCCTAGACTCGAAACATTAAGGACAATGTTTAACTTTAGTATGGGGGGGTGAATAGATACTTGCCTTGCCAAACCTTCACGCTTTCCAAAGTTTATCGTTTTGTTTATCGTTTTGTTGCAAAATAAGGCTAAAAATGGCCAAATTTTAAAATTTTTCTCATATTTTATAAGTGTTTGAAGACACGAATGTAGGTTTTCCGATGGCGAGAATAAGAGTAATTTTTGACTCGACCGTGCGTGTTGAGCACTTAGCTTTGATTCCTTAACTACACATTAGGCTAAGTCTCTTAAATGAGGACGAGAAATGATAGAGTTAATTATAAGTTACTATGCTAAACGTAGAGTACTCGTATTCTTTCAAAAACTCATGTGTTCTCGTTGTTTGCTTATTCTCCCTTCACATGTAAATATTTTTTGCTTAATAAATATTGACTTAGCGGTTTAGTTAGGATTGTTGGGTTTCTAGTCTTTTCTAGTAGCTTCCGTGTAATTAAATTAGGAAGACATTAAGATATCGCCAGCGTCACGGTTTTGAAGTATTGGCAACCCGAATAATCGAAAGCTTCACCTAATAATAAGATTTCAAGTGCTCACCTAAATCAAGCAAACAATTTGAAAGCCCCACAAGGCCTAAAATCTATGCAAAATTGAAGTGAATCAAGCCTTAATCTTCGAAGCTTTAAAGATCCAAAATTCGCTTTAGCGTGAGGATATACGTCTTTGGCTAATAAAACCACCGATGAGGCGGATAATAAAAGGCAAGGCAAGACCGAAGTCATAATAAAAGCTTCATGGCGAAGTTGAATAAAAGATGGAGGTAAACCAAAGATAATAAGGCCCTTCCGTTAGGGGGCGTATAAAAGTCTTGGTAATAAGTCTCATGTTCAAAACCGTTATAAAACCGTGTTTATCGATTCTTCTTGTCAACTTAATTTTATAACATCGTTGTCTATTAGGAGGGGTTATTGATTTTATGGTCTTAGTTACACCGTTAGGACTCTATTTTTAGACCTAAATCTCTATTATCGCATAAGTCAACAATGTATCCTCGTGAAACATTCAAGACAAAATAAAATATAAGAGATACAACTTAGGAATAATGGGAGGATAAGTACGTGATTAGGGCATATGAGTAGTGTTAGCATTACTAACTTATAATGACAATGATCTTGTTGCACGCTTGGCATGGAATTGGAGTGAAAATCGAGGACGATGAAATTATTTCTAACGAAGCATTCACGTGTTCTTATTCTATGAACCTAAACGTCCCATTTTGCGATGAAAATCATACATTATGTCTATAACACAAGTAATAGTAATAGTAGTAGTGTAGCTAGTTCATCATTTCAATAAAGTGAATAAAATGAATTTTGGAGATGCTACGATACTTTATTCTAGCATTGCGTGAGGGCACGGCAATGGTTTAGTATGTGGGAGTGATGAGACGGCTTTTATACATGGTCTCATCGTTCTTTTTTGACTTAAAATGCATTAAATATCATCAAAATACCCAAATATATGCTTGTGTTTGTTGCTTGTGTATTTTAGGTACGGATATTGAGAAAATGACAAAAGATCACAAGAATCACGCAAAAACGAACACGGGAAACGAAGCCGCACGATGAACCAAGCCCTAGTGAGGAATTTTCCAAAGAAAACCCTTGAAGATTTGAAGAATATTGAAGATTGGTCCTCCAAGTTTGAAGAATTGACACTTTATACCCTTGTATCTTCATAATTACAAGTTTGGTCCCTAAAGTTTGTCAAAATTACAAAAAGGACCCTTAACTTTGAAGAATTGGCAAATTTAGTCCCTCATCAAATCTAAATTGTCAATAATGGTCCTTCAAGAAGTCAACAAACAAGTCAAGACCTTAAAGTATGAAGATATGTCAAACAGTCCTTGGAAAATCAAGAATATACATTAAAGGCCCTTGGAAAAGTTTTTGGAAGAATTGGTGCCAAAAATGACAACCTGCCAAAAGTTGACAAAAGGAAAATGGGCGCTGTTGCATTTATTTACAAAGTGAACAAGAAAAGAAAGAATGGGGACTTATCCTGCCAAACCACCAAACCTCCACCACCAATCCTCATCCTCCACATATCCCCTCCCACTAACCCGTTTTTATTTATTTAATCCTTTCAAAAACACGCGCTAAACACCTGGTTTAAACTTCAACACGATCAAAACCCTTACTGTTTACATAAACCCTAATCATCAAAACCTTTAATTACTTGAAATCACACTTCAACCTTGTGCAGATTTATGATTAGGGTGGGGATAAACCTTTTTCCTCACTAAAACCTCCTGTCACTCTCACCTAGAACCTTTCCCCACATGCCATCACTCCACCTTGCACGTCCAAACAAAACTAGGCCAGAGAATCAACGACCAATGCACAGCTTCATATCCACGCATCATTCACACCCCTTGGATCATTTTGCAACACTGATTTCACCACAAGAAGCCAAGGGAAGTTCACATGGGACTTAAAATTCAAAAAAATCACCAAGGGCATTTCTGGAAAAGTAGCATTAGGGTTCCAGCATATGAATATTTTATTTATAGTTCTAGAAGCACCTTGTAAGTCCCTATATAAGGACGCATAAGTTTTAGCTTACTTCTTGTTCTTGTTTTCCTATTTTCACAACCTTGTAAAGCTTGCTTTTCTGAATGAAAATTTAAGTTTAGTGTTGATGATGAAAACGAGTTCCATTTTACTTTCAGTTTGGTTTAATCTGTTTTGAGTTTGTGCTTCAAGAAAAATCTTGTCTTTTCTTTTTTAAGTTACTGATTTCTGTTTTTAAAATTGCTAAGTCATTTTGCTAAGTACCTTGGGTTCTGATAGGCTAAGTGATAAGCTCATGATTGATCATAGCCAACTGATCTTGTTGATCAAGGGGTAGTGAGATTGAGATAGCATATTGCTTAGGTTGTGGGACCTTGAGTCTTGCATAAGACTTGTTTCTTTCATTGTCTGATTTTTATATATTAACCATAAGCCAAGCTCTAGCTCCCTTCTAGCTTCATCCATAAGCTAGGGGTAAGCTTTTAGCTTCTACACAGTCTTTTCTCTCTTTCTTAGCAGGTTCAAATCATCTCATCATTTTAAAGAAATACTGGGTGTGTGTGTCTTTGAAGACCACCACTAGCACCTTTACTTGCATACTTGATCTGCACAAGCCCCAGCTTGTAGGAGAAGGCATAGCAGCCTTAGTGGGGCCTGGATGTGGGTCTCACAGGGTAACACTCTAGTTCCTTGTTTTAGTTCTCAAAATTTGGTGATTTAAATGTCTTGATGAATTTGTATGAAAATCTGTTTAAGTGTTTGTTAGTTGTTTGATTATGCTGGTTTATGCTTTGAATGCATGTTTAGATAGCTTTGAATCAGATTTGGGTAGATTTGTTTAGGATTGCTTTGTTAAAATTTGTGTTTACTGAATTAAAGGAGTGTTTGGGACAAGGGATTAGCAAGAATTGTGATAAAATTTCATGTTTAAACCTGTCTAGAAACATCACCTAGGTTATATTTGAGTGCTATATGCTCTTTGGTTTCAGTTTGAGTAGGTTTTAAACACTTTTGCATGTTTAAAAAGGTAAAACATAGCTAAAATCAGAATCTGCTTGTGTGACTGATTTTTGAGTAATTTTGCTATCAAACTTTGTAGGTTGTTAGATTTTAGGGTGTTTGAGGATTGTGTGTCACTTGTATGCATGCTTGTGAGCTCATTTCCAAGATATAATGTTTTAAAATTCAGATTTGTGCATGAAACATCAGCAATTGTTCATCAGACCTGTTTAGTGCTTAATCAGTAACTTTTAGGCTTAATTGGTGCTTATTTTTGTTAAGTGACTGCTTGTTTTTGTGTGATTATTGACTCCTTATACTCCAAAGAGTATAAGGGTGCCTTATTGTCCTAAATAAGCTATCAAAATAAGCTTTCCTAAGCTTATTGAAAAACAAACCAAAAATTTACACTGTCAGTGGGAACTCTTTTCCCACTGCTAGTGTCTTTTTTACCACTGCTGAGCTAAAGGACAAAAGTCTAGTACATGTCACTATCTGTTTTCTTCCCTTTTTGTCTTTAGTGCCCAAATAGTGGAATTAGATCTTGAAACCAGTTCCATTATTTTTCTTATTTAATTTAGGATTTTTCTGTTTAATTAAAATTTTTATTACTGTTCATTTAGTAATTTTTAGATTATTTAGCTATTTTTAATTAACTTTAAAGTTTCTGTTTTTGTCTTTTAGTGCCAAAAAGTAATATTTTTAGGTTTAATCAATTTTTCTGAACTTAGAATGATATTCTAAGGATTTTGGTTAAAAAAGATTTTACTGTTCATCCTTTTATTATTTTTTAGAATTAATTTAAGTTAATTAGGGTTTTAATTAAACTAGTTTTGTCACTTAGTGGAGAATTTAATATTTTTCAAGATTTTTCATTTTTCTATTGTTCATTAGAGTAAAATAGGATTTTTAAAATTGGTAGATTATTTTTAGCATTATTTAATTATTTTTTTATAATTATTTTAATTTTAAAATAGTTTTTAGTAATTTAAAAATAGAAAAATAGTATTTAAATATTATAAAGAATACTTTTTAGTTTTTAGATAATATAAGTAAGTTATTTGTTCAATAAAATCATATTTTGGACATTTTGATTAATTATATTTAATTTTAGGGCTTTAATTAGCATTTAAAATTGAATATTTAATTAATAAAAGGTTTTAAAATATTTTTATTGGATTTTATTCCTTATTTATATTATTTTAGACTTGTTTTAGCTTATAATAAATTTTTAGATTGAAATTTTTAATTTTGAAGCTTTTTGCGACTTTACGTTTACACCTTTTTCGTCGTAGTTTAATTCGTAGTCGTATCCGTCTTCTCTTTCCTTTCTTATTTCTTTTTCAATTAATATAATCTCAAAAAAAAATCAACTCTTAACACAACGCACTTGCCTCCTCGAGAACGAACTCACCTAGGGTCATTCACACACGGCTTTCCTAAATCGTTGTGCACTTGCCCTAATTTATTGCTCTCTTTTCCTAAAGGGTTGCAAAACTCCAACATCAATTATGTTAGAATCCCATAAATCTAAGTATTCCATTCATCCGGGATCTGATAAGATGTACCATGATTTGAAGAAGTTGTACTGGTGGCCGAATATGAAAGCTGACATAGCTATGTATGTTCTTCAATGCTTGACTTGTGCTAGGGTCAAAGCCGAACATCAAAAGCCATCAGGACTACTTCAACAACCAAAGATTCCTGAATGGAAGTGGGAGCGAATTATGATGGACTTTATCACCAAGCTTCCTAGAACATCATCTGGAAAAAATTCGATTTGGGTTATTGTCGATAGACTTACCAAATCAGCACACTTCATTCCGGTTAAAGAGCAGTTCTCACTGGAGAAGCTGACTCGTATATACCTGGATAATGTTGTATGCAAGCATGGAGTGCCTGTATCGATCATTTCAGATCGAGATCCTAGATTCGCATCGAATTTTTGGAAATCTCTCCAAAGATCTTTGGGAACGAATCTCGACATGAGCACTGCTTATCACCCCCAGACTGATGGGCAGAGTGAAAGGACGATACAAACACTGGAAGATATGTTGAGAGCTTGTGTGTTAGACTTTGGTAAGAATTGGGATAAACATTTGTCGTTAGCAGAGTTTTCGTATAACAATAGTTACCATTCTAGTATTAAGGCTGCACCGTTTGAAGCTTTGTATGGTAGGAAGTGTAGATCTCCTGTATGTTGGAGTGAAGTTGGGGATACCCAGCTCACGGGACCGGAATTGATCCGGGAGACTACAGAGATGATAGTTCAGATTAAGAATAGGTTGTTGACTGCCCGTAGTAGACAGAAAAGTTACGCGGATGTGCGGCGGAAGCCAATGGAGTTTGAAGTGGGTGACCGAGTAATGTTGAAGGTATCACCATGGAAAGGCGTTATAAGATTTGGAAAGCGAGGAAAATTGAATCCCCGTTATATTGGACCCTTTAAGATTTTATCTAGAGTAGGTCCGGTGGCTTACAAACTAGAGTTACCCCCCAGAACTTCATGGTGTTCACAACACATTCCATGTATCTAATCTGAAGAAATGTCTAGCAGTGAGTGATGAGAAAATTTCGTTAGGTAAGGTTCGAATAGATGGGAAGTTGCATTTTATCAAAGAGCCCGTAGAAGTTATGGACCGTGAGGTAAAGCAACTGAAACAAAGTCGGATACCTAATGTCAAGATCCGATGGAATTCAAAGCATGGACCGGAGTATACTTGGGAACGAGAGGATGAAATGTGGAAGAAATATCCACACCTCTTCGATTTCAATAAGAAACGGACATCCAAATGAAATGGATCACGAGGACGTTGATCCCTTTTAGGAGGAAAAGCTGTGACAATCTAACATTTTCAGGTAGTGAAATATTTTCTCGTATGATATTTTGAAACTTATTTTTGTGTTGGTTGATGAACTCACAATTTACGGATTTAAATTTGGGCTTACGTGTATAATTTGGCGTCTTTTACGACTAAACCGGAAACCTTAGGATTACGTATTTACGTTTTTGAACTCCGTTTTTGATGAGACAATTTTTATTGGATTCGTTTTGTGACGTTGATTCATAATTTATAAAAAACGTTTTTCGTAAAACGACCCGAGGGCACGCAAATCGAGAAAACTAGAATCGAGAAATACCCGTAAACTAGTGAGATGGGACAAAACACATTGTCCCACCCCACTAGCTTAAGTGGGACAGCACACTTGACACCACACCATGAAGGTGGCATCAAGTTAGCTTAACTTACACCAAGTGTAAGCCTAGCTTACATTTTAAGCTTTCAACTTTCCACTAACTCTCAAAACTAGCAACTAGTTTCTCATTCCACCATTTCTTACATGCAAACCAACATCAAACTCTCTCAAACCACTCCCCATTGTCGTCCACTATCAAGCAACAAACACCCCTTTTGATCTCTTCTAGCCATGAAACACATGTTTACTAGCTCTATTAAGGAGTTATCTTGAAGCCTTGATCATTTGGTTGCCATATTAACATCATTGGAGGTGATTTGCTTGTGTCCAAGGGCTGATTTTCCAACATATGTTCTTGATATTTGATGGTCTTGGAGTTACTTGTGGTGTTCATCAAGTTCTTGTCTTCTAAAAACAAGAAAAACACTTGGTTGGTAAAGAAGATCATCCTCTCCATTTTTCTCTTGTTATTTTGTAAAGAACAAATGTATTTTCTTTCATTTTGTATATGTATATGATGTATATATGATGATAAAAATGTTATGTGGGGATCAAGTGTTGATAGATATGCTTAAAAATGTTAATAACTATAAGAAATGAGGCTAAAATCTTGATTATTTAGTTGGCTGTATAAAAACAGTATATAACTAAAAGATGAACTGATAAAATTGCATGGTATGATCCATTTACAGTAAGTACAAGATGTTATACACATGTGAGAGTTGGCCATGCAATGGAATCTAAATAATGAGTGAGATATGATCAAAACAAGTTAGGTGGTCTAATCTGAATAAGCAGTTTTGTAGGGACTGTTAAGGCAAGTTAAAATCAAAATGGGCAGTAGCTATAACTAAGTTAAATGTAGCACATAATATGAAGAACATGTCACCCAAAAATGAGCTTCTAATTCATTATAGAACTCTAGATATGGTAAAAATGGTGAACATGAAGATAAAAATCAGATTTTTAAGAATTAATGTTTATTATTATTATATAAGCACTCACATTTTAATGTATAAAATGTAAAAATAAAAACCCACTAACTTATAAAACTTATTTATATAAATATATAAAAGGTTAATTAAATGGATACATTATATAAATGGTAATGAAATAATATTTATAAGTAATAAAAACTATAAACTTGATTTTTACGACTTTTTCGGCTATTACCGTAAAATTAACATTTTTCGCCAAATAAAACTTAGACGACCAAACCCGTCTAATGTAAAGTTTATAAAAGTCATATACTGATGTATAAGTAACTAATACAAGTAAAAACCGATAAAACCCGAACTATAAGAAATACGGACATTAACGAGCTAACTAAACATATTGGACTAATAATTGGACTAAAAAAGATAAATACTTGTAAAAAGAACTTATTGGGCTTAACCCATTTGGGCCCAACATGAAAAGTATATATACTGATAATATAGGTATAAAAGGGATTACAACAAGTTAAAGAACTTATAAAAGGCTTATTGGACTTAAAACGTGAAAATAGTTAAAACTAGCAAACTAGTAAAACGTTGCCAAAACGTAAACACTAAAATGAGTAAACAAGGATGTATAAACCCACTTGATCATCATCATATGTATAAAATCATCATATGTATATTGTTATTTTGATAAAAGTCATTGGACCGAGTCTAAGACCGATTATTATTTATATAGGTTTCCGTGACCGAAGCACGCCCGTAGCCGATAATCCGCCTTTCATTAACAACGTGAGTTCATAGCCTCGCACTCTTTTAAATGTTTTATAAAATGATTTGTAAACCCGCGAGGGAGATAACATGCTAGATTTTATAAAAATAGAACACAAGTAGTCCCGATGGTATGCTTAATGATATGGACCCGAATGATGCTATGACCCTATAAACGAGACTAAAAGGATTATTAGTAGTTAGGTTATGTCACTTAAAGTCCCATTAGCATGAATTGTGAACTACCGGGATTTGGTAGACACTTATGCATTTGATAGTACTATTTGGGGACGATCACCCCAGTTCGTGCCTTGACGGTTGATCCCCGTTGTACCACATTGATTGGTAAGCGAATTTATGTATGAGAAGATTCCACAGCGTGATTTTTGTGACGACACGCTAACTTAGATGGGCAAGCTGTTTGTCGGGTTCGCGGCCCGCTGTTTTCATAGTAAGGTAACAATGTCATGCGGCTAATAATAATCCTACAATGTACTATACAACCTATATAATTCAAATACAATGTATCCTATACATAATACGACGCTATTAACGATGAATATATTACCTATCATGGTAATATAGAGACTACGGTCTCATGGACGGTTTAAGATGTATGCTTGATTTATATATTGCCTGACTAGCAATATGGGGATTTACTTCCGATATTATGCTTGTGTTCTGATTTTAAATGATTGTTTTATATAACGGTTTTTATTAAACTCTATGAATTCACTCGGCATTCGCTGATATGATTTTTTCATATTTTTATCTCAGGTGCTTGAAGGTAATCCGGATGGAGATCGACTCTGATGGCCCACATGTTATTAAAAATGTTCTTTCGATCTATGTTTTGTAAACTTAATGACCTGTATAATTTGGGACCTGTTGTACGCTTTTGAAACTTTTTATCGAATGAATGTATGTTAAACCTGGAACAACCATTTTTATGTGTTGTCTATGATTGGAGTTATTGTGCTATCCCGTAACACTCTGAAAGACCCTTCCGCTGTACCGATACGAAAAATGAGAGTGTTCCTAAGTTTTTATGGATTCCTTCTTTGTTACCGGGGTCGACCCCAAAGACATAATGTCTCAAAACGAGGAGGCCATAGAGAAAGTCTTTTTTATTCCTTTGTCTCGAACTTCGTGAAGGATAAAGAACCGCGGAGAAGATAAAGAACCGCCACCAGGGATTCGAAAAAGGGCACTTTCTGAAACATTTGCTAGCCCAGATTTTATACCAAGGTTTATCAAACCAAAGTGAACTATAAATCAAAATCTGGGAAGCTAAGCAATACATAATATGCACAAAGCTATGTAAATCAAAAGATCGATTACATAGGCAATTAGGATAAAAATACTAAGTAATCCAAACACAAAGTATTAGTTAATAAACATAACATCCTAGAAATAAAAGAAGAATAAGGAAATATTGTTCAACAATTCAAACATGTTCACAAACATGTTAACTATGATAAACCAAAGCTTAATTTCTTATTTTTGCCAAGTCCCTTGATCAATTTGGTTATGCTCTTGAACGATCCTCTTGACTCCACTCGATGATCATACAACTCACCTTGGGTTTTAAGATTAGCTCGATAGACATCCTCAAGAACAAAGTTCTCCGGAAGTCCACTAGTGGCATAGCGAGGAGGAGGGATGATTTCGTTTAACCCGTCCATGAAAGTGTCCATGGATGGGTGGGAGTCACTCGAAGAGCCAACATGAGCACTAGTGCCTACGCCACCACCATCACTTGGTGACATATCAAAGTCCTCATCATCGGACTCTTGTGGATCGGACTTTCTCGAACCTCGATCACTTCTAGGCTTTCGTAGTTGTACCCTTTGAATGGGTAGCATAACACGTTCGACCGAATGAAAGGAGCATGGAATAGGGAAGATTTGTTTTGGGTTTGGAAAGAGCATAAGTGATTCTACGAGCGAAATAGTATGCGAGATTGTACTTGGTGTTGGTAGCGATGCAACATAACATGTGCGCCATACACGCCGGAATATGATCCCGGTTTCCACCAAGACAAAATACATTCTCCCTAAGGATGTCGGCCCAACGGACCATACAATCATTAAGGTCGCTTAAGAGAACCTCATAGCGTTTCACCACACGCTTGTTAGAGTGGAGGCTTCTTACAACATTTCCACTACGCTCTTTACAAATGACATCAAGGATGAATTCAAGGTCAATCTCTTCATTTTCATCTGGAGCACATTCGAAGGGTTAAAGGAGATAATCAAGTTTACATTTATCCGTAAATAGACAAGTGCCCCTAAATAGAACACGAAGAGCTTGACCAAAGTCTTCAAGAGAGAGTTTAATGAGTCGACCTTCAAGGATGAACCTAACATATACTCTACCATTTTCATAAATAAGAGAATATGTGCTAAAGAACTCCAAGAGAAATTCGGGATATATATCCTCCTTGATGTCCAACAAACAATCAAACTCGATTTGTCCGAACATCGACCGAGTATATATATATAGCCCTCAATGTCCTCTTGGACAACTCTACCCTCGTGAAAGCAACGGTTTTGGAGTGAGGAGTAGGTGTTTGCAAGTTGAGGGGAAGGACACATTTCAGATAGATTTGGGATATATTGTTTAGAGTGTTGGTGATCTTGTTGATATTCCGAAGGCATGATTGTACCTAAATAAGCACAAAAATATTTCCCCAATCACTCATTTGTTACATATAAATAAAAAAATAAAAAAGATGAGAATGTGTTTCATCAATCTCTTGACAAACAAAGGATTAATCCGTATCATTCCCATGCTCACAATGTGTTGGAGTATGCTCGTGTCATAATTAATAATTATATGGCTAGACACATGTGAGCCTATGGGGTCACACACATATACACAGAGGTACTACTTAATATATCGTGTATATAGCATTTACGATATATACATAACATGCGTAACTCGAGATAGATATCGGGCATCTAATTATCTAAGCTAGTACTTAGTATTTAGATAATATTAATTTATTTAAAAGCCCATTTAGAAATTTACTACCCGGCCATAAATTAGAAGTTATGATTTACGTTTTTAAATTGATGGCATTGATACCATTTTGAAAAGGCTTATCAATGTGATAAGATAACTTCTATTAAAATGGATTCTTCTATTTTTTTTACCGAAGATGGACTTACGGCAAACAAAGATAATAAAAAATGGTTTTTTAATTCATTCATAAAACAATCTTGAATCAAGATTATTCAAGTGTTGTTGACGAGTTACGGGTTATCGGACTATCTTCCATTTGGTATATGGTGAAGTGTAGTGTGGATACATCATAGAGGTGATCTACTTTGATCACTTGTGTTTCTTGGTTGATCTTGTCTTGGTGATTTACTCCGTTTGATCCTACCGAATCACGCTACAAAAGATATACTTTTATCTCCTTTTTTATTGATTAATCATATGACTCTATGGATCCGTTAATAGGTGATCTTTCCGCTGCGTTTGTTATTTATTCAAATCATATTTATATGGATAATCATCTATATTGGTATCACGAGCCATCATATGATGTCATATGATTATCGGGTATGCGTAAAAGTGGATAAAATGCGTAATTTTTATGGTTTTAAGAAACTGCTTGAAAAAACAGCCTATATGAGTCCATTTTCGAATTTGTACAGAACCTTAGGAGGTCTTAAAATATTTGTTTTGATCTCTAAGCCACGGGTTACACATACGTTAATTGGTATTGTTATCGGGTACGTGTAAAATGACCAAAAACGCGTTTTTTGGAATGATTCTTGAAACGGGTTTTAAACATCCCCTATAACCATTATTTCTGTAATTATATGATAATTATAAGGTTTTTAAAATGTGGTTTTAATATCCTAAGGCCATTGGTTACACGTACCAATCGGGGGTTTAATTAATTGTTGATTATTTCTTCAATTTCGTTGGCTAACAAGTGTTTCTTGTTGTTTGATTGTTTCCATGGAAAATACGTGCATGTTTGGCCATGGACTTAGGCAACACCTTGTTACATTCATAATATTATGGTATTTTTATGTTTCTTATGCAAAGTCGATGAAACCTTAGACCAAATGTGACATGTTGTGTTTTGATTTGCATTTAATTTCAGTTTTTGGCGTTTGCCATTGTTTCGGCTTCATAAATATATTTTTTATGTTGGTTATAGCCATTGTTTGGGTATTTTACAGTAGGTTAATGATAGGTTGGATATTGTTAGTCTTAAACCATTTGTAACCGATGCTTGGATGGGAATGGCTAAGGAATTAAAGACATATTATGAAATTCGGAGCTGCTGAGTGACCTGCACTAAAATGCAATTTCCAGGAGTTCTATAAGGAGATAGAAGCCCAATTTCGGTGTGATAATTCACAACTTATGGGCCTTCAAAAGTCTCAACTCGAGTTCAGGCTAGTGAGGACTCCTTCTATGGGTTTTGGGCCCTAGAAGTCGATTGAAAATTTATGGCAGCTTTGGGCCTCATGTTCACTTTGGGTTCTATTTGCTCTTGATGGTCTTGGAGCAAGTGGGAGCCCACTTTGTGGTTGTGTTGACTTACCCTTAGTCGACTTCTTGGATCTCGTGATGGCTCACGATATCAAGCATAGGTTTTTCATCAGTTTGAGGCTTTGCATTCTTGTGGTTGTGTGGTTGCTTATTTGCTTTATATCTTGCTATAACTTGCAAATGTTTTTATAAAAACTTGAAATCAATCACAAACCAATTATAAAACTAAATATTTGATTTAGTTTAAAGTTTAAATATGATTTAAAACTAAAATCTTGTTTTCATAATAACTCGTAACGTGTTATGAATGTTATTTCTTTTATGTATTGTCTAATCTAATATTAATTCCACTTAGGTTTTATATTAGTCTTTAACTTGGACAACTTGACACACATAAATTAAAACAACATTGGACTTAAGTTAAGAAATGTTTTTGACTTATGCTACGATGGATGAATGCTTGCTTCCTCGTACACACTTTTGATTTGTAAATCAAAGTTTTATACCCGTCTCAAATTTAAGTCATGTCATCCAATCGTTTGAGATCACTTGCAATTACCTTTTGCATATTGTGAGACAGATGTGAATTGTAACCCAAGGTGATTATTATCTATGCGTGAGACCTAGACTTATTCTCGCATGTTCTCAATTTAGATGACTTAATCGGTACAACGGTGAGACCTTGACCGAGGTAAGGATGGGACTAAACATGCCAGTTTGACATTTAGTGAGATGTTTACTTATGTCATGAGTCCCATAAGGATCTAAAATTTCACAAGATTTGCAATCGATGAACGTCATCTACCTGTTTAATCTATCATTGTTAGCAGATTAACTGATGTGATGGTGGATACTCAATGAGGATCTTAGCTTTTTCGTAAAATTAATTGTTTTTTATAAACTTGGGTAGTTAATTTTAAAAGGATAATTATCGAAAATACTAAATATGAACTTTGTATTTCTATTAATGATTTTATGCAACACAAACCGTAAACAAAGTTTGTTTCCTTTTGTGCTAGAGGAAAACAAACTAAGTCTTCTTTCCTTGTAAGAATAAGACTCGTTCCTATCCTTTCTCCTTGTATGAGAAAGTTGTAATAGGAACAATTGAATCTTCTCAATTCTAATCAATCTTAATACACACCTACTCAAGAAATCGCATTCTCTTATAAGTCAAAACGATTAAGTACGGTTGCACATCTTAAAGTGTTAAAATATTGTATGAAGTCTTGATTAGAAATTTAAGTCTCAATAAACCGTGAGAGGAAAAAAAATTACTAGCATGTTTTTATAGTATATTTTCCTTACACAAACAAGTTCTATAAGATTCTACACACCTTTGAGGTAAAGTAGAAAGAGGAATTGTATGCAAAACTTTCAAGTTAATGGCATCGATGGAAATCTCATCACAAATATAGTAGAACTTGACACTTTTCTTTGAATATCTATGTACATGTTTACTAGTCTATGAGACTTACATTGGCTATAATGTGTAGACATTCAAATAACTAGAAAGTATACAAATTGCTACTTGCTTTTTAACTAGTACAGATACATTTAAAATGTTGTCTAAACTAATGGGAGCAATGCTTTTTTTTAACCATAGGACACACTTGTAAAGTTGTCTTATTCAGTGGGAGGTATGAGCTTATCACCTTGTAAGTGACCCACTTAATTTATAGATTGTCTTGAAATAACATCATAGTTTTCTAAGCCTTATTGCATATTATTTTAAAAGATAACTAGTCGCTTTTCTGTTGTCGCTTCCCCAAATGTTATCTAAAAATAGTTATGCATGATTGCTTATTAGACGATGAAGTTCTCAATAACCCTTCTATACAAGCTTTATTTGAGTATGACTAAATCTTATTATATTTGTGATATTTTAATATTATTCATATATGATGCTGTGCCATGCTCAAGTGGGAGAAATATTAGACTGTGCAAGGTACAACACAATATGGCTAATAATATTCTACTAGGACTTATACATATTGATGTATGTTGTCTAATAGAGAACTAATGTCAAGAAATAATAAAAACTACTTCATCATATTACCTAAGTGGTTTAGCTAATATGCATATGTCTTCTTGAAAAGACATAAATATAAAGTATATAAACTAACTTGAAAATACTATTGAAACCAAAAGTAGGCATTCAATAATACTTTATTTATAATATGTTTATGTCTTCAAGTAAAAACATAAACGTGAACTTGCTTGAATTGTTCAAAGAATTATAAAATAAAGTAAGTACTTGACTTGTTGTGTCTTCCTGTTAGGGCATATACAACGAAGTTCTTGAATTGTTCAGTACCTTATAAAGTAAATTTAGTGACTAACATGTTATGTTTTCTTGTCAAAATATGAACATGAAGTTCTTGAATTGCTAAAATAATCATACTTTATAGCATGCAATCGGCTTGAATATATTGTTTATGCAATTTGGTTTGACCAAATTATGAAATATGTGAGCCAAAGAGTATTAGGTTATCAAAGGAATTGTGATACTGTCTCACAATCGCAACACTATGTCTCATGTGTAAAATCAAATACTATTGTTATTATTTGATCCTTGATAACATTAACTACTCTCTCTCTCGCATCTTATTAAGGTTAACAAAAATTTGAATGAGACCGTGCTTATTCAATATGGTTCCAAAAGAAGGTAACTAAGAAACCATCAAGTTATGGAATGGGATGACTCCCAGTAAGTCTTAGTTGAATTCTTGAATTTGTTAAAATCATGTTATACGTGTTATTAACAAACTTGAATCAAGATATTTCAATGTATTTTATACATCCCAAACGATAACAATTCGTTGTTGCTCGACATGTTGTGTACTTGGAGACAGTCTCCCCTTACAAGAAGCAAGTGGGAGCCTTTATGCATCTTTGAAGAAAGTAATGAATAAAATACAACCTTTTGAATACACTAGTGAACGACACAATTGAGGCTGAGCATGTAAATGCAAAAGCCACAAAGTGTTGTAACTCCCATTCACATATCCGCAAGGATACCTCAAGCACCTAAAGATATGAATGTCATGTCAATGTTCAAGAATATGAGTTAGAGGATCATAGTGAACCTCATAACTATCGAGACTCATTTTAGATTTGGAATCTGATGAATGACTCAAAACTATGAATGGTTAGATGTAGTCTATAAAATAAAATCAATTTTGGAATTTGATTAGCTTTCATTAATCAGTAAGACTGATAGGTTATAAATGGTCTTTTATGAGAAGATAGATATGGACACAATTGTACACATTTATACACACTCTCTTTGAATAGAGTTTAAGGCATGCTCAAGCAATTGATCATGATTTAAGGCTTTCTTTTCTTTACGAGTGTTAAATTAATAAATATATTATTTACCATACTTGATTTCATGGATATGAAATATATGGCAATTGGTGTACATACTCTAGAAATCCAAGTGTGGATTAGAGCATGCATCTAGGAGCTGGAATCTTAAGTTTGAATCAAGGATATGATCATGATTAAAAAAAATATAACTCTTTAAGCTAGTAGGAGCATATTGTATTGTTTGTTTTTAAATCTCATATGTTGTTAACATATTAGAAATGACATTCCATCAAAGCTAGTTTTTAATCCTTGGTTTGGAATATATTTCTATTTAGAGATATAAGAAATAACACATATAACCTTAGAAAATATGCTTATTAGGAAAAGGCATACGCGGTTAATAAGTCTAAATATGACACATCACTGGGAAAGTCTCAAATTTCTATCTTAATTGATAAGATGGAATATGTACATGTCACACCCCACCATGGCGGAATATGGGGTGCGACGTATGGATGTCATAGCAACAACAGCGTGTCTATAGAGAGAACTAAATGAAATTGAAATATCATAAATGGCGACACAAATGTCGTGACAATATCTCAACAATGCAGGCGTCTAGGTAAGTAGGTAACATGCCTACCTCTTACCAAAGAGATACAAATGAACAAACATCAAACATATAGGTATCAACAATTTACTAAATTAAAAGACAAAATAAAATCTAAGAGGAAAGGGATTCCTCCTAATGTAATCCTAGCAGCCTCTATACTTTAGCCACTTATAACCTCATCCTTCTCTACTACCTCACCTGAAAATGACACTAAAATCTGTCAACATAAAGTTGGTGAGAACATAGGTTTAAGTTATCTAGAACATCATAAGAAACCTTGACATCCACTGTAAATAAGTTGAAGAAAAACAATTTATAGTAATGGACCATAATGTGATAATCATGTTACATGCATCCACAACAAAACTTAAATCAAGTATCGATCACATTTACAATTCACAAAGCACACTATAACAATCAAGAAGTATCCCGTCACACACACACGAACACACACCACACTATCCGGATCTTTCCCACACCACCTGTGGAAGATGAACCATATCCACCTCGAGATATCTTGCCTCCGAAGAGACGATGCACAAGTACTCAGGACGGATCGTGCCCCACGAACCAAGAAATCAGGACGGATCGTGCCCCACGAACCAAGAACTCAGAACCAAGAACTCAGGACGGATCGTGCCCCACGCTCCACACACATCACAATTGGTCCCATAGACACCCATACATCTATGTACCAATCCCAATCATAACACAATCAAGATTCACATATCAGAACACATATCAAAGCACATATGAGAACATATAAGCACACAAGTCACACAATAACACATCTATGTCCAAACATTTATGAAAATATAGTACCAAAACATTTTAAGAACACCACAAGTGTCATCTCCATCCCATACTAGAATAAAACATTTAAAAACTCAGTGAAAATGGGACTATGAACTCACCTGATAGCACATCAAGCTAGCACTCCTGCAAACCTATAAAATCATACACGACACCCTTAGCTCAGGTCTTAACACCTAAGTTAAGTAACAATCAAGGATATGAATCTAATTCCCCAATCCCCACTATCTAGTTCTCCCACTACAAGCTATTCTATACGTAAAAATCTAGTTTTTTCTCGGTACGGTTTACTATTCACTAAACGATCACATGTAGTGGACTTAACACCACACTTGGTTCCTACCCTACTGGATTTATGCTTTTATATGATCTAAGAACTCCAAAAACCAATTTTACTTTCTACTTACACGTTTAACCCTTTCGTTTAGTCCCTACGCCAAAAGTCGTTTTCACCAAAACTGATTTTCTGTACATGCTAAATGTTTGTCACCAAAAGCCCGACCTAAACACCATAACTTTTATTGAAAACCTCCAGTACTTTTATATACATTATAAAAAGTTCCCAAATTAAAAATATTTGGCTATCTCATTCGTTTGGTTAGGTTTTGACTCAAATTCCCGAAATCTAAATTTATTCCTGAACAGCACACTGTTTTTGTAAAAATTGTTTGACGACCTTCCCGAACTCCATTTTCGACCAACCTTACATTTTTGAAAACTAGACTCTCGGAACGTAATTTAAAAAAAAAGAAACTCGACCAAAGGTGCTACCTACTGCCCGAAACAGTCGACACAAGACAGCCCTAAAAATCAGACTGTTTTACGCCTTTATGCACTAACCTTCTAAACATCATTAATTACCCCTAAATTATTAAATAAGAACCCTAAAATCATTAATAGATCTTAATTACTATATTTTCCAGAAAATTAATAAAATCCTAATCATCTCAATGATGGTTAATTAATATTCCAATTATGATTAAATAATAATAAAATGAATTATATTAAGGTTGAATTGATCACTTACCTTGAATCAAGAAAAAATGATGAAACCCTAAAAACTTGAAGATGATCAGCGTGTTTTTTTTAACCCAGAGATTTTATGTGCTTTGATTTTAGTTAAAAACTTATATAGCATAGATACAAAGTCCTAGCCCAATACAACTTACCATAATTAATTTTTCTCTTTTTTTCTTTTTATTTCCACCGTCTTATAATTTATTTTTACCAAAAATAATATATTTTTTATTTTTTTATTAAATTCGTTTTTTAATAATTAATTTCCTTAATTATATATTTTTTATTAATCCCTTAATTATTTAATTACACCTAAACCTTTTAACTAGTCAATTTTACGCGGTTACCGTAAAATACGTAAAATATACAGTTTTATGAAAATTCTTAAAATATGAAATAAACTTTATAACTAAGCCCTAAATGACTTAAACCATCTCGTAAATTATTCCCATGACTAAATACCTCATCCGAGACCTCTAAACGCTAAACCCTAAATCGTAAAATTACGATTTACTGTAATACTTATACGTACACATAAAATCCTAAAATAGCACCACATTCCATCATAGTTACATCCAAGTGAACAAATGAGCATGAACTAACCCCATCATAACATTATATAATGCACCACGCAGTACATGAACGAAGACTAACATCCAATCCAAGGCTCAAATATAAACAGAATGCTCGTAAACGCAGACTAAGCACATAATCAAAGTCAAACAGTCAAAAGTGACAAATCTAAAATCTAGGGTTGTCACATCACTCCCTCCTAATAGAAATCTCGTCCCGATATTTACTCCCAAACTCAAACTTATTCTCAGCAAACAAACGGGGATACATATCCTTGATAAAACCTTCACGTTCAAACGTGAACTCAATTTATACTAAAATAATCTCAACTAGAAACACATGAGCCATAACCGTCCACGAGGAAACTTATTAAAACCATAAAATTATGTAACCAACCTAACTAAATCTCGCAACTCATCATATAAGAACTGTCTTGAAACCAAGTTAGGAGCCATCACATAACTCGGCGGGTTTAAAACTGTCACCCCGATTTCAGTCTTACTCATAAATACCATAAATCAAAACTCATCAAGATATAACCATGTGCTCTAAGGTCTAAATAAATCTCAATTTCTATCCCAACTCATCTCTATGTTAACCCTCCAAGTATTCATTAACCCAAAATACCCAAAACATAAGTTTAAACCATGTTGTTTGAAAATTAACCTTGAACTCGACACTTGTACAATTAGTTAGACTTAGCTACTAACCTCCATTTGCTAAACATTCTGAATATTTGAAAAGTACGTTCTGAGTACATAATTTTAGGCTTTTGAATCACCCAAAAAGCTTTAAAAACGAACAAGTTATGACCAAAACGATTTTTACTAGAATCTGCCCAGACATTAGCGACAGTTTCTGACAGTTTAGCGATGAATTCTGACAATTTAGCGACAGTTTCTGCCTAATCCGATTTAAACAAAAAAAAACGACTTTAAACAAAAAAAAAACCCGTTATTAATTACAAAATTCAAGGTCTAATTTATTTTAATTCCAAAAAATTAAAACTCTCACCCATCATATGATTAATTACTTGATTTAAACATATTTAATTAAATAAGAATAATATTTTAACTAAAGAACAATAACTTTAGGTGATCAAAACCAAAATATTTTTAAAATAAATAAGTCATGCTTATATGTTAAAGAATTTATATTTCACCTTATTTCAAACACGTTTTCGATACTTTACCCTTATTTTATCAACTACCAACAACTATTTTAACTATTTGCAAATTTCATTTCTTTTACATCGTAAGACTTAAAATAAAAGATATTGTTACCCCAAATAAACAAAGACAATGGAATTCTTAAACTATCTCAATAACATTTACGCTTAAAGTACCGTACAAACGAACACCTGAAATGAGGACTCGATAAATGTGCTATTACGGAAGTTAAACATCTCGAAGAGGAACAAGCTAGCAAACCATCCCAAGAATACAACCGGTAAGTAGAAGGGAATTATTCATAGGCACATGCATACGTACACTCAAATTCATCCAGCATATACTATAAACAAGCATGTATTAACCCTCTTTCATGCAACCATATTTAGGAATCCATTGATGTCTTGGTACTTGTATAACTATGTTGGCCAATAAAAGTATGATTTTGCTAGGGTTAAAGTTATCGTCCGATCTTTTCGAATTGATTACTGGCTTAAGTGCGACTCAGTCGTCTTTTGGTGAAAAAGAATATTTTTGGTTGTTATAAAATAAATGTGCAAGACGTTAGAAAGTAAATAACAGTAATTAAAGCTAAAACTAATTAAAACGTAAATGGTGCAATATTAAAATTTTTAAAAGTAAACTAATTAAATGACTGAAAATTAAGATCGACGAAAAGTAAATTTGACAATGTAATAAAAATGTAAACTTGAAATTTAAAATAAAGAAAAGCAATTAAAATTACTTAAAGAAAAATGGCGAGAAAATTAAATGCTTGGAAATAAACAGAGGATAAACAAAACCTGAGTCGGAATCCAAAATACTGTCACTATCCGGAATACCCAACAAAGTACTGCTTATCCGAAATAAGGCTGTCACCCTTATCCGCAACGCTTATCCGGAATGTGTGCTGATTTGCTTATTCTGAATATCCAACTATACTTTTATCCAGAATAATTAGTTGAAGGGCTTATCCGGAATAAAGATGTAAAACTTATCAGGAATCCCTCTTCGTCTTCTTATCCGGAATATGTCTTGGAGGACTTATCCGGAATCCTCGATCTCTTTGTTATCCGGGATGCACAAAACGGAGCTTATCCGGAATCACGCCCGAACCACTATCCGGAATAATGTTATAACCTGTTATCCGGAATCCAGTTTTGAGGTCTTATCCGGAAATAATCTTCGAAATCTTTATCCAGAATGTTTGTTCTTGCCTATATCCGGAATATGTAGATCGATCCCTTATCCGGAATCACTGTTAAGTCCACTATCCGGAAAGTTGCTTCCTTCGACTATCCGGAATCCTAGCAAATCTCCTTATCCGGAATTCGCAATCTTCACCTTATCCGGATCCTTATCCCGAATATCCTTTTAGAACCCTTATCCGGAATTCGCTACTCAAGCTTATCCGGAATCACTGTCACTAATCCAGAATATTGCAAATGGAAGCTTATACGGAATGTTAGGGTTTAAAAGAAAACCCGGATAACAATTAAAACCAAATAAACTAAAAACTAAAATAAGCTAAAAACAAATAAGCACTTAACTAAAACTTTTACCAAACCAAACTTAAGAATAAGCTAATAAGCCAAAATTTAAAAACTTTTAAAAACACTAAATAATAAAAATATTTTAAAACAACTTTTTATAAAAATTAACTAATAAGCACTTAATTAAATTTAAGAAAAACACACAATAAGCTATAAAATCAATAAGCTAACACAATCATAAACATAAAACATAACAAATAATCAAATAAGCATGACAATAAGATAATAAGCACAAAGATTAAATCAAAACAAGAAAGGTAGAATGAGAGATTAATTAAAACCTGATTAAAATTAAGATTCAACAATTAAAGTAAAGACAAGAATTAAAAGCTTAAAAATTTAAGGTGCAAGACAAGAAATTAAAGGTGCAATTAAGTAAATGACATTAAGAAAAGTACAAGTAATTAAAATGGAAGACTAGTTTGTCAAATTAGCCAACACCTCCTAATGACACATTAGGAGGGTATTTATAGTGATTAGGGAAGGAAAAGCATGTGTTTCTTCTTTCTTTCTTTCTTTCTCGTCTTTTCGTCTTCTAAATTCTTAGACTTTTTCGACTTTGTCTCGGGATTAATAAACTCGTCTTGTAATTTCTTCATTAATTTAGACTTGCGTTCTTCGGCTTTTATTTAACTTCCGTCTTTAGACTTTTATTCGATAAATCTTCAGAATAGGCCTTGGACTTCCGTTCTTTTTGCACTCTTGATCTTTTGACTTCGTCTTTTGTCTTTTTATTCGATAAAAGCCCGTGAAAGCCCGTGTTTTCTTCCCTTTTCACATTTTCATCCTAAATCACAACAAAAACACAAACCACGCATAATTCTGACATTTACGACATAAAATATACGTTTTGGCTTGGTTATTATTATAATTAACTGGTCAAAGGATGGGTGTTTTCACACCTATCAAATCCCCTACACTTGACTATTGCAATGTCCTCATGCAATGCATTAGTTACAAAGCAAGATTTACATTTTTCATCATAATCAATCCACATTGGCCTTTATTAAAGAGACAAAATATTTAAAGGAAGAAAACAAGTAAAAAGATCAAAAACTTACCTTAGGGTTTTGAAATGTCATGAATGATTATTATCCTCAAGTTTCACGTTCCCCATACCAAGCTTAAAAACGAGATCATTGTTATTATAAGTTAGCAAACTATCACAAACTCATGCCGCCCAATTATTTACTTAGACTCCCTTATTCCTAGGTGCATCTCTTATATTTTATTGTTGTCTTGAATGATCACGAGGATGCATTGTTGACTTATTTTGATAATTATTTAGGTTGAAAATAAAGTAGGACGATTTAATCAATAGTTAGCTAAAGGACAAAATCTTTTAAAACTGCTTCTCGGGACCTCATAAAGTTCATATCTTGGCATAACTCGCTTCACGATTTGAGACATTTCTCGGACCGATATTTGGCAGCGACTTCATACTTAAAATTTTGAGAGACGTTCATGAAATAATGGTGTTCTCTTCATAATAGGAATTTCTTCACTTGAAGTTTTGAGAGATTCTTCATACTTGGACCACGACTTCTTCATTTTTCTCCAATCTTTATTTGGGATTTTGATATACAACGATCCGCCTCCTTTTAGGACTTGAATCTATTTATCCTCATACCTCTTTTTTAGGGCCTTTTTGGATAGACTTCTCCATGATCTTTACGGGAGTATTTGCTTTTCGTCGTGTGTCTCGATCCTTCATATTGATTTTTGATAAATGATTCTTCACATCACTTTGGATCTTTAGCAACAAAATGTAGCCCTCATGCCTTGTTAGGGCCTTTTCGGACTCGCCAATCTTCGCATCCCGCTTCAATAAGTTATGCCTTGGCTATGAACTCTAATTAATACCGAGCAACTTTTAGACGATCTTGTGCTAGAAGCTAAGTAACTTTTCAAATCGTACAACCTTATTTATTTCAATTAAATTTATTAACAAGCGATGAGGGAAAAAGCTTATAATCAACTCACATAAATTCATGAAATAATACCAAACTTATAACTGACTCTATCATCTCTCGTTCTCCATAATTTAAAATCTCAAGGAATGAGACTCGTGGATGCTTAGCCTATTAAATCAAAGTTTTAGTTTTTCAAGTCATCTATAAGATCTTGAAAATTCTTAGACTTTTTCAAGTTTAGAATTCGCATTTTAAAGTTCCCTTGATAAACGACTTTCTAGGATCAATTATAGGAACTTGCGAAAAGTTCTTGTTCTTAACCCGTAAGAGTTAAGACTTTCGCGTTTTAAAGTTCCCTATATAAAAGCCTAACAAAACTTGACTTAAACACGTTAAGGATACTAGCTAAAGTAAACTTAGATAAGTAAACTCGGGTTGAGTCAAAAGATTCACAACGTTTAAAAATTAAAACCACTTTATTAAAATTTATTCTAGCAAAGAAAGAAAATAACTATAACAAATGTAAAACTACTAGGCCAAAATAGATCAAAAATTTTGAAAAATGTCGTAAAATCAAATTTTCCGGTTAAAATGAGGATAAATACAAGGAAAAACCCACTTAACTTCGATAGAAGTCCCCCTACACTTAATATAAACATTGTCCTCAATGTTTAAGCATGTGGAAGTAACCTCCCCTACACTTAGGACATTGTGCATTTTGTTTAAATCTTGCTAAGGAAAGGACAACTAAAGTGATTCCTATTTTAATATTGAAGAATATAAAATAGAGAATCAAAAGTGTTTAGGATAGAACCGGGAAGACGAAACATGGAATCACGGGTCGTCAAAATTCATCAAAAATGTATCTTTGATAGCTCGAATCCCTGCACATGATAAGAAAAAACAACAAACACATACTAGGGTCTCCCCCTACACATATTATGAAAACAAAAGAAAAAGGATAGATAGTGCGGGTTGCCTCCCGAGAAGCGCTTGTTTTTGTTAACCGAGTCGTGAGCCTGACTTGACCTTGATTAGCATAGGAAGAACCTTGAAACATATCCACCGGGATCAAAGACATGGTTTTCATCCATCATGTAGCACAAGCTTAAGGCGAACAAGGCAAGCCAAAGAAAAGTAGGCAAGGTTTCCTTAAGCAAAGATGGAGCACGGTGGTAGTAAGGGTGCTGAGGTGCAAGCCTATCTCCATAAGTTCCAAAAATCTTTCCTTTTATTTCATCAGATGGATACTGAGATGGCTTAAAAATTGCAATACCGGGGTCGAACACCTTTTCCTTTAGGGGAAAATAACACTCAGGCTCAGTAGACCTTGAAGAAGATCCGATCATAAATCTCACAATCTCATCCTCAGAAGGTGGATAGAGAGGTGTCAAGACATAAGTACTGCGGATATCGGTGTCGCCCGGCTTCTTCTCCTTTGAAAGGGGTTTCTTTATATCCAAAGGAGGATAAAGGCCATAATCATCAAAGTCCAAAGGAGGAGCATCACTCTCATTTGGGAAGTAAGTGTTGAGAAAAGTAGCAAAATCTTCCTCAAATGAGTAGTCATCTATAGTAGGATCAAGCATTGTTGGTGGAGGATCTTCATCAAAAGTAGGTGCAAGATCATCATGAGAAGAATCACTCGAGAGAGTATCAGCCTCATCAAAATCATCATAAGTTGGCATGTCTTTATACTCAGAAGTAAAATCATCAGAATCATCCATATCAGAACACGAATCATCATCGTAGTCATCATAGATCGGTGAAGACTCATGAATTGGTGGAGGATCTAAATTGGAGAGAGAATCATCCACATCATCTTGGAACAGTGGATTATCATAGCAAGCATCGAAAAGAGGATTGTTGTAGACGACAAAATCATCGAGCACATTAATCATATTCTCTGATTCTCTTCCATTTGATTTTGTTGTGATCGTCCCCATTTTAAACACTTGTGCATCATTCCCGACTCTTAAAATGAGCTCACCTTCAGCAACATCGACTAATGCTTTTCCGGTTCTCAAGAATGGCCGACCAAGTATTAACGGAATACGAGGGTCCATTTCATAATCAACAACAACAAAGTCGACCGGAAAAGTGAATGTGCCAACTTTAATAAACACATCTTCAGCAATACCAACGGGGTAAGCGAGAGTGCGATTTGCAAGCTCAAGAGTCATCTTTGTTGGTGTAAGGTCTGGTAATGATAACTTTTTCCAAACACTTAAAGGCATCAGATTTATACTTGCCCTGAGATCGGCTAAGGCAGTAAATTCTTCGGTTTGGTGAAAAGTACATGGTAACACAAAACGACCGGGATCGAACACCTTTTCCTTTAGGGGAAACGACCGGTATTTTCCGGTTAAAATACCGGGAGCCGTGATTTGCATCGGCGCAATCGGTCCTCCTCGTCCATTCATCGTGGGTTGACAAAGCTCCTCCATTGTCCGAAAATCGGGTGGTGGAAGAACATTGTTGTTATTATTGTTGAGGTGCGGTAGGTTATTGTTGTTGTTCACACCTGCCATATCTAAATCTTCACGAGTCTCGGGCTCTGAATAAGTTGAAGATCTAGTACGCATACACCTGCAAAAGCAAAAGAAAAAGATACTAAAGAAATAAACAATATATATACACTAAAAAAATAAAAATAAAAATCTTTTTGGATTTTTGAAAATTTTAATTTTTATGGCTTTTTAACAATTTTTTAATTTTTATGGATTTTTGAAAATTTTTGAGCAAGAAAAATAACGTTCACGAGTGAACGGATCCCAAAATTCAACGCGTCTCTCACATAAAATCGTTAATCTTTACGAAAAGAGCCGGCAGCGGCGCCATTTGAAAGTATGATTTTGCTAGGGTTAAAGTTATCGTCCGATCTTTTCGAATTGATTACTGGCTTAAGTGCCACTCAGTCGTCTTTTGGTGAAAAAGAATATTTTTGGTTGTTGTAAAATAAATGTGCAAGACGTTAAAAAGTAAATGACAGTAATTAAAGCTAAAACTAATTAAAACGTAAATGGTGCAATATTAAAATTTTTAAAAGTAAACTAATTAAATGACTTAAAATTAAAGATCGACGAAAAGTAAATTTGACAATGTAATAAAAATGTAAACTTGAAATTTAAAATAAAGAAAAGCAATTAAAATGACTTAAAGAAAAATGGCGAGAAAATTAAATGCTTGAAAATAAAACAGAGGATAAACAAAACCTGAGTCGGAATCCAAAATAGTGTCACTATCCGGAATACCCAACAAAGTACTGCTTATCCGGAATAAGGCTGTCACCCTTATCCGTAATGCTTATCCGGAATGTGTGATGATTTGCTTATCCTGAATATCCAACGAGACCTTTATCCGGAATAATTAGTTGAAGGGCTTATCCGGAATAAGGATGTAAAACTTATCCGGAATCCCTCTTCGTCTTCTTATCCGAAATATGTCTTGGAGGACTTACCGGAATCCTCGATCTCTTTGTTATCCGGGATGCACAAAATGGAGCTTATCCGGAATCACGCCCGAACCACTATCCGGAATAATGTTATAACCTGTTATCCGAAATCCAGTTTTGAGGTCTTATCCGGAAATAATCTTCGAAACCTTTATCCGGAATGTTTGTTCTTGCCTATATCCGGAATATGTAGATCGAACCCTTATCCGGAATCACTGTTAAGTCCACTATCCGGAATGTTGCTTCCTTCGACTATCCGGAATCCTAGCAAATCTCCTTATCCGGAATTCGCAGTCTTCACCTTATCCGGAATGTTTTCCGGATCCTTATTCCGAATATCCTTTTAGAACCCTTATCCGGAATTCGCTACTCAAGCTTATCCGGAATCACTGTCACTAATCCGGAATATTGCAAATGGAAGCTTATACGTAATGTTAGGGTTTAAAAGAAAACACAGATAACAATTAAAACCAAATAAGCTAAAAACTAAAATAAGCTAAAAACAAATAAGCACTTAACTAAAACTTTTACCAAATCAAACTTAAGAAAAAGCTAATAAGCCAAAATTTAAAAACTTTTAAAAACACTAAATAATAAAAATATTTTAAAACAACTTTTTATAAAAATTAACTAATAAGCACTTAATTAAATTTAAGAAAAACACACAATAAGCTATAAAATCAATAAGATAACACAATCATAAACATAAAAACATAACAAATAATCAAATAAGCATGACAATAAGATAATAAGAACAAAGATTAAATCAAAACAAGAAAGGTAGAATGAGAGATTAATTAAAACTTGATTAAAATTAAGATTCAACAATTAAAGTAAAGACAAGAATTAAAAGCTTACAAATTTAAGGTGCAAGACAAGAAATTAAAGGTGCAATTAAGTAAATGACATTAAGAAAAGTGCAAGTAATTAAAATGGAAGACTAGTTTGTCAAATTAGCCAACACCTCCTAATGACACATTAGGAGGGTATTTATAGTGATTAGGGAAGGTTAATCATGTGTTGCTTCTTTCTTTCTTTCTCGTCTTTTCGTCTTCTAAATTCTTCGACTTTTTCGACTTTGTCTCAGGATTAATAAACTCGTGTTGTAATTTCTTTATTAATTTAGACTTGAGTTCTTCGGATTTTATTAAACTTCCGTCTTTAGACTTTTCTTTGATAAATCTTCAGAATAGGCCTTGGAATTCCGTTCTTTTTGCACTCTTGATCTTTTGACTTCGTCTTTTGTCTTTTTCTTTGATAAAAGCCCGTGAAAGCCCGTGTTTTCTTCCCTTTTCACATTTTGATCCTAAATCACAACAAAAATACAGACCACACATAATTCCGACATTTACGACATAAAATATACGTTTTGGCTTGGTTATTATTATAATTAAGTGGTCAAAGGATGGGTGTTTTCACACCTATCAACCACCATACTTATACAAGTCCCCATTCACCAATGCACTCCCTCCTATGATGACACTTATAAGAATTGATACTACACATAACACATCGGTCTACCAACTCAAATAAGCACATAGATCCTACAACTCATATAAGCACATAACCACAACATAAAATAAGGTCCAAAATCCATGTATTAAAATAACGTAGCCAATGCATGAAACATATAAACTCGTAATCCAGCTGAACCACCGTAGACAAAATTCAAAATGTATAAAGAACATTAAAACGTAATTAAACGAAATCCAACAATGACTAGCGTATACGACTATAGTTCAACCCACACTATTCAAAACTCGAAAAGAAAATAACATGTAGCTAAGTATGAACCATAGTAGTTCATAACCTAACAAATACTATGAAAATAACATTCAAACACATCAATTACTATAAAATGCACACATACTCCTATGACGCCTATATGCAGGGACCCTTAAGCTATAGACTAGGCTACGCGACTAGGCAACCTAATTCTCTATAACCATTATCTCTGATACCATTCTGTCACACCCCACCATGGCGGAATATGGGGTGCGACGTATGGATATCATCACAACAACAACGTGTCTATAGAGAGAACTAAGTGAAATTGAAATATCATAAATGGCGACTCAAATGTCGTGACAATATCTCAACAATGCAGACGTCTAGGTAAGTAGGTAACATGCCTACCTCTTACCAAAGACATACAAATGAACAAACATCAAACATATAGGTATCAACAAATTACTAAATCAAAAGACAAAATAAAATCTAAGAGGAAAGGGATTCCTCCTAATGCAATCCTAGCAGCCTTTATACTTTAGCCACTTATAACCTCATCCTTCTCTACTACCTCACCTGAAAATGACACTAAAATCTGTCAACATAAAGTTGGTGAGAACATAGGTTTAAGTTATCTAGAACATCATAAGAAACCTTGACATCCGCTGTAAATAAGTTGAAGAAAAACAATTTATAGTAATGGACCATAATGTGATAATCATGTTACATGCATCCACAACAAAACTTAAACCAAGTACCGATCACATCTACAATTCACAAAGCACACTATAACAATCAAGAAGTATCCCATCACACACACAAGAACACACACCACACTATCCGGATCTTTCCCACACCACCTATGGAAGATGAACCATATCCCCGTTGAGATATCTTGCCTTCGAAGAGATGATGCACAAGTACTAAGGACGGATCGTGCCCCACGAACCAAGAACTCAGGACGGATCGTGCCCCACGAACCAAGAACTCAGAACTAAGAACTCATAACTCAGAACTAAGAACTCAGAACCAAGAACTCAGGACGGATCGTGCCCCACGCTCCACACACATCACAACTGGTCCCATAGACGCCCATACATCTATGTACCAATCTCAATCATAACACAATCAAGATTCACATATCAGAACACATATCAAAGCACATATGATAACATATAAGCACGCAAGTCACACAGTAACACATCTATGTCCAAACATTTATGAAAATATAGTACCAAAATTTTAAGAACACCACAAGTGTCATCTCCATCCCATACTAGAAGAAAACCTTTAAAAACTCAGTGAAAATGGGACTATGAACTCACCTAATAGCACATCAAGCTAGCACTCCTACAAACCTATAAAATCATACACGACACCCTTAGCTCAGGTCTTAACACCCAAGTTAAGTAACAATCAAGGAGATGAATCTAATTTCCCAATCCCCACTATCTAGTTCTCCCACTACAAGCTATTCTATACGTTAAAATCCAATTTTTTCTTGGTACGGTTTACTAGTCACTAAACGATCACATGTAGTGAACTTAACACCACACTTGGTTCCTACCCTACTGGATTTATGTTTTTATATGATGTAAGAACTCCAAAAACCAATTTTACTTTCTACTTACACGTTTAACCCTTTCGTTTAGTCCCTACGCCAAAAGTCATTTTCACCAAAACTGATTTTCTGTACATGCTAAATGTTTGTCACCAAAAGCCCAACCTAAACACCATAACTTTTATTGAAAACCTCTAGTACTTTTATATACATTATCAAGAGTTCCCAAATGAAAAATATTTGGCTATCTCATTCGTTTGGTTAGGTTTTGACTCAAATACCCGAAATCTAAATTTATTCCTGAACAACGCACTGTTTTTGTAAAAATTGTTTGACGACCTTCCCGAACTCCATTTTCGACCAACATTATATTTTTGAAAACTAGACTCTCTGAACTTAATTTAAAAAAAGAAACTCAACCAAAGGTGCTACCTACTGCCCGAAACAATCGACACAAGACAGCCCTAAAAATCAGACTGTTTTACGCCTTTATGCACTAACCTTCTAAACATTATTAATTACCCCTAAATTATTAAACAAGAACCCTAAAATCATTAATAGTTCTTAATTACTATATTTTCCAGAAAATTAATAAAACCCTAATTATCTCAATGATGGTTAATTAACATTACAATTATGATTAAATAATAAAAACATGAATTATATTAAGGTTGAATTGATCACTTACCTTGAATCAAGAAAAATTGATGAAACTCTAAAAACTTGAAGATGATCAGCGTGTTTTTTTTAACCCAGAGATTTTATGTGTTTTGATTTTAGTTAAAAGCTTATATAGCATAGATACAAAGTCCTAGCCCAATACAACTTACCATAATTAATTTTTCTCTTTTTTTTTCTTTTTATTTCTACCGTCTTATAATTTATTTTTACCAAAAGTAATTTTTTTTATTTTTTTGTTAAATTCGTTTTTTAATAATTAATTTCCTTAATTATATTTTTTTATTAATCCCTTAATTATTTAGTTACACCTAAACCTTTTAACTAGTCAATTTTACGTGGTTATCGTAAAATACGTAAAATACAATTTTATGAAAATTCTTAAAATATGAAATAAACTTTATAACTAAGCCCTAAATGACTTAAAACCATCCCGTAAATTATTCCCGTGACTAAATACCTCATCCGAGACCTCTAAACGCTAAACCCTAAATCATAAAAATACGATTTACTATAATACTTATACGTACACATAAAATCCTAAAATAGCACCGCATTCTATCATAGTTACATCCAAGTGAACAAATGAGCATGAACTAACCGCATCATAACATTATATAATGCACCACGCAATACACGAACGAAGACTAACATCCAATCTAAGGCTCAAATATAAACATAATGCTCGTAAACGCACACTAAGCACATAATCAAAGTCAAACAGTAAAAAGTGACAAATCCAAAATCTAGGGTTGTCACAGTACATGGAAACCTTTAGTTTACCCAATGGATTCATTAAAAATGATATGTTATATATTAGACTAATTTTAATACCTGCATGAATGCAAGATGAACTTATCACAAAGTATCTAAGTGAAAGTCATTAGATTACTATAGACTTGTTCATCGTTTACGGATTTTAGGAAGGAGATTAATGTCAAGTTTATACACTAATGCTTACTTTGATTGAGATGATACTCAATTCTAGTCATAGTTAAATTTCATTTTAAATGACAATACTACTATCTAGACATGCTTGACGACAAGCACTGTTGCATTACTCATTAGTAAAATAAGAATACTTTGCAGTTTGGGAAGCTGTTAAGAAGATTGTCTTAAATAGGTGTTCTTCTTGCTTCAAACCACCTACATAAAGTACTATGGCGATGCTAGTATTATTGTATTAGCACTTGAGCGCACATATAAAAAACGACAATCATCGTATTATTCAAAATCTTTACTATTTGTGAGTTTTTGAAATAAGTATTCTCAAAAGTTCGCTCAGATGACAACTCAACAGGTCCTTGTGTAAAGTCAATGTCTTGTAACCAAACATGTTTATCATGCTAGGAACATTGGACTTTGACCTTCTAGTAGTCTCATGTATATCTATTTTTTAAGTATTTGAATAATGGAACGTTAAGCAGTTTTACTAAATAATGAATTGATTTACTTGGTATGATCGTCTTCATTTGTACTACTGTGTTCTATATTAGCATGTTTAATCCATGAATAATTTATTTATTCTAAATCGTCCATTGTCGGTTGTTGATACGGGAGTATCGATGAATTAAGACAAATATGAGTGTTTTGGTCATATTTATTTTGAATGAATATTAATTGATGATGCCGCCAAGCTCATATGTGTTCATTGGATGAAACATTGGGTTGACCCAACCTACAAGAATTCACTTCATGGATCGCCGTCAATAGTGAATCTCGCAAGTGGTTGAATATCTCATCCTTAGACTTGAGATGCAAGTAGGTTTTGTATGTGTGGAATGTCAATCTTTGAAATGGTTCAACGTTGTCCTAAACAAGGCTGCTATAAAGACCATTTTCAGGTATGATGTGAAACACATGAACGACACGTGCAGTCAAAATAGGATTTGTTCCTTTACATGTATTGGAGTTAGATACTACTGGGCCACTCGATGAATTGTACAGATGTATGTGTGGCCGCACCCAAATGTAATTAAGATGATTCTTGATTAATTGGTAATCTAGTTCAATATCAATATCGAGAAACAAAATAGTTGAACTTAAAAATGACTTATGATCCATGTCTAAAGTTCAATAGAGTATTTGAAACAAAAGGGTGACTGATATCTAAACCATTTAAATGACATGTTTAAGAAACTATACTCATATGTTTCTAGGGGCATTGGCGTGTTGCTAGATACTAACCTTTGCTTGTATAATTACTTGATTATTATGACTTGCGCAAGTGGGAGCTGTTGGAGTATGCTCGTGTCATAATTAATAATTATATGGCTAGACACATGTGAGCCTATGGGGTCACACACATATACACAGAGGTACCACTTAATATATCGTGTATATAGCATTTACGGTATATACATAACCTGCGTAACTCGGGATAGATATCGGGCGTCTAATTATCTAAGCTAGTACTTAGTAATTAGATAATATTAATTTATTTAAAAGCCCATTTAGTAAATTACTACCCGGCCATAAAGTAGAAGTTACGATTTACGTTTTTAAATTGATGGCATTGATACCATTTTGAAAAGGCTTATCAATGTGATAAGATAACTTCTATTAAAATGGATTCTTCCATTTTTTTACCGAAGATGGAGTTACGACAAAAAAAGATAATAAAAAATGGTTTTTTTTAATTCATTCATAAAATCTTGAATTAAGATTATTCAAGTGTTATTGACGAGTTACGGGTTATCGGACTAGCATCCATTTGGTATACGGTGAAGTGTAGTGTGGATACATCATAGAGGTGATCTACATTGATCACTTGTGTTTCTTGGTTGATCTTGTCTTGGTGATTTACTCCGTTTGATCCTACCGAATCACGTTAAGAAAGGTATACTTTTATCTCCTTTTTATTGATTAATCCTAGGACTCTATGGATTCGTTAATAGGCGATCTTTCTGCTGCGTTTGTTATTTATTCATATCATGTTTATATGGATAATCATCTATACAATGTACCTAGTTCATCATTGACAATATCATATTAATCATGTAAGATCAAGAATGAACTTGAATATTGGTTTTTCAAAACAAGGTTTTTAGGTAAGCATTTAACAATGCCATTACCAACTTGTTCATGGGTTCATATCAATTCCATCGATTAACCAAAATTATTTAGTCAAAATTCGGATTGTTCTACAAGTGGGTTTTAATGAAATCTCAATGAATATGAACCCAAGGAATCATAGCAAGATTGCTATGTCAACTCTTATTCCTAGTAAGGTTCTAATTCAATGTCAATTTTAAAAATCCCCAATTATGAATGTATGAACCCTAGAACAAATTAGATGAGATTGAAGGAAATAACTTATAGATAATTAATCTTGGATGAAGGATGAGTGAAACCCACAAATTGGAATCAAACTATTTGAGTGATTGAAGGTTTTTAAGAAATCAACAATGGTGGAAAAGGGAAGAAACCCGTCGCTATGTTGGAGAAGAGAGAGAACGAATGTTTGAAAAAATGATTTTTAATAAAACTTGCACTATAGTCGCAAACACTGGCCGTGATTCCTTATCGATATGGAACCGTGTGTTTGAGCCGCGACAATAACAAACCGCCTACAGTGGCGAGCTTTTATCAAAGAAAATCAAAGAAATTTTTAAAACATTTTTTTCTAATATCCTTAAAATATGTATCAGGCCTTTAGGAAATCATTGGACCACCACAACACTAGGTAATAATGTCTTATTGAAGGTTACGAGTTGAATCGAGATAGGAAAAGACCGAAACGGACAAACGACTACTCGTAGCAAAGAACCAAAGAAGAGAGAAGTCAAGAGAAGTGAATCAAGACCAAGAACATTGCTCAAGAGACAAATGACATTCTTCAAATCAAGGAGACGAAGAGCTTGTGTCATATATAGTGGTTTAAGACGTGCCTTTCCGGCGAAAGTCTAAACGGCTTTGGTAATGAACTATACCAAGCAATTTTGATGCATAGAATAAGATCAATTTCAAGAGTAGTCTTAATCTATTTCAAAATGTGAGCAAAGTATAAATTCACTTTCTCTCCCACATGATCGGATAATTACTGCTAGGATTTACAATAAAAATATCCTTGGAATATTTCAATTCCAAATGTGTAAAATCCAACTACAACTTAGTGAAGTAGTTTGGTATCTCAAGGGATTCATCAATCATCCTAGAGATGAGCTTAATTGCACAAGTTAGACATGATATTGGGCCTACTAACCGTAAGGGTGCAAACCATGGAAATCATGCTTGATACTTTAAGCTTATACTAACTCAATCTACATCTCCATAGTGAGTCAAGTATCCAAGCAATGAAGGTTTAAGAGGAAAAAGGAAAGAATCACAAACCACAAACAAATGTCAATTCAAGGATGCCAAGAACAAGCATATAGTCAAGTAATGATCAAAAGAATGATCAATAGGACATGTGGAAGAACGAAAACGTACCTTAGCCACAAATTGCATTCCAAGCTTTCAAGGAACCAATGCAAATCCCGACCATGACTAAAGTGACTACTAAGTCTTCAAAGACTAGTATTACTCCCATCCATCTTGATATCATCATTCAGTGCTGTTGGAAATCAAAGAAGACGAGTCTTCTACAAGTGTAAGTAACTCAATCCACAATCAAGTGAATGATTGATCTCCATGAGTACCTACACATAACAAGATGCAAACTAGTAGATACATTTCAAAAGTAAATCTAAAATGCATAAATATTACTAATCTAAGTGAGATGCAACATTACCAATTAAAAAAGGCCTATTTTCAATAAAAGATAGTTTTGACCAAAAGAAAAACTTTAGTACAACTTAACCTTCTAATTTGAGGAGACAATGGATTGATCCAAGTTTTAAAGTACAATATACTTCAAAGATCTTGTGACACCATCGCTCTGATACCAATTGTAGAAACTAGAAGGGGGGGGTTGAATAGTTTCTGTTGATATAAAAGTTGGATGATCCTTGCTTAACCCGAATTAGGCTTAATTCGGGTAGGCTGGGATCCGGCTCTTGCACCAAGTGAATATCTTGTTGAGATCATGCACACTAAAACAAAACGCGTTAAGCTTATCGTGGGCACGTGTCCCACGATTAGACTCCAGCGTGAGAGTAAGTAATCGGTTTAGGGTTATGAATCGGCTGTAGGTTGAGAGTATAAAGAATGTGATACCTCTGTGGAACCCTTGGGGGTTCTTTATATAGGCAGTAAAACCCTAATGGGATGTCACTGATACTTCGGCCCCAAGCAAATGATAAGCATCATAATTAGTTCGATTGTTATCTTCTAAATATGGTGAGTGTATATCCTATACTTTGGGGTAAATTCCAATCCTAATAAGATTGTGATTCTGTCTAACCCTGTACCAGTCGTGCCAGGCCATGGGCCGCACACATCTGATGCAACCACTGTTCATTTAAGCCCATAAGCTTAAATGAGAGTAATCCAACCCATCAGTGATGGGCCGGATGCAGGTAGTACCTGTGGGCCGGGTCCATGACCCGGTTGGGGACTATACGTCATCATGTCCCCCTAGTCTAGTTGTTACAGCCGTAGGCGTGACTTCTAGACTAACTAACGCCCCAAATACTGTGTTTGCGAAGAAAGCCACACCATAAGTATGTCGACCGGGTCAATATTAATGCGTGCATTAATTATAGGCATGGTTCGTAGGTTTGACTACAAAAGTGCACCACATGGGCCCACTTTCGAGCTACTCAAAACTGATCAAGGGTGACCCGTGGGTCCCTCTGATGGTTCAGTTGTGTCAGCGATCCCATCCATTAGATGGGCGTAGTGGATTACACGTAGCAATCATCCAGGGCACCTCGTAACTCGAGGCAACCCTATAAAAAGCTGGTGTGTGTAACTGTGTACACACATAGTTAACAACTCTTTCCACCATTGTTATACTCGCTCTAATTCCTTCACTCCTTCTCCTTATTTTCCACGGAAATCTACCGTATCAGGTTAGACCACCACGCCTTTCTACTCATACTTATAAATCATTGTGAAAGATAACCCCACCATCACGTCCGTACTTAACTTGATGTCCCAGGAAAAATACATGGACTTTTTGTCCGAATATTATATTCCTAAGAGCGTACACCCCACCTATCCGAGTGATGGTGAGGCGATCACGGACGCTCCTGCTGGGAAAATAGGCGTTTACACGCGCTTATTTGACTCGGCAAACTACCGCATCCCTCTATCGAAGTTCCTTGTAGATATCCTGACATACTATGATTTTCATATATCCTAACTCCACTGTATAGGAGCGTGTAAAATTAACCAATTTGAGATCACGTGCCATACTTGTGAGGTAGCCCCCACCGTGAGTTTATTTAGGGTCTTTTACGTCCCTCAAATGGTGAATGGGTGGTTGTCATTTAAAAAATGATCTGCGACCGCCTCCATGTGCTATAGGAAACCCCTAGATTCCCTTAATAAGTGGTACGACCACTACTTTTTTGTAGATGCCAAAGTGTTTATGATGATATGGCATTTATACATGATCTCATCGTTTTTTTCGGGTTTTAAATGCATAAAAATGTCATAAAATACCATATATATGCGTGTGTTTGTTTACTTGTGTATTTTAGGTATGGATATCGTGAAAAAGACAAAAGATCACAAGAAACAAGGAAAAATGGACACGAGAAACGAAGCCGTACAAAGAACCGGGCCCTAGTTCATGAATTATCCAAGATTAAACCTTGAAGACTTGAAGAAATACAAGATTGATCCTCATTGAATGAAGAAATGACACTTAAAACCCTTGTGAATTCATAATTATAAGTTTGGTCCCTTAAGTTTGTCAAAATTACAAAGATGGTCCTTCAACTTTGAAGAAATGGCAAGATTAGTCCCTCATCAATTCTAATTTGTCAATTATGGTCCCTCATGAAGTCAAAGATACATTGAAGACCTTTGAAGATCAAGAATGTCCAAAATCAGTCCCTCAATTATGGAAAAATGTCAAAAACAACCCTTGAAACACTTTTGCCAAAGTTTTAGGGCAAAAGTGTGAAATTCATAACTTAAACAACAAAGGAATACGTTTAAGTGAGCTGAAAAACTTGTTATACATCTTTTCCCAAAAACAAAGGACCAAACTGCCAAGCTGAAAGTTCAAATTCCTAAAAAAGTGGGTAATAATTACTGTTGAGATTTTACCAGCCAAGAACACCCTTTTACCCAGGATGAAAAATGAAGAAAACAAAGGGGAAAGTGAAATTGGTGGTTCCCACGTGTAATTCACATCACCTCAATCACATCCCACACCAAAAACCTTAAACTCCACTACCAGAAAGATACCCCCACTCCCACTCACATGACGACACCTTGAAAAAGATCATGACATGGCAAAATCAACGAACTTAAGCCTTTCCTTACTCACCAAGTACTCAATGAACGTCCCAGATTCACCTAAGCAAGCTGCCAACAAGCCTAGAAGATTCTGTAAGGATAATTTAGGAATTTCAGTACTAGGGTTTATGAATAGTGTTATGTATGCATTTGCCTATAAAAGGAGACCTCAACTTGTGAGAGTCCCTTTGTTCCAGATTTTGGCTATAATCTTTGTAATTCCTTTTTATTTAAATAAAATTTGTTGGAAATTCACTTTATGTGACGACATTTAAGAATTCCCATTAGTTATCATAGTCACACACGCTTAGACTAAGCTTTGAACTCTCAATCCCTCATAGCAACATTATCATGTTATATGATGGGGTTTGCTTTTTAAATTCCGATGTGCGCTTAATCATTCTAAGCTTTATTCAAAGCTTTGAAGTTGCTTACGAGGATTGTCGGGTTAGGGGGAAGCTATTTAAAAGCTTCTACATCAAGAAGATGTGGCATGAATTAGGGGGAAGTTAATTCAGAAGCTTCTCCTTAACCAAAAATATATGGATTACTTAGCTCGTGCCGTTACAGTATTTATACCACAAGTTACTACGAAGATGACTCACTCTGGAGTGAAGACTTGAAGTCAAAGGCCTCAGAAGACTTCATCAAAATTGGACGCTTCATGGAAGCTTTTGTTCTTAATCATTATGTACTTGTTAGGAAAAATATTGTAAGGAATTCTACACGTCGTCCCATTGGGGGAAGGTTGTTGGAAATTCACTTTATGTGACGACATTTAAGAATTCCCATTAGTTATCATAGTCACACATGCTTAGACTAGACTAGGTTCAATGTATAGTTAAGTGTTGGTGTGTGACTATAAATACCCCTCATAGGCTTCCAAGGAAGGGTTGTTGTTGGTGTTATTTTCATTTTAATACAATTTATATTTTCACACAACCTCACTTTCTCTCTCAAAAACCATCCATGGCTGCCAATACCATTTACCACCATGTTAGACCATCGGATCTAAAATAGCAAACCTTCAATTGGTATCAGAGCCTCGGTTCCATCCTTGGATCGTGTTCTTGTTTCTAATTTGGTGGTCTAAATTTTTTTTTTGGTCCGTCTTGTTATTTTTTTGTCACGTCTGATATGTTTTTGTCATACTTTTTCTTTTGTCACAACTGGTTACAAATCATGGTAATATCTGGTATTCATAACCCACTTGTCAAAAGTTGTCATCATTTTAAGTCCCTAGTTTCACGTTTTTAGATCTGGTTTTATGTCTACTGTTTCTGATATTATTTTTTAGATCTGGTATAGATTTTTGTAGGGTTTCTTAATTTTTTTTCATGAAAATGAGAAAAACCCAGAAAAACCAGATCCAAAAACTAGATCCACAAAACCAAGATCCTGAAAAAAAAGGAAAAGTACTATGGATAAGATTTAAGATGGATACTTTCAGATGGATAAGATTTCAGAAAACACCAAAACCAACCATTTTTTATTCCGGATGAAGCTTATTCTGGATGAAGCTTATTCCGGATGAAGCTTATTCCGGATGAAGCTTATTCCGGATGAAGCTTATTCCGGATGAAGCTTATTCTGGATGAAGCTTATTCCGGATGAAGCTTATTCCGGATGAAGCTTATTCCGGATGACTATATATATATATATATATATATATACATATATATACATATATATATATATATATATATATATATATATATATATATATATATATATATATATATATATATATATATATATATATATATATATATATATATATATATATATATATATATATATATATATATATATATATATATATATATATATATATATATATATATATATATATACATATATATATTCCGGATGAAGCTTATTCCGGATGAAGCTTATTCCAGATGAAGCTTATTCCGGATGAAGCTTATTCCGGATGAAGCTTATTCCGGATGAAGCTTATTCCGGGTGAAGCTTATTCCGGATGAAGCTTATTCCGGATGAAGCTTATTCCGGATGAGCTTATTCCGGATGAGCTTATTCCGGATGAACGTTTTCCGAATGAAACAAATCATACCAACCTTATTACTCCGAATCAACACCAAATCTACCTAATGCCCATCGTCACCTAATTCCCTCTATACAAGACTCGAACCAAAACATAAAATACAAATCAGGTTCTCAGATTTTTTCGTAGTCTATCATAGACATCACTAGATCTTTTTTTTAAGATCTATTTGAAACGAAAATCAGATATCATCATAGATCCTCTTTGTTAGATATAAATCCCATCTCATTCATATTCGAAAACTTCAAAAGAAAGAACTAAAACAATTATGTTTAGTTCTTATCTTTGTTTGGATTAGTACTAATTACACGAAATACAAACAATCATCACAGATTCATGTTATGGTCTACACCATCTTCGATATTCGAATTTAAAGTAAGATCAGTAACAATTATGTTATGATTTGCCTTTGATTCGACTAAAAATAACAACATGCAAAAACGGATCCATCACTTTGATTTTCGAAGTTAAAGACTGATCTATAACATTTATGTTATTATCATCTCTTTATTTCGATCTTTCTCAAATCAACCCACAAATTAAAAAACATGTAGTTCATACCTGAGACCAATCACATGATCTTGAAGACATCTTTCTCGTCTTTGATTGTGGTTCAAAGGTCGCGAGTGTGATTCATACAAGTCTGGTTGAGATGGGTGATGTATGTGATTCGATTTTATGAGATGAATTTGAGATTAGATTTGTTTGAAAATGATAAGACGAGATTGATTCATATTCGTGAATAATTGAATGTGGTGTAAGGCGGATTTGTTTTTGATGGAGGTTGTGATGAAGAACTGAGATAGTTTAGTTTGGTGATGAGATTAGTAGTTGAGGCAGAATGGAGGATTTTTGGGGGAGGATAGTTTTAGGTGTTAGGGAGAAATGGTGGCTGGGAAGATAAGACATGTGTGTAGGGTGAACAATGTGAGTGTTTAGGGTTAGTAGTTTTTAATTATATACCCTAAAGTGATTCGGGTATAACTAAATTAAGACGGGCTGTGATTTTTTTTGACACGGGCTGAAGCTTTCATACCTTCTTTTGATTCTGCTTATTCTTTTGGTGGGCTATGTTTAATTTGGGCTGGGCTGTTAAGAATCTTAAGTGACGGACTGGTGAATTTTTGATGCTAAATTTGGTTTACCAACCATAATATAACAAATTTGATAAATGTTATTTAATTTTGCACAAGTTTTTTATAAACTTTGTGTTAAAAGATTAAATTTATTCAATGTTTGTTATATTTAGTCATTTTTGTACTCCGTAATGACAATATGACGTGACAAGATTTAAAGACAAGTATCGAGACAACGTGACAAATTTATTTGACGAGACCAAGAAAAATTGGCGATTTTTTAGTGGCTACGGATTTGTTTGATCGGGTATTAATGATGTGAAATTGAAGACGGATTTTTTGAAGGCATGTATTTATTTTATCTTCAAAGATAACTTGCTCGTGCTTAATATTAGAATGAAGACTTGTTTATCTAGTTTTCGGGTTCGGGGTGGTTGGTTGATGACTCGGATAACTATCACTTAAAGGGGTTACATTGTTGTACTCAGTGTCACGCGCTTAGTCGACGTGGATAATTTCAAGAGGTTTTGTGCTTATATACTTCTTCAGTGATGCATTGGGTACTTAGAGATTTCTCCACCGTTCCGCATTCAACAATTGTGCAAGCTTAAGTCACAAGATCGAAGGATTCTTATTCAGTTTCATGTTTGATGTATCCGGTTCATTCTATCTGTGGTCACTTCAAATTGCTTACAAGTGGGTTGGTAAAGATGGCCATGTAGAGTTTATGAGTAGAGATTTTCAGTCAGCAGCTGATTCTCACAACATATATAATTCATCTTATTTATTACTCTCACGAGATTTCAGGTATATGTGCGTACGATTTATTGCTGGTTCCAAGTTTCGAAACCATCAAGGGGGAAGAAGAAGACACATTCAACGCACAACGAGTACACGTGATGAACTTCATGCCTTCTTTTGATTTGAAGACATTCTGGGATGACATTTGTCATAGCCGCAGAGAAAATCAGTGTTTTAACTCGTGGCGTTATCAATCTCTAAACGGTACACTACTGATTCGATGTTCAATTGTTTTGATGTTGCAGTTATTCATCATCATTATCCTATATGGAGAGATATGCACTTCCGGGACTTAATTGACTCTGGTGCATCTCCGGAAGAAGATATGTGCATTTCCGGGACTTAATTGACTCTGGGGTTACGATGTCAACTTCATGAATGGGATAAAGTGTCCACTTCAGTATTTGAGCTTCATACTTGGGATTGGTTTATTTTCTTCAACTATGTGGGGGAAGAAATGTCTTGATTCTTTCTAGTATGCATAACTTGAACTCTCAGGGGGAAGAAAAATTCAGAAGAATTATTCAAGCGTGAGAAGAGACGTTGTTGATCTACTTGGTGTACCCCTTACTTTCAATCCCTCGTAGCAACATTATCATGTTATATGATGGGGTTTGCTTTTTAAATTCCGATGTGCGCTTAATCATTCTAAGCTTTATTGAAAGCTTTGAAGTTGCTTACGAGGATTGTCGGTTTAGGGGGAAGCTATTTAAAAGCTTCTACATCAAGAAGATGTGGCATGAATTAGGGGGAAGTTAATTCAGAAGTTTCTCCTTAACCAGAAGTATATGGATTACTTAGCTCGTGCCGTGACAGTATTTATACCACAAGTTACTACGAAGATGACTCACTCTGAAGTGAAGACTTGAAGTCAAAGGCCTCAAAAGACTTCATCAGCATTGGACGCTTCATGGAAGCTTTTGTTCTTAATCATTATGTACTTGTTAGGAAAAATATTATAAGGAATTCTACACGTCGTCCCATGGGGGAAGATTGTTGGAAATTCACTTTATCTGACGACATTTAAGAATTCCCATTAGTTATCATAGTCACACACGCTTAGACTAGACTAGGTTCAATGTATAGTTAAGTGTTGGTGTGTGACTATAAATACCCCTCCTAGGCTTCCAAGGAGGGGTTGTTGTTGGTATTATTTTCATTTTAATACAATTTATATTTTCACACAACCGCACTTTCTCTCTCTAAAACCATCCATGGCTGCCAATACCATTTACCACCATGTTAGACCACCGGATCTAAAATAGCAAACCTTCAAAATTTGAATTTCCTAAAATTTGTGAAATCTCTTTTGTGTTTATTAAAAGTTGGTGTTTGAATAGCTGAAATCTGTGTTCCATTTGATCTTTTAGACTTTCCTTAATCTTGTGGTTAAGGCATGTCTATGTTTAATAGGTTTTCAAAGGTTTAAAAACCTTGAAATCCTTGTTACTGTTTTGGTTATTATCTTGTACTAACCCTTAGCCAAAAGCCTTAAGCTCCTTCAAGCTTGTTGACACCAAGCCTGAGAAGAGTTTTAAGCTCTTGGTTGAGTTGTTTGCTCATTTGTGTTGAAGAATCATCATAATCAAAACCTTGTTCTACTTTGAACATCAGCAGGTTTTGATCCACCATTTTGAAGAACCTTGGTCTTGTTCTAGTTGTTGAACAAGGTCCAAGGAGCATAGCTGGTCCTCCTAGGATGTTATGGAGGACAGGTATAATCCTTTGTTTAAGTTTCCCCTAAAATTTTCATGTTATTGCCTGTTTTTGATTTTGTTCTTTGATTTTGTGTTCTTGTGTTTGAGGTTGTGATTTTTGTGTTTGAATCTGTTAGTAGTCATCTAGGAAGTGTGTTTGAATCATAAAATCATTAGGTTGTTAGTTGAAATCACAAGTTGCTTTGAAAAGTTGTGGATTAAGGACTGTTTGGGATTACTGGTTCATAAGGCCTTGTGGCCTTGTGCCCTTGGTTCTTAGGGTTTGGGAAGTCTAAACAAGTCATTTTGAACAAGTTTTAATCATTGGTTAAGTTTCTAAAAGTTTGAAAAAAGGATTGGAAGTTTTGCTAAAATCTGATAAAAGTGCTTTTGAGATTGGTCAAACACATCAGATCCTATAACTTCTTTGTTATTAGGATCTAAGGTCTGAAATCAGGTTTGGGAATAGTTTAGGTGATAAGCTATCTATTGGTTATCTGGTTGTTGAATTTGGTAGCTTATTGAGTGTGATATAGCTTATCAAAGTTGGCTGAAGTGGTCATTTGCATCAGCAAAGTAACCACCTCATTTGGTGCTTGCAATTGTATTTCTAGTTTAAGGCTTGTTGTTTTATTACTTGGATCCTATTTGTGTGTTGCTTGTGAGCTTATTTGGCTACTAGGATTGCTTTGTTGATAGCTTATAAGTTTACTGGCTTATTGGCATATTTGTGCCAAAACTCATCAAGTCTACTCAACTAGTAGGCCTTGATTCACAAGGTTTGTACTCAAACCTTGACCAGCAGGGTGAAAAACAAGTCTAAACACTTCATTAAGTCTGTCAACGTCCAATTTGTGTTTGTTAGCGTTTGATTTACACTTATCAGCGTTTGACTTTTGGTCAAACTTGGTCACATAGCTTATTGAATCTGTTTTGCTTATTGGTACATGCAACAACTTGGTTTTTGTAATAGAACTCATTTTCTCAGCTTAATAACAAGTCTGGAAGGTTACAAGTCTTTTGGTTAAGCTTTTGCTAGAAAACTAGCTTGTTTGGCTTTTTCAGCCAGCTTATTGGTTCTTACAGCTTATTCTACTTGGCTTTTTGTGATTTTCTTGATTGATTATTCTTAGTTAAGCTATTTGTGAGCTTTTGCAACAAACTAGAGCTTCTGAAACAGCCTAGAACTCTATCCCGACTATTTTGTCATTTTGTGGAATTGTTCTTGGCTTATTCCTGGCTTATTGAGTGTGCTTTTTCAAAATTTATTTTTACAGATCTCTTTAGTATCCCAAAAGAAGGTTGTGTGTCAAATTAGAGCTTATGGCATTGGCTTATTGCTTAATGGGCTTATTGGCCCAATAAGAATAAGCTGTTTGATCATTAAGCTGTGATAAGCTCACTTTCACCTTTTGGGCCTTCAGAGTTTTGTGTTTAGAATTAAATTTTGAGTCAGATAGGGCTTTTCCAAGTCATTTGGGCTTATTTTGACTTTTTGGGCTAAAAAGCCCATTAAGCTTGGCTGTTTTTGATTTTAGCCCATTTGGGGGCCCAATAGGGGTATTTTGTAATTTCACTTTCATTTTCTGATTATTTAGGTTAAAATAAACTAGTTTGCAAGTTTTTAGAATTTTTTAGAATTTTTGGATTTTTAATATTATTTTATTATTATTTTTCAAATTTCACTTTTTTGCACTTTTTATATTTTTCTTAGCTTAAATACATTAAAATAGGAATTTTGCAACATTTAGATTAATTTTATTACCTTTAGATTAATTTTTATAATTATTTTAAGTTTTAATAGTTTTTAAATCATTTTAAATAGTTTTTATTAGTTTAAAAATTTCTAAAAATAGTTTTTAATCTTTTTAGGTCATTTTAGAGGTTTACCAATTGAAAAATCTTTATTTGGGCTTTTTGATAATTAATTTGATTTTTAGGGCTTTAATTAGCATTTAAAAATTAAATATTTAATTAATTAAAAGGTTTGAAAAAGTTTTGATCATTGGTAAACTCTTAGTTTATTTATTTTGATTTTTGGTAAATTTTTGGTAATTTTTAGAATTAATTTTTATTTTTGTACTTTTTACGGTTTTACGTGTAGTCGTAGTGGTAATTAATTTCACGTCTTCGTCATCCTCTTTTCTCATCCCCTTCTATCCAATATTAATCTCAAACTAATTACAAATTATTCACACACATATACCTCCTTGGGAAACGAACTTTCACTTCATTAGGGTAATTTGTACACGGTTTTCCTAAACCGTCGTATTTAATACTTTTCCTATTTACCTCCTTTTCCTAAAGGTGTGGTAAAACACTGCAACCATTTTGGCGCTGCTGCCGGGGAGGTGTCGTGATTAATTTGTCTTGTTGTTTTTAATATTAACCATAAATAGTATTTGTATTAGTAGAAATCTACTAATACGTATTATCGGTTTTTTGGTTTTTCTTGTGAAATTATTATTACTATATTGTATTAAGTATCACAATCAATACAAAATATCTCCAAAAGTGTGAAAACACAACCTTAATTGGGATTTGATCTCCTAATTATTGTATTCGAATCTCAAACAAAAGAAAAAGGCAAAAATAGATAAATACTTTCGTGAAGCTCGATTTTGAAAAATACGAACTATAAGGTGGGTATAAGGCGGGTATTATAAAATATACCCTAAGGAAAAAGGCTCTTAAGTGCTTCGCGCCGCCTCGTTTCCCCGCTTTCTTGTAAGTATTTTGAGATTGAAGGCTAATCGAGGGTTTTGCCGCCCAAAGTATTATTACGTATAATATATTTGCTTGGTTTCTTTGTGATTGAACCCTCTTGAACAATTTGGTTTTCACCAAAGTTCTAAAGTCATTCGAAGGCGTTCACTCCACGTGATCGTTTTCATTCCTTTGAGGCTTCTTTAATCAAGAGTTTGATTCGAGGAGAGATTCGGTAGATTGTTGTCTACGAGGATACACCAAAATCTAAAAAAAATTTAAAAACAATCAAAAACACAAAAAAATTGAAAATTCACAAAACACCCAAAAAGAATCTTCTTTGCTCACCTCCCATTCTTCGTGAAGTTTATGATCACTCGTAATCAAGCAAAACGAGCTCGTAAACGTCTTCAAAAGCAAGCAAATCAAGATGTTGATCCCAAAGTCAGATCTTAAACCTTAATAGCTTGTTTAAGGGTTGTGATAGAGAGAAAGAATTCAATCTAACACTAGAGAAACTTTGCAAAGCAAAGTAACTAAACAAGATGCGGAATGTAATGTTTAGCACAAGAACAAATGAGATTCAAACGTTGAACTTTAATATATCAAAGATATACGAATACCCAAAGTGGTATTAGGGTTTACAAAACCTTAAAGTAATAATAATGAAAAACGAAATGAGAAAGACACACTTTGCATGCTAACCTAGTGAGTCCTTTTATAGATACAAGGACCCACGTACAAGATCACTACTAACAAACTATGGAAAGTATTAAGGAATAATAACTGAAACGCGTAAAAATCTATTCCATGTTTATCTTGACGGCAGGGCCTTTGACTCCAGCAGGGGAACGGATCCCCCTGCCTTTGTTATTTAGCAGGGGGAACTTACTCTAGCAGGGGTATGAATAATCAACTAGCAGGGGAAACAAATAAGCATAGATTTATTCCCAACAATCCTCCCCTAAACTTGTGCTTTCCCCTAAAGACAAGTTTCTGAATAAATGCTAGTTGATGAGGATGCTTACAAACTCTCTGGCCAAATCTAACTATGAACCATTCTTACCAGATCATAAGCAACAGGCTTTTTGGCATCAACAATTAACTTAGCCTGTGCTAACTTCTTCAAGGTTTCCTGAGAGAAGGGATAATACCTATGATTGAGTAAATAAACACTCACACCTTCCATTACTACCTCATATACCCCAGAATTTGTAAATAGCTTCCAATACACCAAATCTCCTTTATTTACTGCATCAAATAGAGGATCAAATAATTCATGTTCATACATTCTATGCATGCACTCCCAGATTACCCAATCCTTCTCCACACCATCCATGGTAGGAGGTTTTGCAGCAAACGTTTTCTTCAATATTTTCCACAGATCTTCTAAGTCTTCACTATCCAAAATTTGAAACATGACATCTAGACTTAGAAATGTCTGTGCAGTATTGTCAGCCCTTGTAAGCTTCCACCAAGTCCTCCCTTTGTGTTCATAAACAGCATACTCTATAATAGCAAACTTCTTTCCAAGTTCACTAGGTGAGATTTCATCATTTTCCTGCAAAATCAGCTGTTTATCAATTTCATCATTTGATGGCCCTTGAGACTCTTTAGTAATTATGCCCACTTGCTCCATTCTCTTGAGTCTTTTTGCTGCTCTTTGTACATTAAGTACAGACTTCTCAAGTACTTCTGGAAGACTTTCACCTGCTTGGTGCGATGCCCCTGCTTGGGATGATGCACCTGCTTGTGTAGTCTCTCCAGCTTTTCTTTTCTTTGTTGCTCTAGCTTTTTGTAGCACTTCACTTTGTCTCCTAAGATACTCAGCTTCCTCAGGAGTGTTGATAGTCATCCAATCCTCCACGTCATACAACTTTAGAACTGGTCTGACTGCTCTCTTTATGGCTTCAAAGCTCATATCTCTGAAGTCACCATCCTTCCACTTTCTATGCCTTTTAAGCAGAACTTTGTAGTGATCAAGTTGCCCTTTCTCTGACGTTCGATACTTCTCACTCTGAATTTGCATTGCCCTTCTTTCCAGATATTCAGTTTGATATTTGTAAACAAGGCAAGTCAACTCATACCTGTCTTCCAAAGGAGCATTTTTCAACTCCTTCTCCCATTGATCAAGAAACTCTCCAACATGAGGTACCCTGTCATCTAGTTCCCTATGCATAATCTCAACCTGTTTTAGCATATCTTTGGGCCTCATCTTCTCCATCCTTTGATCCTGCAGATTACCCAATTCCTCTTGTTGTAGCCTGAGAGCTACTTGTGCATCATGTGCTTCTTGGACCTTCTGCTGTTCAGGAGTCAGATGCTTGTATTTTCTCTTGGGCTGTTGCACCATGATTCCTTTTCCTTTGTCTTTTGGATCCACTGCTGATGCTGGTTTTGATTTAGATGCAGGTTCTTTGATTGTTATCCCCTTCTGAGCTGGTTGCTTTCTGTTCTTCCTAACAAATGTTTGAGTAATGTTCTTAGCAGGGGATAAACTTACAGCAGTGGGATCAGCAATAGCAGGGGAAACTTTTGAAGCAGGGGCTTCTTCTTGATTGCCCATGGTGAGCAATGTTTGAGCAATATCTTTGGTTGCACTCCCCTTGTCACTTCCCTTATCAGCACTTTCTCTCTCCATCCCTTTCTTAGCACTTGTTATCTTTCCATGCTCCCCACCAGGATATGAATAATACTCAGTAGATCCTTCTGTGTGTGGAATTTCCTCCCCTTTGGAAGCATCCTCATCTGTGGAAAGAATCAGTCTGGGCTTTCTCCTCCCCTCAAGAGTAGCAAGTCTGGTTTCCAATTGAGAGATAACTAGACCTTGCTTTTTGACATCTTGTACTAGTTGTGCATTCTGCCTTTTCAGACTCATGCACATTTTCGTCAATTCCAGATTTGTCAAAGGTTTCATACTACTCTCAATCCTAGAAGGGAATTTCTCCCCTTGTTGGATATCATGGAGTGGGGGAGAGGACTTATTGATGGTGTCACTATCCTGCTCACCCCTTGAGGATGAGACAGTAGTGGCAGCCAAACCCCCAGGTTGCTCCAAACTCTTGGAGACTCTCCTTTCTGCTGCTTGTGAAGATTCACCAGGCAAGAGAGACCTGGAAAACCTGGATTTTGAACGCCTTTCTTGTTGTGGATCAGCAGGTGGTAGGGTCTTGGCAGGGGATTCAGCAGGTTGATTTATGGCTGTTTGATTTTTGGCTTCTTCCCGTCTGATTTGGTCTAGCATAATTGAAGTGAATGGAATGTTTCTGCCAGAAAACAAAGGTGATGGTGCAAGTAATGTGGTGAAAAGTTTGGTTGTGTGTTTGGTTGCTGAAAAATAGTTTATGTGTGTAATGGGACCATGATCACTCATGTTCAGCAAAATTTCTAGAAACCTTGGATACATACAAAACTTTGAGGTGCTTGAAACATTTTTAACCATGCCTTTAAAAATCATTTGAGAAAAACAGTACTTCCTTCCTGTTGCAAAGCAGATCAAGGCAGAAGCTATCTCACTACCAACCTCATTAAAAGCAGTGGTTTTGGGTGACAAACATTGCATAATAGTATGAATCAAAAATTTCCAATGAGGGGCAAACTGGCCTTTAGCAAACTTTAATTTTTGATTTTCAGAAAGTTTATACCCCAATTTATCAAGACCTTCAAAAATTTCAGCCTCAGAAAAGTTGGTTATTCCATCCTCATCATCAAGGAGGAGATTCTCCCTGATGGAGGCAAGTGTGATTACCTTGGAATGACCATCAACTGTGCTTTGAATTATGACCTCTCCATTCACTGTTTTGGTCATGGCTTTAGACCAGAACTGTTGAATGTGTGAGGTATAAATGCGAGGATTGATGAGAAGGGCCACTCTGAAGTACGAAGACTTTAGAAAGGCCACAGCCTCAGCAAACTCGGCTGGTTCATCATGAAGCAAAGCAATTTGGTTATGATTAGGAGCAATTTTAAGGGTCATGATGAATTTGGAAAATAGTTTAGAGGTTTATAGAGATGGGAGGTAAGTGGGATTAGGTCGAGAGAGATGTATGGACCTGCTGGTAAAGGGAATTAAGTTTATATAGACAAATTGAAGGGCTGTGATTGGACCAAAATTTTCAAATTGCAAAAATATCAAGGATAAATCTTGATAAAAAATTAATATATTTGAAATAGAAGGAAAAGATTACCAATCAACAAAGAAAGCGCCTTAAATATCTTTTAAAAAGAATAAAATATTCCCTAACCAAAATTTAAGCAAGCAGGCCCAACGGCTATGAACAGGGTAACGGTATTGTCGGTCAACGGTCAAACAGGGGAATGTTGTGAAGGCAGGGGAATAAAAGATAAAAGCAGGGGAAACTTTCCTAGGGGTATTAAACTAGTCATGGAAGGACTAATGCTAACTAGCTCTGCTCTAATGCACACACTTGTATACACAATATAGATACATAGAATCTCAAGAGTCCTCTATTCAGCAATGGTCCCAATACAAAAAGTTAATACATAAGTCCCCCTACACCAGGTAATCCCAAGAAATCATGCATACCCCAGTCACCATCCCAACCTTGTCCCTTACTTATGGTCAGTTAGTCTTGGCAATGTGTGCCACAGGTCTATATTTGAACAGCAAGCTGTTTATAATAAAGAAATGTAAGTACACACTACAGTGCCTCAAGGTTTCAGAGTTCTGACAAGCTTTGCAGCAAGTCATCATTAACCTGAACCCTCACTCACCAGTGGATATGATGTAAGATCATATATGAGCATCCTAAGGATACCCTGAGTCCTAAAGGTGTAACCTAACCTCCCCTGAAACATAGAGTATATACCTGATTCACCAACAAGAATAGTATGCACCATATGAACCTCTGCATTGTTAGTCTAAAACCACATAAAACCACTTTTATAAAAAGAACACACCCAGCTTAAGAGAAAAATTCTCTTGGCAGGGGAATGAACCCCAGGCAGGGGAATCAGTGTTAAAAAGCAGTGGAATGAAAGAAATGTTAAAATTGACTAACAATTATACAACAACAGCAGTGAAGTAACCCTGATTATACATGACAAAATAGACATCAGATTTTTAAGGAGTAACCATTCCAATACCTGCAACCAGATACTGAAACCTCCCTACATCAAAAGCTTTTGTTAAAAGATCAGAAACATTTAGTTTTGTATCAATTTTCTCAAAGACAATCAGTCCTCTTTCAAAACAATCTCTGATAAAGTGATGTCTAATTTCAATGTGTTTGGTTTTGCTATGAAAAACAGGGTTCTTTATGATGCAAATAGTGCTGTTGTTGTCAATGAATATCTTGGTTTTAAGAAAGTTATACCCATAATCAAGCAATTGATTTTGCACCCAAAGAACTTGACCACAGCATGCAGCAGCTGCTACATACTCAGCTTCAGTTGTGGATATTGCCATGATAGTCTGCTTCTTACATTGCCAAGATATAAGCCTGCTCCCCAAAAATTGGCATCCCCCTGTTGTAGACTTCCTATCATTGTTGTCACCAGCATAATCACTATCTGAATAAGCTATCAGCTCAAATGGTGACTCCTTTGGATACCAGAGTCCTAAGGTTGGATGACATTTTAGATACCTAAAAATCCTTTTCACAGCAAATAAGTGACACTCTGTTGGTGACACCTGGTATCTTGCACATAAGCAGACTGCAAACATGATGTCAGGTCTTGAAGCAGTGAGATACATAAGAGACCCAATCATAGATCTGTAGTTCCTGACATCTATAGGTTTTCCAGGACCATCCTTACCCCATGGATGATCCTTGTCCATTGGAGTGGACACTTTCTTTCCATCAGACATGCCAAACTTCTTCACAATCTCAGCCACATATTTGTCCTGTGAGATAAATATCCCATCTTTCCGCTGCTGAACTTGTAACCCCAAAAAGAAGTTTAGTTCTCCCATGGCACTCATTTGGAATTTATCCTGCATCAATTTGGCAAACTCTTTGCTAAGCATGGAGTTAGTTGATCCAAAAATGATGTCATCCACATAGACTTGTACTAGCAGAAGGTCACCCTTGTGTTTCTTGGTAAACAGGGTCTGATCAATCTTCCCCCTGCTGAATCCATTGTCTAGGAGATATTTGGAAAGAGTACCATACCAGGCTCTGGGAGCTTGGTGAAGGCCATACATGGCCTTTTTCACTTTGTATACTTTGTCAGGATGTTCTGGATCTTCAAACCCTGGTGGTTGCATGACATAGACTTCTTCATCAATGGTGCCATATAAGAAGGCACTTTTCACATCCATCTGGAAAACAGTGAAGTCCATGAATGAGGCATAAGCAAGAAATAATCTAATAGCTTCAATCCTTGCTACTGGAGCAAACACCTCTTCATAATCAATCCCTTCTTCCTGAGTATACCCTTGTGCTACTAACCTTGCTTTGTTCCTGACAACTATTCCCCTTTCATCCTTTTTGTTCCTGAGTACCCACTTGGTCCCAATAGGCCTTGCCCATTTGGGACAATCAACCAGAATCCAAACCTCTTGTATGTCGAATTATAAGAGCTCCTCTTGCATAGCTTCAACCCAGCTTGGGTCATTTAAAGCCTGAAAAATCTTCTTTGGCTCTTCTTGTGACAAAAATGCAGTAAACAGACAACATTGCATGTTGTCATGATTGAACTTCATGGTGATGTTAGCAATGAAGTTGTGCTCCTTTGCTGTATACCTTGTATGTCTGGGGGCTTCAGGATCGCCAATGATCTGAGAGATAGGATGATCCTTATTGATTCTATAGGTAGGCTGCATGATGACTTCTGTTTCATCTTCTTCCAAATCAGAATTGATGGGGCTATTTTGATTAGGAAAGAAGTCCTCAAAGGAACTTCCAAATGAGACAGCATGACCTAAAGATGGGTGCTTGTGAGCAGAATGAAGCTCTGAATAACTAGGGCCTCCATTCCTGATGATTCTGCTTCCACTGCTGGATATGATAGGACCATCATTTATAGGTGTAGATGATGAGATGAGTGGGGATTCTCTTTCTGCATCAGTAGTCTCATTAGCATCATGATCCTTTGTGAAAGGGGAATCAATTCCTCTAGCAGGGGAATCCTGGATTCCACTGCTTTCAGCCATTCCACTGCCTTCAGTCATAGCAGGGGATGAGATTGGCTGTTCTTTTCCTGAAGCAAAATTATCTTCTTGTTTATCAGCTTCACTAGGAAACAATGAGGGTACATTCATGTACCTCAGAGGTGACTTCTCTGCACCAATTGTTTCTTGAGTACCTGAAATGTTAGTGTTCTGCAAGACAACAGGTACATAATTCATGGACTTGGAAAGTACATCTATATCAAAGAACCAGTCCGGACCTGTTTGAACATCTTCAGGTTTGTCTTCAAGAAAGTTCACATGAAGATTTTCTGTGATTTTGCTTGTCTTCTTGTTGAAGACCCTATATCCCTTGCTGTTTAAGGAATAACCCACAAAGTATCCATCATCACCCTTTTCACTAAACTTACCAAGATTTTCAATGGTGTTCAAGATGATAACATGACACCCAAAAGGTCTGAAAAAGTCAATTAAGGGAGGTCTTCCATTAAACAGCTGATAAGGGGTCTTGTTGTGTGCCTTGACAACCAAGGCCCTGTTTTGTACATAGCAAGCAGTGGATACAGCTTCAGCCCAAAAGATAACTGGAAGTTTGGAATCAGACAGCATAGTTCTTGCAGCTTCAATGAGTGTCCTATTCCTTCTTTCTGCCACTCCATTCTGTTGAGGTGTTCTAGCAATGCTGAATTGCCTCTTGATGCCTTTGTTTATGCAGAAAGAATCCAGTTTCTGATTTCTGAACTCATCACCATTGTCTGATCTTATGGTAACTACCTTCATGCTTTTTGACAGTTCAATTTGATTGATGAACCCAATGAGTACATCAGCAGTGTCACTCTTTTCAAATAGAAAGAATGTCCATGTAAATCTTGAAAAATCATCAGTAATCACTAAGCAGTACCATTTCTTCATTATACTTTCCACAAAAGTAGGACCAAAAAGATCCATATGTAGTAGTTCCAATGGCTTGGTGGTGGACATACTTGTTTTGACTTGCAAGATGCTCTGTGTTGCTTCCCTTTCAGACATGCTGCACAAGTATGTTCAGTGGCAAAAGACTTGGAAGGAAGACCATGAACCAGATTATGCTTTACTAGTTTGTTCATGTTCTTGAAATTAAGATGACCAAGTCTTCTATGCCATTTCTTACATTCATCTGCTGAAGCTTTGGCAATGAGACATGTTTCATTGTCTTGGAGAGATATGTCCTTGAGATCAATTGTGTACATGTTCTTCTGTCTTGGTGTTCTGAGTACAATTGGAGTGTCTTTTGGCAAGACAAACTCCTTTCCTAATACCAAGCATTCAGTGTCAGTAAACAAGACAAAGTTCTTGTTATCAGTCATCTGTGACACACTGAAGAGATTATATTTGAGTTCTTTCACCAAGTACACATTGTCAAAAGTCATCCCATTTGTGACAATAGTTCCTTTTCCTGTTATAGTTCCATGCCCATCTCCAAAAGAAACACCATCATTGTCATGCAGGGGTACAAAGTTAGACAAGTAAGCTTTGTGTCCAGTCATACTTCTTGAGCATCCACTATCCCAATATGCTCTATCATCCCTTGTCTTCTTTGTCACCTGCAAAAGGAAAAACAAATTAGTTTTTCTTGGGGACCCAAGTCATTACAGACTTGGATCTACCTCGTGTATCAATGTAGGATAGCTTATCGAAAACTAGAGATACACCATTAGATTGAGTACCCCTTTTGGGTGCCCAAACCCAACGAGCTGAGGCTTTCACAGCTTTTCCCCATCTTCCCATGTTCCTACAATGTACAACTTTTCTAGCAGGGGATACCCCAGTTTTAGCAGGGGAATCCTTATGCTTAGCAGAGGGAACCCACCTTTTGTTTTGGCCTCTATTCATGTGTTGGTAAGGTCTTGGTCCAGATCTATATGCAGTATAAGGTGTTGGGGTGGTCACAGAAGTGTTGGGCTTTGGGTGAACATCATTTTCCTTTCTAAGGGCTGGAACAACATATTTCTCAGTTACTCTATTTCTCAAGGCAGGGGCAACATACTTGGCAGGGGAAAAGGATTTTGCCTCTGCATTTAGAAGAATGGCTTTAGGTTGCATATCCTTTAAGGGATTTGCAGCCACCATCTCCATTGGTGCCTTACACTCTTGATAAGTGTGTTCAAAACTGCCACATGTGAAGCAGGGCTTGGTATTGATCACAAAGTCTTTTCCTAATTGATGAGACTTTTGGTCATTCCAATTTCTTTGATTACCTCTGACATTCCTGTACATACCAGCATATTTAATGGTAGGCTTAGGAGACTGTGGCCTAGCCTTAGATTTGGGAGAGATGCTCTTAGAATTTGGATTGCTGCTAGAAATTCCTTCTTTTGAAAATCTAACAGGGTTGTTAATTTGTTTTAAGCCAACCTGTTCTTGTTTAACATCCCTAATGACACTAGTTTTAACTAGAGACTCTTCTGTATCAAGGTTATTAGGTATATAAGCACTCAAGTCAAACTCAATGTCATCCTGTTTTTCAAAACAAGGGAGACCAGTCCATGACAAGTCTTTTCTAGGATAGGCAGCATGGATGTTAGCAGGGGGTGGTGGTATAGTAGCATTCATATTCTTAATTCCAAACCCTGTTTTGTCCTTAGGAGATTGACCAATTTCAAATGCCTTGGTTAAATCTTTTGAAGCTTTTCCAAATTTTTCAACAGTTTCCTCATCTATCTTTTGGTTAGCTTTGAAAATTTCAAGTTCAGCAGTTAAAACATTTATAGATTGGTTATTCTCCTTGGCATCTCTTTCTAGAATCACAATATGATCCCTATACTCACTTTCTCTTTGCCTATACTCTCTTATGGTGGACTCTAGTTGTTCTAAAGCACGTTTGTAATTATCAAGATCATTATCACAATTGATATAGTCAGCTTTTACCTTTCTGATTTGATCATTTAAAGATTCAGTATTTTTCCTACAAGCTTTAGTACAGTATGAGTCATCATATACCTCATTGTCAGAGCTGGAACTTGACATGGCCATAAGTGCAAAGTCTTCTTCCTTTTCCTCAGCCATCAAAGCTTGATTTCTTTCCACACTTTCTGTCATAGCACTCCAGTCCCATCCATTTGCTCCATCTATCCCCTGCATTGCTACCATGGCTTTAGCACCAGAATCCTCATCTCTTGTTTCCTTTCTATGGCTATTTCCAGACTTAGGTCCTCTGCATTCCCTGGCAAAATGACCCTTCTTGCCACAATTGTAGCATTCAACTTTTGCTTTATCAAACCCAGCCACATCAGATGGATTAATTGTGATCTTCTTCCCATACTTCTTGTGGAACCTGTTGGCTCTCATGCTGAGCAAAGCCATATTCCACTTGATATCCAATTCTTCTAGCGCTTGCTTACTGATTTGACTCAGATCTTCATGTAACACTGTAGATCCTTGTGGCCCTTGAGATGCTATAAAGGCACATGCAGTATCAAGGCTGAATGTAGCTGGTCTTTCTTCATCATAGGAAGGTCCAGACCTGGTAGCAGGGGAATAAGTAGCAGGGGCTACTTCTATTCCACTGTTCTTGGAGATTCCACTACTTTGTGATATGAATGCCATGTTAGCAGGGGAATCAATGACTCCACTTGAGTTGGTGGGAATTGTCCCTTTTGACTTCATTTCATTGACAATAGGTTCAAAAACTTTTAAGTTATTGTATATATCATCAATATCTTTTTCATCCAAATCATCCTTATTCTGCCAAATTGCCTTATAGACAAACCACTCTTTCTGAAGGCTGTTAAGAAACCTGGTGTTCACCTGCTCTTTTGACACCTCAATATCAAAGAATTCCAAGTGGGCCACCATGTCTTGGAGCCTATTGTAAATAGATCCAATTGATTCATCACCAATTGCTTTGAAAGAAGCAAAATCATCCAGCATTCAGTTCTTCTTCTTCTTCTTTGTGGCTTCATTTCCTCCAAAGGTTGTGCCTATGGCTTCCCATAGTTCCTTAGCTGTTTTGTATTTCCTGAATCTGAGTTGATGTCTATCTGGTAGGGCCATCAGCAATGAGCTGTGAGCCCTGACATCATGCCTTCTAGCCAGTATTTCCTTATCACATAGAGCAGCAGATTTCTTCTTGTCCTTACCTTTGGAACTTTCACCTTCATCCTTGCCTTCTTCAACTGCCACCATTTTCCCAGAGAACATAGTGTTCCATTTTCAGGTATTGTTAGATTCTGAATTCCCATAATTCAAAGTTTTCAGGATCCAACATGGGTAACTTGAGGTTATTGTGGTTGTTGCTGTTTGTGGATGAATCTGAAGACATGTTTGCTATGAGGATATTGTTCTTGATTTAGACAAAGTTTCTCAACAAGCTCTGATACCACTTGTTGATCCCAAAGTCAGATCTTAAACCTTAATAGCTTGTTTAAGGGTTGTGATAGAGAGAAAGAATTCAATCTAACACTAGAGAAACTTTGCAAAGCAAAGTAACTAAACAAGATGCGGAATGTAATGTTTAGCACAAGAACAAATGAGATTCAAACGTTGAACTTTAATATATCAAAGATATACGAATACCCAAAGTGGTATTAGGGTTTACAAAACCTTAAAGTAATAATAATGAAAAACGAAATGAGAAAGACACACTTTGCATGCTAACCTAGTGAGTCCTTTTATAGATACAAGGACCCACGTACAAGATCACTACTAACAAACTATGGAAAGTATTAAGGAATAATAACTGAAACGCGTAAAAATCTATTCCATGTTTATCTTGACGGCAGGGCCTTTGACTCCAGCAGGGGAACGGATCCCCCTGCCTTTGTTATTTAGCAGGGGGAACTTACTCTAGCAGGGGTATGAATAATCAACTAGCAGGGGAAACAAATAAGCATAGATTTATTCCCAACACAAGAGACGTTGATTGAAGAACAAACTCCAATTGTTGAACCCATTGTAGAACAAGAAGTCGTCATGGCTAATCGTACTATGATAGAGTTGCTACAAGCACCCACCGAGGGTTTTGGAGAGGCCATTGTGATTCCCGCTATCCTTGCGGAGAATTTCGAGATTAAGACGGGTTTAATGTCGATGTTGCAAGCTAATAAGTTTAGAGGACATGAGAAAGACAACCCGCATTATCATATAAGGAATTTTAATCGTCTCACCGCTACTAGCAAGTTTAAGGATGTTCCACATGACGCCATTAAGATGATGTTGTTTCCATACTCATTAGATGGACCCGCTAAAATTTGGCTTGAGAAAGAACCGCCAAATTCAATTTTGACATGGGGTGATCTCGTTTCTAAGTTTGTGAACAAATTTTTTCCACCATCTAAAACAACACATTTGAAAAATGAGATTTCAAGATTTGTGCAACGAAATAATGAAAGTTTTTCAATGGCATAGGAACGATTTAAAGAAATGCTACATGAATGTCCACACCATGATTTTTCGGAATTGCATCAATATGATACTTTTTATAATGGGCTTAATGATCATGAACGAGATTACTTGAATGCCGCCGCGGGTGGTAAGTTTTTTGCAAAACGACCGATGAAGCTTTAAAGATTATCGAGAATAGATCTAAGGTTTATAGCCCTCGTAACACACCGAGTGTTGCCAATTTGGGTTCGTCATCGTCGTCATCGTCTCGTAGTATTAATGCCTTACATAATGAAGCTAATTAGGAAAATCGGTTTTTCGATAGATTTGCTAATCTTATGACTCATTGGAAAGCTCAAGAGGCTTTGAATTCCGCTTCGGTTAAAGCGGTTGAAAAGAGTTGTTTGTCTTGTGGTGGAGCTCATGATCTTTCCGAGTGCATTACCGCCGGTGGTAACACTTTGAGTGCTTATGTAGCAACGGGAACTTATAACCAAAACGGCCAAGGTTCCCGCCCAAATCAAGCTCCACCAAATCAAAATGCTAATAACTATCGAAACAACAACCAAGGTGGTAATTATCAAGGCAATTCACGTAACTACAACAAAGGGAATTATCAAAGTGGGAATGGACAAGTCACTAATCAAAACCAAAACCGTGATTTTCAAAACACTACACAAGGTTTTCAAAATGCTCACACTAAAAATCTTCAAGGAGAATTTTTGGATTATGCTAAAGCAAATGATGCTAAGTTTGATAACATGCAACGTGAGATGATTAGCTTAAGATCCGAGTTGAAAAACGAGCTTAAAAATGAACTTGCTAATGAACTTAAAACTCATGCAAATAAAATAGAGGGAAATGTCCAACGTCTTCAACAAAATCAACAAAAGATGGAACAAGGACAACATGAGATTAAGCAAGAATTGTTAAAAGCGGATTTAAGGCAATCAAAATTTGAGGACCGAATGGCAAAAACGTTTGAAGCAATCATGTGTAAACCCTCTTCCTCGGGTGGTCTTCCTAGTGATACCATTGCAAACCCGAAGGGAGAAATGAAGGTTATTACTACACGAAGTGGTAAAACTTTCAAGGAACCAATCTCTCGTCCAAGTACTAATACGGAGAAGGAAATCGAGAAAGAGCCCGAGGTGATGGTCGAAAAGGAGCATATCACAATCCCACGAAGTACCGCTCATACCACACCTACGGTTGAACCAATACCAATCATGGAACCCGAGATTCCAAGGCCGTTGCCTAATGTCCAACGCACACCACCTTTACCTTACCCTTCGAGACGAAACAAAGAGAAATTGCAAGAACGTAACAAACAATAAATCGAGCTTTTTATAAAAGTGTTTCAACAAGTGAATTTTGATGTGAGTATAGTCGACGCGTTGTTATATATGCCTCGTTTCGCTTCCACTTGTAAAAGTATGATGAGTGATAAGGAAAAGCTTTCAAAGCTTGCTAATTGTTCTTCGGTTTATCTTAACCGCATACCGGAAAAAGTTGGTGACCCCGGAAAGTTTCTCATTCCTTGTGACATACAAGATATGAAAGAATGCCTCGCCTTGGCCGATCTTGGTGCGAGCATTAATTTGATGCCATTTTCCATTTGGAAATCGCTTTCGCTTCCATCTCTTACTCCTTCGAACATGTCTATCGAGATGGCCGATCATTCTACGATTTTAGCGTGTGGAGTAGCCGAAGATGTTTTCGTGAAAGTGGGGAAGTTCTACTATCCCGTTGATTTTATAGTAGTTGACATCCCCGCGGATCCTCAAGTTCCTCTAATTTTAGGTCGTCCATTTTTAGACACCTCGAGATCGCTTATCGACGTTCATGCAAGAACTATCACTTTGAGATTCAACGAAGAGGAACTTGTTATAAACGCTACTCAAAACTCAAAACCTTCTCATGTTTATGCAATCGCTACCATCAATCACATTGACTTAGTTGATGTAGTTTGCGATGAGTTTTCACAAGAAGTGTTAGGTTTTTATAATAGCTCGTCAAGTGGCAATCCCACTATTTTGGATCCGATTCTTGCTAATTCTACACCAAATCTCACTCCATTCCAAGGAGGCGATTTCACTTCAAATGAAATCGACAATGAAGATGAGGTGTTTATTAGTGATGATACTTCTATTGCACCATTTCTTCCACCGATGGAAGTTATGAGTGTTGAACCAAAATCTTCAATCGAGGAACCACCTATCCTTGAATTGAAAGATCTTTCTTCTCACCTTGAATACGCATTCTTGGAAGGTGATGACAAGTTGCCGGTTATTATTGCAAGAGGTCTTGCTAATGATGAAAAAACCGAGCTCTTGAAAGTTCTTAAAGCTCATAAAGGGGCAATTGCGTGGAAAATTTCCGACATTAAGGGTATTGACCCAAAATTTTGTACTCACAAGATTTTAATGGAGGAGGACTACAAACCCGCAATCCAAAGTCAAAGAAGGGTAAACCCCAAAATTCACGATGTCATAAAAAAGGATGTTTTGAAACTCCTTGACGCGGGAATGATTTATCCTATCTCTGATAGCCCATGGGTGAGCCCAATCCATTGTGTCCCTAAAAAGGGAGGAATGACTGTTGTGCCTAATGAAAACAACGAGTTAATTCCCACTCGTGTTGTGACCGGTTGGAGGGTGTGTATTGACTACCGAAAGTTAAATGACGCCACTCGTAAAGACCACTTTCCTTTGCCCTTCATGGATCAAATGTTGGAGCGACTAGCGGGAAATGAATTCTATTGCTTTTTAGATGGTTTTTCGGTTACTTTCAAATCCCTATCGACCCTCGTGATCAAGAAAAGACTACGTTTACGTGTCCTTATGGAACGTTTGATTATCGTAGGATGCCTTTCGGACTTTGTAATGCACCGGGTACGTTTCAACGGTGTATGATGGCCATTTTTCACGATATGCTCGAGAAGTCGATGGAAGTGTTTATGGATGACTTCTCGGTGTTTGGCAATTCGTTCACGTCGTGTTTATCTAATCTCGAGCAAATGTTAAAACATTGTGAAGAAACCAATCTGGCGCTTAATTGGGAAAAATGTCATTTCATGTGTAAACAATGAATCGTCTTAGGACATAAGGTCTCTAAAGCGGGGATTGAGGTCGATAAAGCTAAGGTAGACGTCATCGCCAAGTTACCTCATCCCAAAACCGTTAAGGGAGTTAGGAGTTTCCTAGGCCACGCGGGCTTTTATCGTCGTTTCATCAAAGACTTTTCGAAAATCTCTCGACCTATGACACACCTTCTCGAGAAGGATGCTCCTTTTAATTTCAATGAGGATTGTGTTAGAGCTTTCGAAACTCTTAAAAGGAAACTTACCGAAGCTCCCATTCTTGTTGCTCCTAATTGGGAATTACCCTTTGAAATCATGTGCGATGCAAGTGATTATGTTATAGGGCCGTCTTAGGGCAACGTTATGAAAAGCATTTCCGTCCTATCCATTATGCTAGTAAGACGATGACCGAGGCTCAATTAAAGTACACCACAACGGAAAAGGAATTCCTTGTCGTGGTCTATGCTTTTGAGAAATTCCGACCTTATCTCGTCTTAACTAAAAGCATTGTGTATACCGACCATTCGGCTATCAAGTATCTCTTAGCTAAGCAAGATGCTAAGCCGAGATTGCTTCGTAGGATGCTCCTCCTCCAAGAATTTGATGTCACCGTGCTTGACAAAAAAGGAGCCGAGAATCTAGCGGCCGATCATCTCTCTCGTCTAGAAGATCCTCACAAAGATGTTTTCGAGAACAAGGAAATCATCGAAACATTTCCTCTCGAGACTCTCGGTGTAGTGAATTCTAAAGACACCACCCCATGGTTTGACGACATTGCAAATTACCATGCGGGGAATTTCATAATCAAGGGTATGACGACACAACAAAAGCGAAAATTCTTTCGTGACGTCAAGTTCTATTTTTGGGACGACCCTTATCTCTTTCGGGTTTATGCCGATCAACTTGTTCGACGTTGTGTTTTTGGTGCCGAAGCTTCTAATATCCTTAGAGCTTGTCACGAGGGACCCACGGGTGGTCACCAAGGTGCTAATCTCACGGCTAAGAAAGTGTTAGATGCTGGCTTCTTTTGGCCTTCTATCTATCGTGATGCACATGCACTTGTGAAGTCGTGTGATTCGTGCCAACGTCAAGGAAAATCGTCTCAACGTGATGAAATGCCACAAAACATAATTCAAGTGTGTGAGATTTTCGACATTTAGGGCATAGACTTTATGGGGCCGTTCCCATCGTCTCATGGTAACAAGTATATCCTCGTCGCGGTCGACTACCTTTCTAAGTGGGTGGAAGCTAAGGCTTTACCTACTAATGATGCTCGTGTGGTAGTGAAGTTTTTGAAGCAACTATTCTCTCGGTTCGGAACCCCTCGCGCTATTATAAGTGATCGTGGAACCCATTTTTGTAATGATAAATTCTAAAGGTCTTAAAGAAATATGGAGTTACTCATCGTCTTTCTACGGCTTATCACCCGCAAACGAGTGGGCAAGTCGAGGTTTCGAACCGAGCTTTGAAGAGGATTTTAGAGAGGTCTATTGGAGAAAACCGTGCTTCATGGTCCGACAAACTCGATGATGCTTTATGGGCCTTTAGGACCGCTTATAAGACACCTATCGGTTTCACTCCTTATAAGTTAGTCTATGGGAAGAATTGTCATTTGCCCATTGAATTGGAGCACAAGGCATATTAGGCCCTTAAGCATGCAAACTTTGACTTGAAGACCGCGGGAGATCACCGGAAAATACAATTGAATAAAATGGATGAACTAAGAGATAATGCTTATGAAAATTCATTGATTTTCAAAAAAAGACTAAAAAGTTTCATGATGCAAAGATTAAAAACCGGGTTTTTAACGTTGGTGATCAAGTGTTACTTTTTAACTCTAGACTTAAGATATTTTCCGGGAAACTGAAATCTCGTTGGTCGGGTCCTTTCACCGTTACACAAGTGTTTTCTTATGGGCCCATCGAGCTAGCTCAAGATGATGGTCCTAACTTTAAGGTGAATGCACATAGGCTTAAGCACTACTTTGGTGGGGAAATTCCTTCAATTGTTGACCTCGACCAAGTCACCTTCCCCTATGATAATTAGCATTGAGGGGATCGAGTCGAGCTCATGACTCAGTAATAAAAAACGAGGTGCCTCGTGGGGGAGATCCCATGCTTATCCTTTTATGCTTTCTAATAACTAATGAGAGGGGATTTGTGCCCTTCCAACTCGTTGTCTCGTGGTTGTTTGTGTTTGTGTTATATAGATCATCATCATCATCTACGATTGAAGACTCTCGTGTTCGTTTACGTGAGCCTCCATCGTTTGCTAGAAGAAGTTTTTCACGAATCCATGACATATCCTTTATTGTTCTAACAATTATCTTTTAGCATAATTTATAAACGGCTTTAGATATATTGTTGATCACCCTTTCCATGCTAGAGCCTAGGCATTCGATTCTTCGTCTCTAGTATGGGGGTGCTCCACCTTTAGACTCGAAACATTGAGGACAATGTTTACTTTTAGTATGGGGGTGAATAGATACTTGCTTCGCTACGCCCTCACGTTTTCCAACTTTCAATGTTTTGTTTTTGTTTCCCACGACTTTTGTTCTCAAAACCAAAGTGCATCACAACTATCTTCCCCCAACCAGAGAGTATAGCAGTCGGGATGTAAAAACGTTAGACACCCATCGTACTGACTTTCACAAGGACCTACCGGATAATTTCTTATGCTTAGTAGGGATCAGCCGTAACTATTTTGGTAGGGAGGATAGATATCCGTGCTTTCTGACTGAGTGTAGGCAGGGTAGGTATTTCCTTATATATGTATGTTCATATAAACGTAACAATAATACTTGCAATCATACTAACATATATGTATGCGTATGTCCGCAGAGATGAATCTATTTGGGCTACTACGCCAGGGAGACCCGAGCAAGGTCGCGGAGGGATCCCGGCCACTTCGTGAGGGCGAGCCCCCTCTACTTGTCGTGACCGCTGGCATGACCATTACTCTAGAAGAAACAACCGAGCTGCGATCCGATGAACAGGAACCCTTGCTAGAGAAGTCGCCATTAGACTTCACCGATGAAGATGGTGGTGAGCTGCAATTGGAGAACGCCACCACCATCCTAGGTGAAAAGCAGCCAATTGATCCGTCCATCAACCGTATGTTTGGTGATGACGAGGAAGAGAAAGTGGCGTAGGAGACCGAGACCTCCAGGCAGCCAAAACCCACTTCCGGGAAGCGCAAATCTACCAGGATGGTGGTGAAAGATGTAGAGGTGGAGGCAGGGGAATTCAATGCGCCCCCTAAGAGGCTTAGGGAAGATCACTCCTAATTATAAAAAGGGAGCAGCACCACATTGCCACAAGACAACCCCCTTCCTCACCCTGCCGTAACAGAGGAGCAGGTAGAGACACATGTGTGGAAGGCAACACCAGTGAGCGCCGTAGCCCCACCATCACTGAGCCGATGATAGATGCGACGTAAGTACCTCTTTATATTCCAGCATATTTGTTGCGTATGAAACTGCAAAAACTTATAAGTGTTTGCTAAATAACAGGGTGGATCCTACGACCGTGGCGCAAGAGAGAGAAGTTGAGAGAGAACCTTCCCCCATGATATCCGCGATTCCACCATCTCCTCTCCCCACTTACGTAGAAGAGCCTCAGCACAAAAGCCCGGACTCCTGCCTTCACCCAACCTGGAACTTTTCCAGTTTGACAAGGCTAGAGGCAGAGTTGGAGTGCAAGGAGTTTATGGACCACTTGACTCCCCCTACACTGGCACAAGACCTGGATGAACTCAACCATGTGGTTCTCCTTAAATAGTTTAATGTAGCAACGGCGCACCAGATAATACTTGGTGCGGCCATACGACGCCGGTTTGAGGAGTCCTTGGCATAGGTGTGTCGTGCGGATAGGAGGATGGCTCGTAGGGAGGAGCTGGTGGAGAAGCATGAGAAGACAATTGCCTCTCTACAGGCGGATTTGGTCATGGCTGAGGCTACAATAAAAGAACAAATAAGCCACGCCAATGCCCGTGATGAGCGCATTGCTGAGTTGGAAGCGCTTCTCGAGGCGGCAAACGGCAAGGTACGTATCCTTACACGGTTATGTGAATTTTTATGCGTGTAACACCCTTGTCTTTCTCATCCTATAGTAACCTTAATATTTTTCATAGGTAGCCGCAGCCGAAGCCGCATCCAAGACCGTTGCTGACCAAGCATCCGCCCTCATAGATGAGTGAGAGGCGTTGAAGGAAGAGTTCAGCAAGGAGCGGGCTGATATGGAGGTGCAAACGACCGAGGCTTTGGGCAAGGTGGAGCACGAGCTGAGCGTGCTGGCCACAGACTGTGCGAAAGTGTTGTACCCCCCACTTCTTACGACCATTGCTGGTCGTAGGTGGATGGTGGGCCAAGGGACGCGTCTAGCCGTGACGAGAGTGATGGAGACACCATAGTTCGCGCAGGCTTTTGCTGATGTCGTGTCAAATGGCATTGATCGCGGCAGGCATGAAGGTTTAACCAAGGCTGCTGAATTAATAAGCAAAGGTGAAGACATCACTAAGCATGCCTAACATAACCCTGGGGCGGAGGCAAAGATGACAGCAACCATGGCCGCCCCTGGGGGATATGGAGTACCCCTTCTTGTCCGACCTCGAAGCTATGAAGAATGCCTCCAATAAGGATATCATGACGAAGCTTACACCGGACCCAATCCAACTCACTCTACCAATATATGATGCAAGTTTAAAGGTCGTGAAGGGTGAGAAGCCATTGGATGAAGCGTTGGAGGCCAACCTAGCTAGGGCGTGTAGCGGAAAGGAGGCTCGTGGTGAAGCTCTTAGCGCCTTGATAGCCGAAGGCAAGAGAGAAGCAGGGGAGTTCCTGCCTTGCATTTAGTTTATCTGTTGTAAGCATTTTTTATATTCGTTTGTGGTTGTCCACGGATTTAATTTGTAATTCCATGCTTGACACTTAGAATTTTTATGAGATATATGTCCGTGGTGATCACGACAACTTTTGTTTGTATGTTTGAAACTTGTAATTAATCTTAGATATCATGTATATGTTTGCATGACGTGTCACGACTGGGTAAGAATAAAGCTAAGTCTATAATTTACTAGACGTGCATTGTGTGTCTTTATCATGTATGGCACTACGTAAGTACGACATGTGGGAACTTATTACAACGTCTTGTAAATAAGGTGTCTAGTAAGGATACATGATCCACGTCACTGGGGTTGCATCCCTCTTATGCGACAAGTTGAATGATTAGGTTCACTTAATCCTCTTACTCCGCCTGGGAGCGAATAGTACATGTACGGCTCAATGAATGCATATGAACAAGTAATAAAACATAAGAGAATAACAAATAATTCTAAGGACGCAAGACAATAATTTGCACAAGAACAGACCGTGGAGCTAGCTAGGCACCACGAAATTTTATTAGAACAATTACGATTTTGTTTGACATAATTAAAATCTTAAGACAAATAGAACCTAGAAAACATGAAAACAAAAAATACATGGATATTTATTGAAGCTGACTATAGCGTAGTGTCCATGCGGAGGCCGTAGCCTTTTAGAGAAGCATCTTTTAAGGTTGAAAATATTCCATGTACGATCCAAGTCACGGCCATCCATATCACACAACTTGTACGTGCCTAGCCCCAAAGCTTCCGTGACCTCATACGACCCTTCCCACTTTGGACCAAGTTTCCGCGTGCTCTCCACGCGACTTGCCTCATTAGCACGATAGACAAAATCCCCCGGTCGAAAGGAAACACCCTTGACTTTGGAGTCGTAATAAGCTTTCATACGTGCCTTAGATTTAGCCTCTTTGATAGCTGCTATCTCCCTTTTTTCTCTAACAAGTCTAGATTGACCCGGAGTTGCTCATCGTTTGTGACGACTCTAACCTCCGCCGTGCGGATTGTTGTCATCCAAATTTCTGTTGGGATAACAGCCTCGGTTCCATAGGCTAGCGCAAATGGAGTGTCCCCATTGGCTGTTTTGATCATTTTCCTATGTGTCCATAGGACATGTGGCAGATCGTCCACCCATTTGGCGCTTCTTTCATCTAAGCGCGCCTTGATCCCTTCACCTAGGCTTCTATTCGCCCTCTCCACTAGACCATTAGTCTGTGGGTGTTTAACTGATGCGAAGCACCGTCTGATGTTCAACGCCGCACACCAATCTTTGAACGGATTGTCCGTAAACTGTTTTCTGTTATCCGAAATGATCTCTCCTGGTAAACCAAAGCGGCATACAATATTTTCCCAAACAAAATTTTTTACATGTTTGTCCGTGATCGTTGCGACCGCCTTAGCTTCTATCCAGCGAGTAAAGTAGTCCATAGCTACGATCAAGAACTTAACGCCCCCTGCAGCAATAGGAAAAGGACCTGCGATGTCAATTCCCCATTTGTAGAATGGCCATGGGGATGTGATGGGTGTTATTTCTTGTTGCGGATGTCGCGGTACTGGCCTGTGTACTTGGCAATCGCTACATTTAAGAATCATGTCTCGTGCGTCCCGATGCATAGTTGGCTAATAATATCCTGTGCGTAGAGCTCATGCTACTACTGATCTGGTGCATGCGTGCATGCCGCACGACCCTTCATGTATTTCACTAATCACATAACTAGCTTGGCGTGGCCCGACACATCGCAACCACAGCTGTAGGAAGGAATGCTTATATAGGACACCATCTCGGAGTTCGAAGTGTTGCGACTTCCTTTTGACGTGTCGCGCCTCAGTTTCGTCCTCGGGAAGGGTTTCATTAGTCAGGTAGTTTATGATCGGGGTCATCCATGTAGGCCCTTCTTCATCAAATATGGTCGCTATCTCCCCTACTGTAATGGACTTCTCCTTAAGTATTTCAACCAACACATGTTTGGATAGATGGGCAAAACTTGTAGACGCGATCTTGCTAAGAGCATCCGCCTTCTTGTTCTCGCCTCTTGGCACCTGCTTGATAGAGAACTTACCAAAACTGGCGATGAGTGACTTGACTTTCTCCATATATTGGATCATGTTTTCCTCCTTAGCTTCGTACCCACGTAGGATCTGATTCGCGACACGCCGTGAGTCCACGTAGGCTTCAAGGTTACGGACTCCCATCCTAGCGTTGATTCTTAAAACCGCAATTAATGCTTCATATTCTGCCTCATTATTCGTGGCTGTGAACTCAAAGCGCAAGGCGTAGGTGAATTCCATTCCTTCCGGATTTGTGAGTATGAGGCCAGCACCCGATCCGTACGTGCAGGAAGATCCATCCGTGAACAGAACCTATGGTTCTGATGGGATATCTTCCTTTTGCACCATTGGCTCGTCCTCCTCGGGGTTCTCAATTATGAAATATGCTAAAATTTGGCCTTTGATGGCTGTCCTTGGTCTATAGGAGATGTTGTTCTCCCCCAGCAGGACGCTCCACTTCTGTAGTCTTCCTGCTACGTCTGGTTTGGAGATCACCTGTTTTATCGGTTGGTCCGTGACTACCACTATTGGGTGCGCCTGGAAGTACCGACGTAACCTTTTTGCGGCATAAGCCAACGACAAGACCAATTTCTCCATTGGTGAGTAATTCAGCTTTGGACCTTGTAGCGCTCTGCTTATGAAATAGACCGGAGTCTGGACCGAATCCAGATCAGTCATGAGAACTGTGCTTATTTCTTCATATGTAGCGGATAGGTACATGATTAGTTCCTCCTTAGGCCGCGGGGAGACCAACATGGGGAGAGTCGTGAGGTGTTGCTTGAGCTGACCAAATGCTTCCTCCGCCTCTCTTGTCTAGCGAAAGTCTCATTTCTTTAAGCACTTCTTGAGTGTTTTAAATAAAGGAAGTGATTTTTCTACTGACTTTGATAGGAACCTATTGAGACATGTCAACTTCCCATTAAGTGACTGCACCTCTTTGAGTGTCCGAGGGAATGGAAGTTGTATCATGGCATCCGTATTCTCCGGACAGGGCTTGATGCTGTTCGGATTAATCATGTACCCAAGGAACATTCCTTCGGTTGCTCCATACGTGCATTTTTGGGGATTCAGCTTCATGTTGATTTTCCTCAATGTGTCGAATGTCTCTTGGACATCGCGGAGGAGTTCGTCCTTCGTATGGATTTTGATAACCAAGTCGTCAACGTAGACTTCAAGGTTACGGCCTATCTGCGAGTCGAAGGCCTTATCAATAAGTCGTTGATATGTGGCGCCCGCGTTCTTGAGTCCTAACGACATATTAGTGTAACAATATACACCCTGACTGGTATGGAACGCCGTTTTCTCCTCGTCTTCCTCCGCCATCTGGATCTGATGGTATTCTTTATATGTGTCCAAGAAACATTTAAAAGATTACCCTTATAAGGATTCCACCTTCCAATCAATCTCTGGTAACGGATAGCAATCTTGTGGGCAAGCTTTGTTTAAGTCTGTGAAGTCCACACACATGCGCCAGCTTCCGTCATGCTTCTTGACTATGACCGGATTAGAGAGCCACTCATGGTAATAGACCTCACGCACAATTCCTGCGTCTACCAGCTTCCGTACCTCGTCCAGTATTACCTGACTGCGTTCTGGTGCCTGGCCATGTTTCTTTTGCTTAACAGGGGGATATCCAGGGCGGAGTTGAAGCTTATGTTCTGCTATCGAACGAGGTACGCCCGTCATATGCTTTGGCTCCCATGCGAATATATCAAGGTTTGCCTTTAGGAGAGAGCACATGGCCTTCTTCCCTTTTTCAGAGAGCGTTCCCCCGATAGCTACCTCTTGTTCTGGGTAGTAAGGGTGGATTACCACCTTCCAATTGGGGGGGGGGGGGGGTGGTAATCCTTCCTTTGTAGGAGCCGGCTGGATTGGTTTTGTCACAGCGTGGCACTCAGATGCCGGCACGATTGAATTGTAAATAGTAACGATTCCCTTTTCAGTTGGGAACTTAATCATGTCGTGTGTCATGGATGGGACTGCCCGTATGGATAGGATACATGGTCTTCCAAAAATACCATTGTACGGAAAATGTGAACGTATCACCATAAAGTTCATCCACACCGTGGTAGAGTGCTCTTTATTTCCAATTGTTACTGTTAATGCAATAATGACTAAAAACGTTACTTGCATTTTTCGGTCTTTCTTAGTTTTGATTACGACAATATGTAAAAGCAAGCATTTACGAAAACAATGAAAAACGAATTCTTGATTTCAAGTATTTTTCATTTTACCCATTTTCACTTAAGGTATGAATAAACAAGTACTAACCTTAATCAAGTGATCAAGTGATTTAATCTTTTCTTAAAACTCACTTTTTATTAAAAGTGACAAGTTTTTATTAAACTTTATTTTTAAGAAAATGTTTTATTAAATTAATTATTTGAAATTTGAAAATGGCATATTCTTATTCTGTTAAGAATATCCTTTCAGGATATTTTTATACCCAGATAAGACCTCCACCACTAAAGGACAAAAAGGAGCGGAGTCTAGTCCGGCGGTACCTTAGCGCCTAGGCGGTACCTTATCGATAAGGTACCGCGGGCTGTGATAAGGTACCGCGGGCAGAACTAGCCGTTGGCTCCTTTGTGCTTTAAATAGTTGGCCATTCTCAGCTTTTCACCTCACCTCTTTTGCACATTCTTTTCCAGATTCAAACCCCTTCTTTAATCACTCAAATCTTTGATCATTTGTTTGATTATTACTTGTTTAAGAAGTGAATCTTATTCTTCCATCTCTTCCTCTCCAAGTGCAAAGAGAAGAACACTATCCTAGTGAAGTGTTGAGTCCACCACCAAAGATCCATTGAAGATCAATTTTTATATATTTGTAGTTGTGTCATAGTTGTGAAGATCCAAGTAGTTGTGTCTATTTGGAAGTTGTGTATGTACTAAGTATAGTTGTGTAGATTGGTCCTAGCTATGATTAGGGCTCGACTTTTAGCTTAGAGTCGGAAATTGGTTAAGCGACGTGTACGGTTTTCTCCACCATAAGGAGCTTGTTGTGTAGTGAACTCTCGAGTAAGGAGTACTCGAGGAGTGGAGTAGGAACGAGGAGTGAGCTTCGTTGCCGAACCACTATAAATCCTTTGTGTTCGGTTTGATCTTTCTTTACCCTTAACTCTTTACATTCTTTATTCTTTTTGCATATACATGTGTTAATATTAGATTAGCTACACTATCATTGTTTATTCTTTTTGGATATATTTTTGTTAGTATTAGTTTAGCTACACTATCATTGTTCATATTGTGCATAGGAAGATTTCACATATTTCCTCAAGCCTAAGTTTTTTGAAAAAGGATTTTTGGAAACCATATTTTTACAAGTAAATTTTAAGAAACTATTCAACCCCCCCCCCCCCCCCCTTCTAGTTTCTACAATTGGTATCAGAGCGGGTTGCTCAAGAATTTTTAAAGTATATTGTATTTTAAAACTTGAATCGATCTATGGATTCCAACAAGTACCTAGAAGGGCAATCTATGCAAAGACCACCACTCTTTGAAACCGACAGTTTTATTTATTGGAAAAATAGATTTTAAACTTATGTGAAATCAAAAGATTTAGATCTTTGGCATGTTATTACCAATGGTGATTTTTTACCCTTTCAATTTAATGAAGTTTCTAAAACAAAAGAATTAGTCACTTTTGACAAATCAAATGATGATACTAAAAAGAAACTTTCAAAAAATAATGAGGCTAAAATGGTGATTTATAATGCTTTGCCTAAGAAAGAGTATGAAAGAATTTTTATGTGTGAAACCGCTAAAGATACTTGGAACACTCTTTTAGTAACCCACCAAGGTAATAGCCAAGTCAAAGAAAGTAAAACCGATCTTCTTGTCCAACAATATGAACAATTTGTCATCTTAGAAGATGAAACTATTGATAGTGCATTTGCTAGGTTTAACACCATTATTACTAGTCTAAAAGCACTTGATGAAGGTTTTTCTAGAAAGAACAATGTTAGGAAGTTTCTAAGGGCCCTACATTCAAAGTGGAGAGCAAAAGTCACGGCTATTGAAGAGTCGAAAGATCTCTCAACTTTATCACTCGATGAACTCATAGGAAACTTGAAGGTTCATGAGATGATAATTTTGAAGGACTCGGAATTAGTAAAAACCAAGAGTGAAAGGAAATCTCTTGCACTTAAAGCCAAGAAGGCACAAAGTGACCATGATAGTTCCTCGGAAAGTGATGACGAGGAGTATGCATTGGCGGTGAGAGATTTCAAGAAGTTCTTCAAGAGACGAGGTCAACACGTTAGGCAACCAAACTATGACAAGAAACCATTGTCAAAGAATCGGTTTGTCAAAAACGAAAAAGGTGATAGGAGTTGCTTTAGATGTGGTGATCCTAATCACTTCATTGGTGATTGTCCAAAGCCCGCTCGTGATAAGAACCACACGGCATTCGTTAGTGGCGCTTGGAGCGATAGCGGTGAAGATGATGATGACAACCCCAAAGAGGAGAAATGTCTTATGGCTCACACTTCTAAAGAGGTACATTCCGAAACCAAATATTATAGAAATGATAATTCTACTTTAGATGATATTGAATTTGAAGGCAAATATGATAGCTTACACAAACTTAGTCTTAAATTCATAGAAAATAATAAAACCTTAAAATCAACCAAAACTAAGCTTGAAAATGAGATCAATGAACGTAGGGAGAAATTGGCTAAACTTGAGAAAAACAAAGAGGTTGATTTAGGTTGCTTAAGTTGTGAGAAACTTAGATTAGAGAATGATGATCTCAAGAGCACCTCCATTAAATTGGAAAAGTTCATGAAAGGTACTAGTGCTCTTGATGATATGTTAAACAAACAAGTTCATTCTAAGGAAAAACTTGGTCTAGGTTTTAACTCAAATGAAGCCTCAACTAGTGAACCAAAACAAGTCAGGTTTTCACAGGAAACACCTTCTGGACGCGGTTCCACATCTTATGGCGTGGTTCCTTATCACTATGGAACCGCGGCCATATATAAGGTACCGCGGCCAGAAGTTGAGTTTTGTGAAAATTCTGAACTTTCTGAAAAATCTAAGTTAAATGAAAAACCAAAGCATCTTACTGTTAATAAGGTTCACTTACCCATACTTGACGACAATGCTATTAGTAAGTTCTATAAGCCGTTAAGTAAACCTCTCATGGGAAATAGAAGTTTATCTAGATTATCTTCTACTCCACCTAGAGTACGGAATGAGTCTAAGCCTAGAAGTAGAACGACAACGCCTACAAGGGATAATCAAAACAACTCACGAACTAGAAGTAAAACTCCAACACCTAGAAAGAATGATAATAACTCTAAATCTAGATCAAACACACCTAGGAGAAGTAATAAACAACAAAATGGTTACATGAACTACTACCCTCCTCCATTTTGTTCTCCATGGGGAATCCCCACACCATTCATGCATCCCAACCAAATGCAAGGGATGTTTGGAACTAACAATTTTGGACCCATGAGATATTGGGGACCAAATGTTTGATCTTGTGTATTGTTACCTAGATATGCTTGGGAATTGATTTGGAGCCCGATGAGTAGATTAAGGATAGTGGATGTTCTAAACACATGACGGGTAATCGAAGTTTGTTCTCGCATTACAAAGCATATGATGGAGGTAACGTCACATTTGCTAGTAGTCTACGTGGTAATATCATTGGCAAAGGTACGGTTTCTCTTGACTCCATGACCATTGAAAATGTTGAGCACGTAGATAACTTAGGTTTTAACCTTTTAAGTATAGGTCAAATTTGTGATAATAAGTGTAAGGTCATCTTTTCTGAACGTGACAGTGAAATCGTAAAAGATGGAAAAGTCATTAGAAAAGGTGTTAGAAAGCATGGGCTTTATGTCATGAAGGTTAATAAGAAGTCAAAAGACAACATATGTCTTGCGACTATAGATGATAGTTCTACTCTTTGGCATAGGAGATTAGGTCACGCTAATATGCGTTTAATTCAATCTTTAGTCTCTAAGGAGTTGGTAAGACACCTCCCAAAGATTAAGTTTGATAGTCACTTTTGTGATGCTTGCAAAGTTGGAAAGCAAGTTCACTCAAGTCACAAAGCCAAGAATTTGGTTTCGACCTCTCGGTGCTTAGAGCTCCTACATATGGATCTCTTTGGACCTTCCGCCATACGGAGTTATGGAGGTAACCTTTATACCCTAGTTATAGTTGACGACTATTCTAGATTCACTTGGACTAGATTTTTGGCATCTAAGAATGAGGCTTTCGATCTTTTCGAAATCTTTAGTCGGAGAATTCAAAATCAACTAGGATGCTCAATTGTTTCTATTAGGACGGATCATGGTAGGGAATTTGATAATGAGGTGCAATTTGGTGCCTTTTGTGAAGCTCATGGTATTACCCATAACTTCTCGGCTCCTCGCACTCCACAATCAAATGGGGTAGTTGAAAGGAAGAATAGGACTCTCCAAGAGATGAGTAGGACGATGTTAAACGAGCAATCTTTGCCTCAAAAGTTTTGGTGCAATGCCGTGGATACATCGACTTATATTCTTAACCGAATTCTTATTCGACCTTTCCTAGGAAAGACCCCCTATGAGATTCTTAAAGGTAAGAAACCCTCATTAGAATACTTTAGGGTGTTTGGAAGCAAGTGCTTTATCCTCAACACCAAAGACTACCTTACCAAGTTTGACCCAAAGTCTTACGAAGGTATCCTTTTAGGTTATTCCCAAACTAGTAAGGCCTACATAGTCCTAAATAGAACCTCAGGGGTTATTGAAGAATCACTCAACGTAACCTTTGATGAAACCCCTCCTTCACCCAAGACACCACCATTGGTTGATGATGACTTGGATGAATTAGAAGTAGTTAAAGCCAAAGAGGTTAGAAAAATAGGAGTTGAAGACCTTAGTGTTGAAAAGGAAGTAAACATTAAGGAGTCTAGGGATCATACTCTCAATAATGTCATTGGTGACTTAAATCAAAGGACCCTAAGATCTCAAGTCCAAAACCAAAGCAACTTCTTTTGTTTTGTCTCCTTGATTGAACCAAAGAATGTTAAGGAAGCTTTGACGGATGAGAGTTGGGTCATTGCGATGCAAGAAGAATTGAATCAATTCGTTGCCAATGATGTTTGGGAACTTGTTCCTCCACCTAGAAGTTCTACCATTATAGGAACCAAATGGGTATTTAGGAATAAGCTAGATGAGAATGGTGTTGTGTCTCGTAACAAGGCTAGACTTGTAGCTCAAGGCTATAATCAACAAGAAGGGATTGATTATGACGAGACATATGCACCGGTAGCTAGATTAGAATCAATTAGAATCCTTTTAGCCTACGCTTGTGCCTTAGATATTAAGCTTCAACAAAGGGATGTAAAGAGTGCATTTCTTAACGGTTTGATCAATGAGGAGGTATATGTGGCTCAACCTCCCGGCTTCATTGATTTTGAGAAACCGGACCATGTTTACAAGCTTAAGAAAGCACTTTATGTACTCAAACAAGCACCCAAAGCTTGGTATGATAGACTTAAAGCGTTTCTTGTTAAACATGAGTATACCATGGGAATGGTAGACAATACACTCTTTACAAAGAAGAAAAGTTCTCACCTCATAATCGTACAAATATATGTTGATGACATTATATTTGGCTCAACTTGTCAAGAATTGTGTGATGACTTTTCCAAAATCATGCATGATGAGTTTGAAATGAGTATGATGGGAGAACTTAACTTCTTTTTAGGACTCCAAATTAAACAAATGGACGATGGTATTTTCTTTAGTCAATCTAAGTGCGCTAAAGAAATGCTAAAGAAATTTGGATTAGAAGAATCTAGACCAATGAAGACACCTATGGCCTCGGATACTAAACTCACCGTAGATGATGATTGTGAGTCGGTAGACAACACCAAATATAGAGGTATGATTGGTAGTTTGTTGTACCTAACGGCAAGTCGACCGAATATCATGTTTAGTGTTTGCCTTTGTGCTCGCTTCCAAGAGGCTCCCAAAACCTCTCACCTTGAAGCGGTTAAGCGTATCTTCCGATACATTAAAGGCACTATACATTTAGGATTATGGTATCCTAAAGGGACCGGCGTAGAAACCATTGTCTACGCGGACTCGGATCATGCGGGAGACTATGTGGACCGGAAAAGCACTAGTGGAGTTTCTACCTTCATGGGTTGTTGTTTAACTTCTTGGTTCTCCAAGAAACAAACCGCTCTTGCGATATCCACCACGGAAGCCGAGTATGTGAGTGCCGGTAAAGCATGCCAACAAGCTCTATGGATGAAGCAAGCGCTTGTTGATTACGGGATTTCTCTTGATGATGTTCCCATCATGTGCGATAATAAAGGTGCTATAGACCTAAGCAAGAATCCCGTGCAACATTCGCGAACCAAACACATAGAAATTAGACACCATTTCCTTAGGGATAATGTTCAAAAGGGGAACATTACTATTGAAAAGGTGCCCTCCGAGGACAACTTAGCCGATATCTTCACTAAGCCACTTAAGAGGGAACCTTTTTATTACTTGCGTCTAGGTCTAGGATTAATGGAACATCTTCCTTAACTTCCTTTCTTCTTGTGTGTTTTTTATTACCACTTTGAGTCCTTGAGTCTTTTAAGATTCTTTTGAAAAATCTTCTCATCTTCCTTCAAAACTCTCAAAGTCTCTTTCGAAAATGGTTGAGAAATTCGTTTGACATTGTTAATTCAATCTAAAAACGATTTTTCATAGATTCTCGCTATTAATATAGAGCTTACATAATTCATATGTATGATTCTCTCAAACATAGCAAGAACAAGATTGAATCATGGAGGATCATTATGTCATGACTTAGGGTCTTGTCTTACACACCTCCTACATTGATTTTTTAATCCATGTATTTTGGTCAAATCTCTATTTGGTAAGTTTGCATTTGTTTTCTTTGTCTATCTTTGCTTTTAAGCATATCCCTATGATAAGTTAGACTAGAAAAATATGATTTGCTGAAAATCTTCCTCCAAACACCAAACCCTGCTTCTGCAGGCGGTTCCTTATGTGAACCGCGGTACCTTATTGATAAGGTACCGCCACCCTAGATAAGGAACCGCCTACAATGGGCTTCCTTTTCGGGTTTTTGTCTGAAACTCCAGATTTGCTCCAACCTTTTTGAGAATCTTTGTTTCAAACCCTTTGACCACCCCAAAAATACCCTAAGCCTTCCCTATTTAAACCATAAGCATTTTGCATTTCTTCACATCCAAAATGTCTTATTCTTCAAATGAAAGCCTTGAATCTCCTCCATTTTCTCCAATTGCTTTCAATCCAAACCCACCCAAGAACACTCTTAATCACATGTCTCCTACCAAGAATGTTGATTGTGGAACATCCTTTCTTCCACCACCACCCTTTAGTGTTCTTTCTCCTTCTCATGATAATGTCATGCACCATGGAACATATTGTCATTGTTGTCAATATTAACATCTTGCTATGGCACACATCTATGAGGAGTTGAGCTCCATCAAGAGTCTCTTAATCAAGCCTCCTCTTCACTTTGATTATGAGATCTCCAACAAGCCACCACCACCACCCTCCGCTATTACCTTGTCTTTCATATAAGCATTGATTGCTTATCCACAAGACACAAAATTCAAGCAAATCTTAGAATTCTATAATAACTAGGATTAGATTTATGCTTTTGGCTTGTTTCTTTTTCCATACTTCTTTGTATGATGTTTCTTTAGTAACCTATCTTGGATCTTTGTCTTTGTGTTTTCTTCTCTTTTTTTTTATTTTTTTGTGATCTATTGCTATATATTGTTGGTTGTTTCTTTTGTTCAACTAACCCTTCTATGTAGCTTGTCACCATATCTCGATTCCTCGGTGCCCCAAGCTAGGGGGAGTAAGCACCAAGGGGGAGTCTTTGCAAAGTCCGTTTCTTCAACACCGGATTACGCAACCTTTTTGCTTCGACAAAGGGGGAGAAATGAATAAACTCGTCTTCGAAAATCTTGTTTTTGTGTGATTGAGTTTATGTATTGTCGGAATCAAAAAGGGGGAGATTGTTAATGCAATAATGACTAAAAACGTTACTTGTATTTTTCGGTCTTGCTTAGTTTTGATTACGACAATATGTAAAAACAAGCATTTACGAAAACAATGAAAAACGAATTCTTGAGTTCAAGTATTTTTCATTTTACCCATTTTCACTTAAGGTATGAATAAACAAGTACTAACCTTAATCAAGTGATGAAGTGATTTAATCTTTTCTTAAAACTCACTTTTTATTAAAAGTGACAAGTTTTTATTAAACTTTATTTTTAAGAAAATGTTTTATTAAATTAATTATTTGAAATTTGAAAATGGCATATTCTTATTCTGTTAAGAATATCCTTTCAGGATATTTTTATACCCAGATAAGACCTCCACCACTAAAGGACAAAAAGGAGCGGAGTCTAGTCCGGTGGTACCTTAGCGCCTAGGCGGTACCTTATCGATAAGGTACCGCGGGCTGTGATAAGGTACCGCGGGCAGAACTAGCTGTTGGCTCCTTTGTGCTTTAAATAGTTGGCCATTCTCAGCTTTTCACCTCACCTCTTTTGCACATTCTTTTCCAGATTCAAACCCCTTCTTTAATCACTCAAATCTTTGATCATTTGTTTGATTATTACTTGTTTAAGAAGTGAATCTTGTTCTTCCATCTCTTCCTCTCCAAGTGCAAAGAGAAGAACACTATCCTAGTGAAGTGTTGAGTCCACCACCAAAGATCCATTGAAGATCAATTTTTATATATTTGTAGTTGTGTCATAGTTGTGAAGATCCAAGTAGTTGTGTCTATTTGGAAGTTGTGTATGTACTAAGTATAGTTGTGTAGATTGGTCCTAGCTACGATTAGGGCTCGACTTTTAGCTTAGAGTCGGAAATTGGTTAAGCGACGTGTACGGTTTTCTCCACCATAAGGAGCTTGTTGTGTAGTGAACTCTCGAGTAAGGAGTACTCGAGGAGTGGAGTAGGAACGAGGAGTGAGCTTCGTTGCCGAACCACTATAAATCCTTGGTGTTCGGTTTGATCTTTCTTTACCCTTAACTCTTTACATTCTTTATTCTTTTTGCATATACATGTGTTAATATTAGATTAGCTACACTATCATTGTTTATTCTTTTTGGATATATTTTTGTTAGTATTAGTTTAGCTACACTATCATTGTTCATATTGTGCATAGGAAGATTTCACATATTTCCTCAAGCCTAAGTTTTTTGAAAAAGGATTTTTGGAAACCATATTTTTACAAGTAAATTTTAAGAAACTATTCAACCCCCCTTCTAGTTTCTACAGTTACCAGTAACCGTAGTCGTCCTATTGGCCAGATAGTGTCTCGACTGAAGCCAATGAGCGGCGACGTGGCCGACATCAATTGGCTTTTGATCTCTGGTCGAAGCTGTACAAAGCAGTGTTCGTAGAGTACTTCCGCTGATCATCCTCCATCTACATACATGCGACGAACGTTATGGGTTCCAATGCTTACCTCAATTGTGAGAGGTGCATCAGTAATACTCTATTTTTTGGCTAGGCATAAAATCTTTATCGTCCGAATCCTTTCGAATTGAAAACCGGTCTTAAGTGCGACTCAATTGTCTTTTGGTGAATCAAGAGAATGGTTTGGTTGAATTATTTTAAACTAATAGCAAGTAATTAAAGTGTCGTTGAGTAAATGGAAGAATCAAGATTAATACTAAAATGACGAGTGAAAATAAATGCATATAAACTTAAAGGTAAAATGGAAAAGTACTAACACACTAAATAAAACTAACACTTGGAAAATTTTCTGAAAATTAAAAGTACTATAAGAAAGTAAGATCGAAAGAAACCAAAACAAGCTAAAAGAGGCCCGATCGGAATGTTTTCCGATCGGTTGATCGGAATATGGGTGGACGGGAGTACTCAATCAGAATAAACTGAAAAGCCCCAATCGGAATATGGGGAAATGGTGCCAATCGGAATACACAAGATTGACTATCAATCGGAAAGTCCAGAAAATCACACCTATCGGAAAACTCAAATCAGTCCAATCGGAATAACACTTGTGGTATGATCGGAAAATCAAAACCCTTTTCCGATTGGATCAATCGGAAAAGGGAAAGAAGGCTGCTCAGAATAAGTGTCAATCGGAAAGGGGAGTTTGTTGCTGCTCGAAAAGGGACCAATCGGAAAGGGGTTTTGAACCCTTTCCTAAAATTGTGGAAATCGGAAAAGCTAGGTAATAAGCTAAAGTTATAAGCTAATACCCGAAACTTATCAATCCAAATACTTAACCGAATCAAATAAGCACTTTAATCAACTTATTTAACTCGAAATCAAACAACTTTTCAGATTAAACAATAAAAACATAACTTTTTAATAAAACTTTTTAATAAGAAAAATAAGCTAATCATAAAAAATAAGCCAATAAGCACAAAAGTCTTAAAGCTTAATCAAATGAAAACTTATAAAATGATCAAAAGATTAACTTTTTAAGCACGAAATCATTAAGAACAACACGGATCTATTGAAAATCGTACCAAAATCAATCTTAAATCAAAGAAAAGTAGAATGAGATTAAGAAATAAAAGCTTAAAATGAACTTGATTAATAAAAATAAGTAATACAAAGTGTTTAATCTTGAAAGATTAAAAGAAAAAGATGAACTAGTGAGAGAAATTTTAAGACTTTCTCTCTCTAAAACTAGAGAAAACTAAAAAGTGAAAATTAACTAAAAACTCTAACTACCCTCCTAATGACTATTAGGAGGGTATTTATAGGGAAGGTGGAAGGAGTGCATGTGTTGCATCTTCTTTCTTGCTTTCTTCACGTTTTCTCGACTCGACTTTAATTCTTCGTCTTTGTCGTCTCGGGATTTGAACTTGTCTTTTAATTTTCTTCTTCTATTAGACTTAAGTTCTTTGACTTCAGTAAACTTCCGTCTTTTGACTTTTTCTTCGATAAATCTTCAGAATAGGCCTTGGACTTCCGTTCTTTTTGCACTCTTGATCTTTTGACTTCGTCTTTTCTCGTTTTCTTCGATAAAAGCCCGTGAAAGCCCGTGTTTTCTTCCTTTTTAATATTTTGGTCCTAAAACACAATAAAAACACAAACCACGCATAATTCCGACTTTTATGACATAAATCACACGTTTTGGTCTTGTTATTATTGGAAATAAGTGGTAAAAGGATAAGTGTTTTCACACTTATTAATCAGCCACGTTGCTCGCCGTGATAGGAGGGAATGAAATTTCCTTGCCACGTGAATTTTTTTGACTAACTTTCTGCTTCGTACGGCGCTGCCATGATTGAACCATATATATGGTCGTAGGCTTGTCTTTTTGGGAATCTTTTTTGTCATATTTTTTGTTATCCTTCCCATCCTTCCAATCCTTGACCAGGTGTTTGAGTTTGCCTGACTTAACCAGCGACTCTATATGCTTTTTGAGTTGGATACACTCCTCCGTGACGTGACCCTTGTCGTTGTGGAATTCGCAGAAGCGAGTGCCCTGGCGGCGATTCAACTAGAGTTGTCATTGGGGGAGGTCTTGGAAAACTTGCTCATTCTGTTAGCAAGATATCCCGATAATTCCTCTTTAGAGGGGTGAATTTGTCATCTGACCGTCCTCCCTTTGTCTGGTTTTTGTAATCCAGACTTCTCCCACTATCGGGGTTACTTTGGCCGCCTGACTGCCTTCTAGGCTGATCGTTTGACCGGTATCTGTGGTTCCCTTTTGTAGGGTAAGCCACAAAAACCGCGGTCTCCCCCTCCACAAAGTTCCGAACCCTTTCCATAAGTTCATCAAACTTCTCCGGACGTTTATTGTTGAGGCGCCTGATTAGCTCCTTATCCGTTATGGCGTGCATGTAATCGGAAATTTAAGGAGCTCTGGGCACGATTTTGTGCGCGTACACTCGTCATTAAAATGCTCCGTGAAGTCTTCCGTAGACTCTCCGGGTCTTTGTTTGACTGTTGCCAACGAGACCGGATCCCTATTATACTTCTTTCGCTGAGTATAATTGTTTTTGAACGCGGTGCGTAGCTTGCCGAAGCTATCAATACTTCGGTGAGGGAGCTTTTCAAACCAGTCGCGGGCATTGCCAATCAAGGTTGAATTAAACATCTAACACCATATAGGCATCGACCATCGTTCAATTTTAGCCTGTGTATCAAACACTTTTAGGTGATCGTCTGGATCACCCTATCCATCATATGTTTTAACGCACGCCAGCATACGGCGCTTATTTTTCTCATAGTAGTTTCGTATGCGAAGAGTGAAGGCGTCCTCCCTGTCGTCGCACCACGGAAGGGAGAGATCTTCCTCCTCTTCATCGTGATAGTAGGGATCACCGTAGCATCCTTCATCATCCGATGGTGGTGGGAGGAATACCTAGGTCGGCGACGTCTGGGGGGATGGTCATCCGAATCAGACCTCGAAGGGTCATTAAGGGGGGGTGCTCTACCTCTATGATGGGCGCTTTTGTGAGAAGGAGCTTCCTTCCCACCAGAATTTATCCTACGCCACACACTTGTACGGCGATTATCTAAGGGAGTTTCCAACATCGGGCGTCCAGTGGAGCCGTCGGATCTATCCCCATCCTCATGAGCTTCTTGCAATTCTTGCATGATGCGATCCCCTATGCGCTCGAACACATTCCGTGGTCGAGGGTTTTCCTCGAAGGAAAGCTGTTCATGAGCTCGCGTCTTCCTTCCCCTCTTCCTAGCTTGAGGGAGAGTACCGTGCGCGGAGCTTCCAAAGTTAAGTCTGGACTGGAGATTCCGTCCCAGATTTAACCTTGCCGAGATGTCTGGCATGATTCCGTCGAAATTTTACGTGAGTACGAGCTCGAGGTCCTCATCATCGAGTGAACCAACTTCCAATTCTGCCTCGACCACTGGTGGCTTTTGGGGCTCCTTGGTAGGGGCCTTTGGTGCAGCTCCCGGATCGGGGTTATCCAAAGTGATGGTTGGTGGTGGGGTATTATCGGACGTGCCTGCCCCACCGAGAGACTGAAACGTGTTTCGATTATTTGGCCCTCCTACTTGGCCACCCTAAGGCTGGGCGGAGGTGATTATCCCATCACCTGCGGACTTCCGATTCCCAGGATCCGTGTTCCTTAAGTTTCGTCATTGGGAGATATTAAGATTAAGAAGGAGTTTAGTTTAGTGTATGGGTCCCACGGATGGCGCCAACTTGTTGATACAAAAGTTGGATGATCCCTGCTTAACCCGAATTAGGCTTAATTCAGGTAGGCTGGGCTCCGGCTCTTGCACCAAGTGAATATCTTGTTGAGATCCTACACACTAAAACAACACGCGTTAAACTTATCGTGGGCACGTGTCCCACGATTAGACTCCGGCGTGAGAGTAAGTAATCGGTTTAGGGTTAAGAGTCGGATGTAGGTTGAGAGTATAGAGAATGTGATACCTCTATGGAACCCTTGTGGGTTCCTTATATAGGCAGTGAAACCCTAATGGGCTGTCACTGATACTTCAGCCCCAAGCAAATGATAAGCATCATAATTAGTTTGATTGTTATCTTCTAATTATGGTGAGTGTATATCCTATACTTTGGGGTAAATTCCAATCCTAATAAGATTGTGATTCTGTCTAACCCTGTACTGGTCGTGCCGGGTCATGGGCCGTACACATCTGATGCGACCACTGTTCATTTAAGCCCATAAGCTTAAATGAGAGTAATTTAACCCATCAGTGATGGGCTGGATACGGGTAGTACCCGTGGGCCGGGTCCATGACCCGGTTGGGGACTATACGTCATTAGTTTCTCTTCGGTTTATCTCCTAATTAAAATTCCTTTCAATTAGGTGAGTGTTAAAACCATCTTTTACTTGAAAGCTAGTTGCATAATGATTAGGTTCAATTCTAATGCATTAACAATGATAAGTAGTAAGTGTAGTGATGATGAAGGTAAGTAAAGAGTAAGGAAAGAAACAACCTAGTAGGAAGATACCAAGATTTATAGTGGATAGGCAACGAGGCTCTATCCTCGTTCCTACTCTAATCCTCGAGTACACCTACTCGAGATTTCCACTATATCCACAAGCTCCCTTCTTGGCGGAGAAAACCTTACAATGTCGCTTACATTATTTTCCGACACTAAGCTAAATGTCGAGACCTAATCTTAGCTAGGACCAATCTACACAACGTCGCCCACTTCACCATTTTACGACACAAGGCTAGATTTCAAGTTCTAATCTAAAGATAGAACCAATCTTCACAACGTTTCCTGATGAGACTGCAATTATACATAATCTCATCGTCCAAATCGGGCTTAAAACGCTTCAAAATATCATCAAAATACCCAAAAATATGCTTGTGTTTGTTGATTGTGTATTTTAGGTACGGATATCGTGAAATCAACAAAAGATCACAAGAATCAAGCAAAAACAAACACGGGAAACGAAGGCGCACAAAGAACCGGACCCAAACAATGAATTTCCAAAGAAGTCCTTGAAGTTTGAAGATTTGACAAGATTGGTCCCTCATCTTTTGAAGACTTGTCATATTATACCCTTGCAAAACTCATTTATTGCATTTGGGTGCCTAATATTTCAAGAATATACCATATTAGCCCTTGAAGAATGCCAAATATACGTTAAAGACCCTTGATAAAAGTTTTTCAAGAAGATGTGCCAAAAGTGACAAAAGGTTCAAAATCTTAACAAAGGAAATGGAGTAAAAGCTGGTACAAACTTTATATGCAACATTTTGGGAAACCAAGGGACCAATATCGCCCAGACATGAAAACTTAACCCACCAATCATCCACCACCATGTCACCACTCCATCCAATCATATTTCTCCACATCACTCACCCCTGCACGTCACCTTCCACTAATAACTTTTTCAAATTGATTTTATTAATCAGTTAAACAAGGAGGGAAACATAACTTAAACCCCTAATCTGAATCAAACTACACTGCTCATAACCCCTAATCCTACATAAACCCTAGATCCTAATTACCATAAAACAAATGGGTTTTTGGTTTAACATTCCATAACCCTAATTCTCTATGTCGACATCCCATTTCCCAACCCAAAACATACCCACATGCCCCATGGGGTTCACTTCGTTGGTCCCCTGCACCCAAAACGAACCCAAACAAAAAAACCAAGCAGAAAATCGATAGTGGACGTCCATTCCTTGGTCCCTACTCTCCTTTCAACGTTCAAGATTGAATATTGGCAGCTGGCATCTTCACATGACACCAAAGAAGTCACGAGGTTAATTATTGACCAAGAACAAGTTCAAATGCAAGGGCATTTTAGGCAAGAGCAATGCTAGGGTTTTCTATTTTTTCTTGTTTCTAGAATCTTCATAGTTTATGTATAAATAGGGTGGTTTGTACCCTATTCCATTTTGTTCCAGAATTAAATTTGTAACCCCTTTTTTAATAGAATATTTAAAGTAATAATAAAAATCTTGCAAATTTATTTCTGAGTTCCATTTCTTTCTTGTTTTAGTGAATCTTTAAATTTCAGTTTAGTTTTATTGGGTCAAAAAGTTGATGTGGCAGAAACTCAAAAACGAAGAAAACATGAAGACTTTTGTCTAAGCGTTGTCAAGAGCAATCCAAGCGTTGACAAGAGCAAATTGGAGGTTGATGGCTTAAGCATTGTCATGTACAATCCAAGCATTGTCATGTACAATGTAAGCATTGATAGAAACATAGACAAGAAGCCTTTAGAAGCTTCTATTTGGATATATATGCAGGATATATTCTGTATATGTTTATCTAAATAGAAGATTTACATGTTTATTTGATATTATCTCTTGTAAAACCCTAGTCCTTACACTATAAAAGGAACCAAGGGTTATTAGGTTTTATATAACTCATATTCACAATGTAAACCTAAAAGCATGTGTCTACTAGACGTGGGATTCAATGTATACACGTCTAGTGATTGTTGATTATTAATATAATTAGCAATCCTTTTGTTTTAATTCATGTCTTGTGCCTAAACACCTTGTTGATGTGTCGTGTTCTAATTCCGCTTTGATTATCTAATCATATGAACATGATGCATTCCTAGTAGCTTCAAAGATCCGGAAACCAAGGTTTCCACAATTGGTATCAGAGCCTCGTGGCTCGTGATGCTAGGACCAACAAGGTGTTCATGTATCGTGAAGAAAAGAAAAATCCGTCTAGGGTTTTTCTGGACATTTTTCTGGACGTTTTTGTGTGCGCAACAGTATTCAGAAGGTCATAACTTTTGATTGCACCATTGGATCGTCACGAAATTTCTTGTGTGTGTTCTATACACATATATCTAGACATCCACTGGAGGGATTGTCAAGTTTTATCCCTAAGAAAAAGTTATTAAGCGTCAAAGTCAGCAGCAGGATGAATGCAGTTTTTGTGAACAGCCATGTTCAAAACACGATTTCTCCTTCGTTAACCGTTGGATCATCGTGATTTTTGAACTGTAGATTCTTGGCACTTGTGTCTAGGATCTCATCGAAGGGATTTTCGATCTAAGCCTGAATGAAGAAATTATTCAAGTTCGAAGGTTGATGGTTATGGTATAAACGTTTTTGCTCTTTTACATAAAATCATGAACTAGGGTTTCTATAAATCCTAGATCGACTTAAGGTTGAAACGTTTGAAGTTTGGAGGCTGTTATAATGCATTCTGATGTATAATTCGAATTTGTTTGTTCTCAAAACCCTAATTAGGGTTTCGGTTTAAATTCATTAGATTCTAGGGTTTGCATACTAAAGGAATCACGTGAGCAGGTAGGAATTAATATTTCTTTGTGACTGCTTTGATTCACCAAAAGACGTTGGTGTATAATTACTGGTTTGGAGAAGTCACTAAAAGAAAACACGTGAGTTGAAGCGGCTGGTCCAGCAGGTATTGTGATCAATGATTTATGATCTGCGTGATTTTTGGAGGTATGTATGGTAAGTATTTTTGAATGATAATTCATACGATCTAGATAAGTTTTAAACCGTATGGATATTCAAGGAAACAAATGAGTCAGTTATGGAATGCCACAAAAAGGTAATAGTACTTTTCTACTGTTACTTTATACACGGTATAGAAGTCAACAAGATAAAGACGTGATTGGTAAAAACTCCTACAAATTTGGAAGTGATATGTGAGATAGAAAAGACGTATGAATCGGTTTTATTCCTGGTTTTTAGGCATTCTTTTATGCATGAGGATCATGGTTTTAATCGAGACATATGATATTCTTTCCTATTTTGACGCTAGTTTATTTTGGGAGTTGATTTTGGCATGGACTGAATCAAACGCTGACAGGAAGGATAGACGCTGACCGGCTTTATTTTGACGCTGACAGAGAATAAGTCAAACGCTGACAGCGTTGACCGTGTTGTCCGAGAAATGGTTGATCTAAATGTTGATAAATATTGTCCGATATTGGACAATACACATGACAGATATATTGGATAAAGGAAGTTCTCGGGTAACACAAGGATTGCTGATGTTGAGAAAATTGGTACGTTTTTAACACACAAAAAGGAGGAATTTACACACGAAGGTACATGGAATCTCTGTTTTTATTCAGAATATCAAGGTGATATTTATGGCTCAGATACTTTTAAAAGGGATTAATGATTTTAATGCGAGTTAGCAACAATTCGTGAAGTATTTGATTGGATTGACATTTGAAGAGTTGGAGTTCAAAGCTTATCCCATTTGGGCAAGAGTGCAGGAAGAAAACACTCTAAGACTTCTTTCTGATAAAAGGAAAGAAGAACTTGTAGAAGAGATGGAGCTTAAGAAGGAAATGATTGTTCCCAGACCTTTGAAGAAGGGGGTCCCTCTTGAGTTTCCCAAAGATATGGATAGGTTGAATCCAAGTGAAGCTGTTATAAGAAGGAGCCTCAAGCTCTCACCATTAGAAGCTTCAGATATGGTACAAGTGTTACCACTTGATTCCAGAAACCCTATTATAAGCTATGAAGAAGATGAATGTGGGTTTTGGAAGATTGGCAGGTATGGGAAAGAGGTTCACACTTTTACCACTCTTATATCTTTGTTTGCAAGTTTTGATAGAGAAGACTTGGTAGACCTTTGGAGGTTGTTAGAAGCCAAGTATGAGACTGAAGCTCCTACTTCAGTCAATGCAATAAAACTGTGGTCAACATTCAATAGAATGTGTGGACCAAGAGATGAACATCCTGCTGTTTGGAAGGATCTTGAAGATGACCTTAGTGGTCTTCAATGGCGTTTATATTCAGCTGTTGGTGTATATTACTTGAGTTCTAGAAAGTTTGTTGAGTATCTACTTGTAGATGGTCAGTATTCCATGTCCAAGGAAGTCTTGGAGAAGATGAAGACTACACAGCTGGAAATTGATTATTCAAGTGACGTGGCCAAAGATTTGATTAGACATATTTATTACCAATATGATAAGTGTTGTAAGATTCCTCCTAGTTCTTAATGTTTATTCAGAAACTTGATTACTACAGTAGATATCAAGTTTAGGGGAGGATTGTTAGGAATAAAATATAGCCAGTTCACTTGAGCACTGACAAGAGTAAAACAAGCGTTGATAGGAAGAAAACAAACGCTGACAGATCAAGCGTTGACAAGAAGAAGTCAAGCGTTGATACATTGAAGACAAGCACTGATGGAAAGATTTAGTCTACGCGTATATTGTTTCTAGTTTGTTTCTAGTAAGGATAAGTTCAACATTGTATTTTCTATAATTATCTTTACCTAGAATAGTTGATACGTAGACTCTTGTACAAGGCTTCTTATGTCAATAAAAGAAGACCTTTAGGTTATTGTTCAATATAAGTTTTCATACGTTAAACACTTTCATTGTAAGCAAGTTTGTTATCATTAATCAAGTGAAAGTTTGTTTACATCTTTGTGTATTCTTGTTTAAGTGTTAATTCCGCATAACACTTAGATTATCATATACATATACAAAGGTTTCTCTAGGTGTATTAACTGTTAGTTCCTCAACAGTTAATAGAGTGACTACATTATCATCTATTGTTCATGGGTGCACATGGGTGGTTACTGAAGCCTTGGTTCGCCAGGCTTTGCATCTTGATGATGCAGATGGTATAACCACCCTTCCCATTCATGAAATAGAACAAGGACTAAGGGCTTTGGGTTATCCTTTCCCTGATGAGGGAACTTTAAACAAATATCATAAACAGGAGTTTCCCCCAGCCTGGAAGTACCTAATACATGTCCTCTTGCAATGTTTGAGTCCCATGTGTACTGCACACAATGAGATCAATAGATCTATTGCTAGTGCTATTGTGTGCATTGCTACTGGGCAAAAGTTTAATTATTCCAAAATGATTTTTGAGGGCATGTGTAAAAACAAAGGGAATAAGATGACATTAGCTTATCCCAGATTTTTACAAATGGTTTCTGATGTCCAAAATTACTACACAAGGGATCATGATGATTTTTATGAGATCCATGTGCAAAAGAAAGCAATTTTTACAAAGATGAACTCACCCCCACACCGTGACTTACCTCTCACCCCAACTATGATTGCTGTCATTGAAGCAGCACAACCCCAACCAGACCCACAACCCCAACTTGACCCAATACCTGAACCTTTACCTTCACCACAACACATGCAAGTTGACCAAGAACCCTTTGACGCTGACACATTAAATGTTGGCGTTGACATGCCTAATCCAAACGTTGACATCAATCCTTCACAGACCCAAACACCCCTTAACCAACCCACATCCACCCATTCCACATCATCTTCTTCCCCACAACAATATAGGTTGCAAAAACACCAAAGGACTACTGGAGTGTTCTCCTCTAGTAGTCCTAGCCATGTAGCAGAGAGAACCACCACCACAAGTGTGATTGGTGCTATGGATGAGGCTGGGACTATTGGTTCTGGCTTAGATGTTGGCCAAGACAGTCCTAACATCTTTAAGACCTCATCCATGACCCATGAGTCTGACTTGGGAGGTCAAATACCCATTTTAGAGGAGGGCAGATTGGAACCAATGACCTTAATGGAATTGACGGCTGTCTGCATTAGCTTGCAAAAGCAAAATGCAGACTTGGTACATATTGTCAGTACACAAGGCCTTGAACTCAAGCAATTGAGGGAGAGGATTGTTATTTTGGAGGATGCTAGCACAAGACGTGGGATGGAGGAATCTTCCAAAGGGGAGGATGAACAGATAAATGTGAGTGATAAGGGCTCACATGATGGTGAATCTTTGGGTGTTGCTGAGGCCCTAGCTAGTTTGAAGAAACAACGAGGTTTTGATACGTCTCTAGTTACTCCTACAAACTTAAACTTGTCTTTTACAGCCATGTTGGAAGAAATTACAAGAGGCGCTGAGACATGTAACTTGGGCGTTGACAAACAAGATTTGGACGCTGACAGAGAATAAGTCAAACGCTGACAGCGTTGACAGAGTTGTCCGAGATATGATTGTCCCAAGCGTTGATACGCTTTGTCCGATATCGGACAAAAGCATGTGTTTAAGAAGTTGGACAGTATGGGATGTTGGATAACAAAAGAATGGCTGCTGTTGAGAAAATTGGTACGTTTTTAGCACACAAAAAGGAGGAATTTACACACGAAGGTACATGGAATCTCCGTTTTTATTCAGAATATCAAGGTGATATTTATGGCTCGGATACTTTTAAAAGGGATTAATGATTTTAATGCGAGTTAGCAACAATTCGTGAAGTATTTGATTGGAGTGATATTTGATTGGATTATGTAATCGGGGTAGCCTTGTAAAAGAGTTATCCGTAGTTAAACTTTTACATATGATATGAAGCTATTATTTCATAAAGATTCGCCATGAAGAGGTGTTAGCTTAAGGGGAAGAATTCTTATGGTAAGTTTGATGATTGAAGAAGATTTTCGCGAGTTTGTGTTCAATCATATCTTAAAGTCATGCACTTCCAGCCACTGAATTTTAAGGTAACTTGTTTATGCCTACATTGTTACTGATGAAGTAATACAAGATCTAGGAATATGTGATTTTTCTTATGGTACTCTATGCACATATTTTCTATCACTTGAAGGAGTTACATTATTGTGCTCAGTGTCTCACAAAGGATGAGGATTTTTGTATTAATTCCATACTTCATCACATCGTACAAGATATGGAACATACGTTTGGGTTATTCTACTTCTACATCAAGAATATTATAGTTATTTTTCTTCAAGATCATTATACAGAGCCTACATTTGGAGAATCTTCAAAGATTGCATACATTGTTTACTTCCCTGTTGATGTGACAAAAAGGGGAAGACATACATGCTACACTTGAGGGGAAGAAATTTGAAGATCATTTACAACATACAAGAGATACACATAGAGTTTTGCCAACATCAACTAGGGGAAGATTCTTGGGATGTGGCAGAAACTCAAAAACGAAGAAAACATGAAGACTTTTGTCTAAGCGTTGTCAAGAGCAATCCAAGCGTTGACAAGAGAAAATTGGAGGTTGATGGCTTAAGCATTGTCATGTACAATCCAAGCATTGTCATGTACAATGTAAGCATTGATAGAAACGTAGACAAGAAGCCTTTAGAAGCTTCTATTTGGATATATATGCAGGATATATTCTGTATATGTTTATCTAAATAGAAGATTTGCATGTTTATTTGATATTATCTCTTGTAAAACCCTAGTCCTTACACTATAAAAGGAGCCAAGGGTTATTAGGTTTTATATAACTCATATTCACAATGTAAACCTAAAAGCGTGTGTCGACTAGACGTGGGATTCAATGTATACACGTCTAGTGATTGTTGATTATTAATATAATTAGCAATCCTTTTGTTTTAATTCATGTCTTGTGCCTAAACACCTTGTTAATGTGTCGTGTTCTAATTCCGCTTTGATTATCTAATCATATGAACATGATGCATTCCTATTAGCTTCAAAGATCCGGAAACCAAGGTTTCCACAAGTTTTGTTTCTTTCACATTATCAAAAGTTTTTTTTTGTGCAAAGGAATTTGGTCCCAAATTCACTTTTGAGACCCAAATCTGTGTGAGGTTTTTGAGTGTTGATTTTGACAAACTTGATCCTCCAAATCTCATATACGTTTTTTATTTTGTTGTTGAAAAAAAAGTATTGTTTAAAAGTTTGAGTTCACTTGGCATTTTACAAAGATTTTTGGGTTAAGTCCATATATTAGAAATGTACTCTCCATCTTTTACACATCTAGGTAATAATGTCAATATATTACTATTATGGTGATTCAAAGTATATATTTTTTGACAAATTGGTAACATTACCGGCTCATTCCCGGTTATAACCAAAATGTGACTGACACGTCATTTTTTTTAATTTTTTATGACATGGAATTTACAGCTCAACTTATTACTTATATTACTGATGACATGTACATAGACAAAAAAACACTTCGTTATATTCTATGTTCAAAACACACAGATCAAAAAAACACACACACCTTTCTAAATCATTTCCCCCAAATATGAACTCACCCTAAAAATATAATTCGTTTAATTGATTAAAAAACACCAACAGAAAAACACTTCGTTATGTATTTACATTGATAAACCAACACTCCATGTGCACAATGCGTATGCACAAACACCAACAAAAAATAAACATTCATTTGCATTGAAGAACAACAGAAAATGAACATAAAAGGTACCATTTTGATTCATATCTTACAAGGGTACACTTACAACATACAAGATAAAGGAACTAAACAACATGACAGTAGCAAACCCAAAATACATTAAAGACTTAGGCCATCGCCACACAGACAGGAACTAAACAACATTGGAGGCCTTGGAGGCTGTAGGGACTATTGCAATTCCTAATCACCTACTTCATAGCCATTCCACACAAACACAAATTGCAAATCCAATTAAGACTTTTTTCCAAAAAGTCAAAGACTTGAGGCTTTTTTCCAAGGCTGTCTTCTTTTCAACCAATTCAACTTCAAGTTCTTCAAACTTGGCTTGACGGATGTTTTCTTGTACCAATTCACGCCTTTATTATGGATTCAAAAGATTGTACATCTCAAACAAATTCATCCGATACCACTCGGATTCAAGCTCAAGGTCGTACCAGTCCCAATACCCACATTTCCTCCCAGGATTATAACGATTAGGGCAAACAAGAAACCTTCGACATGGATAATTAATTGTCCAAACTGTAAAAACTCTAGCGGGGAGGTCACATTTGCAAAGATGATCTTGAAGGAAAGTAGACATGGTGGATTAGGGTTTAGATGGTGTTGGATGAAGGAGACGGCTTATGATTTAGGGTTATCACTTTAATAGGGTAAGATTTGGGCTTATAGGATGGGTATTGACCATGGTTCGGGTATGGATTTAGGATATAATAAAACCAGGTGGAAAATCTTAATTCATTTTTAGAAAATTAAGTTTAAAAAAAATACGTGGAAATTAATTATCTAGTTGGCACAATGAACCGGTAACCATACCTATATTTTGAAAATTTAGCCGGTTTGAATCACTATAATAGTAATATATTGACATTATTACCTAGATGTGTAAAAGATGGAGAGTACATTGCTAATACATGGACTTAACCCAAGATTTTTCCAAAAATCTATTTTTCTTTCATTATATTTTTCTTTACATTGACTGTTCACTGTAGCATAAGCTTCAATAAGCCCACCTTGACAAAGTGAGCTCATTGAAGATCTTAGAGTACTTGTTTTTTCTTTGTTTTGTTTTGTTTGTGCAGGATCAAAGCAAGAGACAAGACTTCATTCCCTCATTTCCATTTTCTTGCATTTCATTAAGAAGATATTTTAAGCCCTTGGGTACCTTGTGGATTCCAACAGCAGGGTTCCTCTACATCCTCATAAGCTCTTGAACAAGTCCCTATGGAAGGCATTCCGCCAGGTATTGGGCTTTGAACCCCATTGGTTATGTTTTTGAGTTTTTATGTGATTTTTGTGGAATATTCATTTTACCTGTTTAAATGTTTGTTGGTTTGTTTGTTCATGCTTATTTAGGTATCTTGTGCATGTTAGTTTAAGATTCAAGCGGTTTGGAGTTGCTTTGTATAATAGTTCTTTGTTAATCTTATTTTTAGAAAATATAAAGGGTGTTTGGGTCTGCTATATGTGTGCCTTAGGTGACAACAGGGTAGGATATAATCAGTCCTCACATGCTTTATAATTGGTGAGAGGAGTTTTTGGATAATTACTTTTCAGTTATTCAGAGTAGTTAAGAACTTGTTTGGTAATAAAATTGGTAAAAGTTGGTTATAAGTATACAATAAGCTTTATCTAGTTAGTTTTAAGATATTTTGATCACAAATTTGGTAATCTGTTAGGGAATCTGTTAAGTTAGGATTGTGAGTTTGTTAGTTGTGATTTGTGTTAATGCAATAATGACTAAAAACGTTACTTGCATTTTTCGGTCTCGCTTAGTTTTGATTACGACAATATATAAAAACAAGCAATTACGAAAACAGCGAAAAACGAATTCTTGAGTTCAAGTATTTTTCATTTTACCCATTTTCACTTAAGGTATGGATAAACAAGTACTAACCTTAATCAAGTGATCAAGTGATTTAATCTTTTCTTAAAACTCACTTTTTATTAAATGTGACAAGTTTTTATTAAACTTTATTTTTAAGAAAATGTTTTATTAAATTAATTATTTGAAATTTGAAAATGGCATATTCTTATTCTTTTAAGAATATCCTTTCAGGATATTTTATACCCAGATAAGACCTCCACCACTAAAAGACAAAAAGGAGCGGAGTCTAGTCCGGCGGTACCTTAGCGCCTAGGCGGTACCTTATCGATAAGGTATCGCGGGCTGTGATAAGGTACCGCAGGCAGAACTAGCCGTTGGCTCCTTTGTCCTTTAAATAGTTGGCCATTCTCAGCTTTTCACCTCACCTCTTTTGCACATTCTTTTCCAGATTCAAACCCCTTCTTTAATCACTCAAATCTTTGATCATTTGTTTGATTATTACTTGTTTAAGAAGTGAATCTTGTTCTTCCATCTCTTCCTCTCCAAGTGCAAAGAGAAGAACACTATCCTAGTGAAGTGTTGAGTCCACCACCAAAGATCCATTGAAGATCAATTTTTATATATTTGTAGTTGTGTCCTAGTTGTGAAGATCCAAGTAGTTGTGTCTATTTGGAAGTTGTGTATGTACTAAGTATAGTTGTGTAGATTGGTCCTAGCTACGATTAGGGCTCGACTTTTAGCTTAGAGTCGGAAATTGGTTAAGCGACGTGTACGGTTTTCTCCACCATAAGGAGCTTGTTGTGTAGTGAACTCTCGAGTAAGGAGTACTCGAGGAGTGGAGTAGGAACGAGGAGTGAGCTTCGTTGCCGAACCACTATAAATCCTTGATGTTCGGTTTGATCTTTCTTTACCCTTAACTCTTTACATTCCTTATTACTTTTTGCATATACATGTGTTAATATTAGATTAGCTACACTATCATTCTTTATTCTTTGTGGATATATTTTTGTTAGTATTAGTTTAGCTACACTATCATTGTTCATATTTGTGCATAAGAAGATTTCACATATTTCCTCAAGCCTAAGTTTTTTGAAAAAGGATTTTTGGAAACCATATCTTTAACAAGTAAATTTTAAGAAAATATTCAACCCCCCCTTCTAGTTTCTACAATTGGTATCAGAGCGGGTTGCTCAAGAATTTTTAAAGTATATTGTATTTTAAAACTTGAATCGATCTATGGATTCCAACAAGTACCTAGAAGGGCAATCTATGCAAAGACCACCACTTTTTGAAACCGATAGTTTTATTTATTGGAAAAATAGATTTGAAACTTATGTGAAATCAAAAGATTTATATCTTTGGCATGTTATTACCAATGTGATTTTTTACCCTTTCAATTTAATGAAGTTTCTAAAACAAAAGAATTAGTCACTTTTGACAAAGCTAATGATGATACTAAAAAGAAACTTTCAAAAAATAATGAGGCTAAAATGGTGATTTATAATGCTTTGCCTAAGAAAGAGTATGAAAGAATTTTTATGTGTGAAACCGCTAAAGATATTTGGAACACTCTTTTAGTAACCCACCAAGGTAATAGCCAAGTCAAAGAAAGTAAAATCGATCTTCTTGTCCAACAATATGAACAATTTGTCATCTTAGAAGATGAAACTATTGATAGTGCATTTGCTAGGTTTAACACCATTATTACTAGTCTAAAAGCACTTGATGAAGGTGTTTCTAGCAAGAACAATGTTAGGAAGTTTCTAAGGGCCTTACATCCAAAGTGGAGAGCAAAAGTCATGGCTATTGAAGAGTCGAAAGATCTCTAAACTTTGTCACTCGATGAACTCATAGGAAACTTGAAGGTTCATGAGATGATAATTTTGAAGGACTCGGAATTAGTAAAAACCAAGAGTGAAAGGAAATCTCTTGCACTTAAATCCAAGAAGGCACAAAGTAACCATGATAGTTCCTCGGAAAGTGATGACGAGGAGTATGCATTGGCGGTGAGAGATTTCAAGAAGTTCTTCAAGAGACGAGGCCAACACGTTAGGCAACCAAACTATGACAAGAAACCATTGTCAAAGAATCGGTTTGTCAAGAACGAAAAAGGTGATAGGAGTTGCTTTAGATGTGGTGATCCAAATCACTTCATTGGTGATTGTCCAAAGCCCGCTCGTGATAAGAACCACACGGCATTCGTTAGTGGCGCTTGGAGCGATAGCGGTGAAGATGATGATGACAACCCCAAAGAGGAGAAATGTCTCATGGCTCACACTTCTAAAGAGGTACATTCCGAAACCGAATATTATAGCAATGATAGTTCTACTTTAGATGATATTGAATTTGAAGGCAAATATGATAGCTTACACAAACTTAGTCTTAAATTCATAGAAAAGAATAAAACCTTAAAATCAACCAAAACTAAGCTTGAAAATGAGATCAATGAACTTAGGGAGAAATTGGCTATACTTGAGAAAAACAAAGAGGTTGATTTAGGTTGCTTAAGTTGTGAGAAACTTAGATTAGAGAATGATGATCTCAAGAGCACCTCCATTAAATTGGAAAAGTTCATGAAAGGTACTAGTGCTCTTGATGATATGTTAAACAAACAAGTTCATTCTAAGGAAAAACTTGGTCTAGGCTTTAACTCAAATAAAGCCTCAACTAGTGAACCAAAACAAGTCAGGTTTTCACAGAAAATACTTTCTGGACGCGGTTCCACATTGTATGGCGCGGTTCCTTATCGCTATGGAACCGCGGCCATAGATAAGGTACCGCGGCCAGAAGTTGATTTTTGTGAAAACTCTGAACTTTCTGAAAAATCTAAGTTAAATGAAAAACCAAAGCATCTTACTGTTAATAAGGTTCAATTACCCATACTTGACGACAATGCTATTAGTAAGTTCTATAAGCCGTTAAGTAAACCTCTCATGGGAAATAGAAGTTTGTCTAGATTATCTTATACTCCACCTAGAGTACGGAATGAGTCTAAGCCTAGAAGTAGAACGACAACGCCTACAAGGGATAATCAAAACAACTCACGAACTAGAAGTAAAACTCCAACACCTAGAAAGAATGATAATAACTCTAAATCTAGATCAAACACACCTAGGAGAAGTAATAAACAACAAAATGGTTACATGAACTACTACCCTCCTCCATTTTGTTCTCCATGGGGAATCCCCACCTCATTCATGCATCCCAACCAAATGCAAGGGATGTTTGGAACTAACAATTTTGGACCCATGAGATATTGGGGACCAAATGTTTGATCTTGTGTATTGTTACCTAGATATGCTTGGGAATTGATTTGGAGCCCGATGAGTGGATTAAGGATAGTGGATGTTCTAAACACATGACGGGTAATCGAAGTTTGTTCTCGCATTACAAAGCATATGATGGAGGTAACGTCACATTTGCTAGTAGTCTACGTGGTAATATCATTGGCAAAGGTACGGTTTCTCTTGACTCCATGACCATTGAAAATGTCGAGCACGTAGATAACTTAGGTTTTTAACCTTTTAAGTATAGGTCAAATTTGTGATAATAAGTGTAAGGTCATCTTTTCGAACATGACAGTGAAATCGTGAAAGATGGAAAAGTCATTGGAAAAGGTGTTAGAAAGCATGGGCTTTATGTCATGAAGGTTAATAAGAAGTCAAAAGACAACATATGTCTTGCGACTATAGATGATAGTTCTACTCTTTGGCATAGGAGATTAGGTCACGCTAATATGCGTTTAATTCAATCTTTAGTCTCTAAGGAGTTGGTAAGACACCTCCCCAAGATTAAGTTTGATAGTCACTTTTGTGATGCTTGCAAAGTTGGAAAGCAAGTTCACTCAAGTCATAAAGCCAAGAATTTGGTTTCGACCTCTCGGTGCTTAGAGCTCCTACATATGGATCTCTTTGGACCTTCCGCCATACGGAGTTATGGAGGTAACCTTTATACCCTAGTTATAGTTGACGACTATTCTAGATTCACTTGGACTAGATTTTTGGCATCTAAGAATGAAGCTTTCGATCATTTCGAAATATTTAGTCGGAGAATTCAAAATCAACTAGGATGTTCAATTGTCTCTATTAGACGGATCATGGTAGGGAATTTGATAATGAAGTGCAATTTGGTGCCTTTTGTGAAGCTCATGGTATTACCCATAACTTCTCGGCTCCTCGCACTCCACAATCAAATGGGGTAGTTGAAAGGAAGAATAGGACTCTCCAAGAGATGAGTAGGACGATGTTAAACGAGCAATCTTTGCCTCAAAAGTTTTGGTGCAATGCCGTGGATACATCGACTTATATTCTCAACCGAATTCTTATTCGACCTTTTCTAGGAAAGACCCCCTATGAGATTCTTAAAGGTAAGAAACCCTCATTAGAATACTTTAGGGTGTTTGAAAGCATGTGCTTTATCCACAACACCAAAGACTACCTTACCAAGTTTGACCCAAAGTCTTACGAAGGTATCCTTTTAGGTTATTCCCAAACTAGTAAGGCCTACATAGTCCTAAATAGAACCTCAGGGGTTATTGAAGAATCACTCAACGTAAACCTTTGATGAAACCCCTCCTTCACCCAAGACACCACCATTGGTTGATGATGACTTGGATGAATTAGAAGTAGTTAAAGCCAAAGAGGTTAGAAAAATAGGAGTTGAAGACCTTAGTGTTGAAAAGGAAGTAAACATTAAGGAGTCTAGGGATCATACTCTCAATAATGTCATTGGTGACTTAAATCAAAGGACCCTAAGATCTCAAGTCCAAAACCAAAGCAACTTCTTTTCTTTTGTCTCCTTGATTGAACCAAAGAATGTTAAGGAAGCTTTGACGGATGAGAGTTGGGTCATTGCGATGCAAGAAGAATTGAATCAATTCGTTGCCAATGATGTTTGGGAACTTGTTCCTCCACCTAGAAGTTCTACCATTATAGGAACCAAATGGGTATTTAGGAATAAGCTAGATGAGAATGGTGTTGTGTCTCGTAACAAGGCTAGACTTGTAGCTCAAGGCTATAATCAACAAGAAGGGATTGATTATGACGAGACATATGCACCGGTAGCTAGATTAGAATCAATTAGAATCCTTTTAGCCTACGCTTGTGCCTTAGATATTAAGCTTCAACAAATGGATGTAAAGAGTGCATTTCTTAACGGTTTGATCAATGAGGAGGTATATGTGGCTCAACCTCCCGGCTTCATTGATTTTGAGAAACCGGGACCATGTTTACAAGCTTAAGAAAGCACTTTATGGACTCAAACAAGCACCCAAAGCTTGGTATGATAGACTTAAAGCGTTTCTTGTTAAACATGAGTATACCATGGGAATGGTAGACAATACACTCTTTACAAAGAAGAAAGGTTCTCACCTCATAATCGTACAAATATATGTTGATGACATTATATTTGGCTCAACTTGTCAAGAATTGTGTGATGACTTTTCCAAAATCATGCATGATGAGTTTGAAATGAGTATGATGGGAGAACTTAACTTCTTTTTAGGACTCCAAATTAAACAAATGGACGATGGTATTTTCTTTAGTCAATCTAAGTACGCTAAAGAAATGCTAAAGAAATTTGGATTAGAAGAATCTAGACCAATGAAGACCCATATGGCCTCGGATACTAAACTCACCGTAGATGATGATTGTGAGTCGGTAGACAACACCAAATATAGAGGTATGATTGGTAGTTTGTTGTACCTAGCGGCAAGTCGACCGGATATCATGTTTAGTGTTTGCCTTTGTGCTCGCTTCCAAGAGGCTCCCAAAACCTCTCACCTTGAAGCGGTTAAGCGTATCTTCCGATACATTAAAGGCACTATACATTTAGGATTATGGTATCCTAAAGGGACCGGCGTAGAAACCATTGTCTACGCGGACTCGGATCATGCGGGAGACTATGTGGACCGGAAAAGCACTAGTGGAGTTTGTACCTTCATGGGTTGTTGTTTAACTTCTTGGTTCTCCAAGAAACAAACCTCTCTTGCGATATCCACCACGGAAGCCGAGTATGTGAGTGCTGGTAAAGCATGCCAACAAGCTCTATGGATGAAGCAAGCGCTTGTTGATTACGGGATTTCTCTTGATGATGTTCCCATCATGTGCGATAATAAAGGCGCTATAGACCTAAGCAAGAATCCCGTGCAACATTCGCGAACCAAACACATAGAAATTAGACACCATTTCCTTAGGGATAATGTTCAAAAGGGGAACATTACTATTGAAAAGGTGCCCTCCGAGGACAACTTAGCCGATATCTTCACTAAGCCACTTAAGAGGGAACCTTTTTATTACTTGCGTCTAGGTCTAGGATTAATGGAACATCTTCCTTAATTTCCTTTCGTATTGTGTGTTTTCTATTACCACTTTGAGTTCTTGAGTCCTCTAAAATTCTTTTGAAAAATCTTCTCATCTCCTTTTCAAAACTCTCAAAGTCTCTTTCGAAAATGGTTGAGAAATTCGTTTGACATTGTTAATTCAATCTAAAAACGATTTTTCATAGATTCTCGCTATTAATATAGAGCTTACATAATTCATATGTATGATTCTCTCAAACATAGCAAGAACAAGATTGAATCATGGAGGATCATTGTGTCATGACTTAAGGTCTTGTCTTACACACCTCCTGCATTGATTTTCTTTTAATCCATGTATTTTGGTCAAATCTCTATTTGGTAAGTTTGCATATGTTTTCTTTATCTATCTTTGCTTTTAAGCATATCCCTATGATAAGTTAGACTAGAAAAATAAGATTTGCTGAAAATATTCCTCCAAACACCAAACCCTGCTTCTACAGGCGGTTCCTTATGTGAACCGCGGTACCTTATTGATAAGGTACCGCCACCCTAGATAAGGAACCGCCTACAGTGGCCTTCTTTTTCGGGTTCTTGTCTGAAACTCCAGATTTGCTCCAACCTTTTTGAGAATCTTTGTTTCAAACCCTTTGACCACCCCAAAAATACCCTAAGCCTTCCTTATTTAAACCATAAGCATTTTGCATTACTTCACATCCAAAATGTCTTATTCTCCCAATGAAAGCCTTGAATCTCCTCCATTTTCTCCAATTGCTTTCAATCCAAACCCACCCAAGAACACTCTTAATCACATGTCTCCTACCAAGAATGTTGATTGTGGAACATCCTTTCTTCCACCACCACCCTTTAGTGTTCTTCCTCCTTCTCATGATAATGTCATGCACCATGGAACATATTGTCATTGTTGTCAATATCAACATCTTGCTATGACACACATCTATGAGGAGTTGAGCTACATCAAGAGTCTCTTAATCAAGCCTCCTATTCACTTTGATTATGAGATCTCCAACAAGCCACCACCACCACCCTCCGCTATTACCTTGTCTTTCATATAAGCATTGATTGCTTATCCTCAAGACACCAAATTCAAGCAAATATTAGAATTCTAGAATAACTAGGATTAGATTTATGCTTTTGGCTTGTTTCTTTTTCCATACTTCTTTGTATGATGTTTCCTTAGTAACCTATCTTGGATCTTTGTCTTTCTGTTTTCTTCTCTTTTTATTTTATTTTCTATGTGACCTATTGCTATATATTGTTGGTTGTTTCTTTTTTTCAACTAACCCTTCTATGTAGCTTGTCACCATATCTCGATTCCTCGGTGCCCCAAGCTAGGGGGAGTAAGCACCAAGGGGGAGTCTTTGCAAAGTCCGTTTCTTCAACACCGACTTACGCAACCTTTTTGCTTCGACAAAGGGGGAGAAATGAATAAACTCGTCTTCGAAAATCTTGTTTTTGTGTGATTGAGTTTATGTATTGTCGGAATCAAAAAGGGGGAGATTGTTAATGCAATAATGACTAAAAACGTTACTTGCATTTTTCGGTCTCGCTTAGTTTTTATTACGACAATATATAAAAACAAGCATTTACGAAAACAACGAAAAACGAATTCTTGAGTTCAAGTATTTTTCATTTTACCCATGTTCACTTAAGGTATGGATAAACAAGTACTAACCTTAATCAAGTGATCAAGTGATTTAATCTTTTCTTAAAACTCACTTTTTATTAAATGTGACAAGTTTTTATTAAACTTTATTTTTAAGAAAATGTTTTATTAAATTAATTATTTGAAATTTGAAAATGGCATATTCTTATTCTGTTAAGAATATCCTTTCAGGATATTTTTATACCCAGATAAGACCTCCACCACTAAAAGACAAAAAGGAGCGGAGTCTAGTCCGGCGGTACCTTAGCGCCTAGGCGGTACCTTATCGATAAGGTACCGCGGGCTGTGATAAGGTACCGCAGGCAGAACTAGCCGTTGGCTCCTTTGTCCTTTAAATAGTTGGCCATTCTCAGCTTTTCACCTCACCTCTTTTGCACATTCTTTTCCAGATTCAAACCCCTTCTTTAATCACTCAAATCTTTGATTATTTGTTTGATTATTACTTGTTTAAGAAGTGAATCTTGTTCTTCCATCTCTTCCTCTCCAAGTGCAAAGAGAAGAACACTATCCTAGTGAAGTGTTGAGTCCACCACCAAAGATCCATTGAAGATCAATTTTTATATATTTGTAGTTGTGTCATAGTTGTGAAGATCCAAGTAGTTGTGTCTATTTGGAAGTTGTGTATGTACTAAGTATAGTTGTGTAGATTGGTCCTAGCTACGATTAGGGCTCGACTTTTAGCTTAGAGTCGGAAATTGGTTAAGCGACGTGTACGGTTTTCTCCACCATAAGGAGCTTGTTGTGTAGTGAACTCTCGAGTAAGGAGTACTCGAGGAGTGGAGTAGGAACGAGGAGTGAGCTTCGTTGCCGAACCACTATAAATCCTTGATGTTCGGTTTGATCTTTCTTTACCCTTAACTCTTTACATTCCTTATTACTTTTTGCATATACATGTGTTAATATTAGATTAGCTACACTATCATTCTTTATTCTTTGTGGATATATTTTTGTTAGTATTAGTTTAGCTACACTATCATTGTTCATATTTGTGCATAAGAAGATTTCACATATTTCCTCAAGCCTAAGTTTTTTGAAAAAGGATTTTTGGAAACCATATCTTTAACAAGTAAATTTTAAGAAACTATTCAACCCCCCCCCCCCTTCTAGTTTCTACAATTTGGTTATGTTTTGAGCAAGATATCAACAGCCATAACTCACCAAAAAGACCTAGAATTTCAGCAAAGTCTCACAGACCCCATAAATGCATCACAGTAACTGAATTTGACCATTTGTGTGAATTTTTTGTGTTTGTGCCCTTGTTTTTCTTGCTTAATCTGACTTCCTACACTCCACTGAGTGTAGGGGTGCCCTTGTTTCCAATTGAAACCAAGTAACAAAGAAGTTACAAGCAAAAACATGCTCAGATCTGTTAGAGTAGTGGGAAAACCTTCCCACTGCTAGTACAAAGTTCCCACTGATGGGCTAAAAGATAAGAACCATCAAAGTGTCACTATCAGTTGTTTGTTTTTTTGTCTTTAGTGGGCAAAGTTTATTGTTTTTCACTTATTTCAATTTTCCCTGTTTTCTTATTTTATTTTTGAATTTTTCATTAAGTTTAATTTTATTTTACTGTTCATTTACTATTTTTTAGATTAAATTCCATTTAAATTAGTTTTAATTATTTCTATTTTTGTCTTTTAGTGCATAAAATTAATATTTTTCAAATTTTCCAATTTTCTTAGTTTCAAAAAAATGTTTTAAGATTTTTAGATTAAAAGAGTTTACTGTTCACTTCAGTTTGTTATTTTTTAGATTTAATTTTTAGTTTAAATAGGTTTAATTCAATTCTGTTTTGTCTTTTAGTAAAAGAAATTACTTTTTTCAAACTTTTTATTTTTTCTACTGTTTAGTAATATAAATTAGGATTTTTCGAACAGTAAGTTCATTTTTAGCATTATTTTACTATTTTTAATCATTATTTTAGTTAAAAATTGTTTTTAGTGATTTTAAAAATAGAAAAAATGTCTTTAAGATTTAGGAAAAATACTATTCAGTCTTTAAATAATATAAGTGAGTTATTTGTTTAATAAAATAATATTTTGGGCTTTTTATTAATTATATTTAATTTTAGGGCTTTAATTAGCATTTAAAATTGAATATTTAATTAATAAAAGGTTTTAAAATTTATTTATTGAATTTTTATTCTTATTTATATTATTTTAGACTTAGTTTTTAACTTTAACTAATTTTTAGCTTTAATTTTTAATTTTGTCACATTTTACGTATTTACGTTCGCGTTTTACGTTATTACGTCGTAGTGTAATCGTAGTCGTAGCTCGTCTTTAATTTTTATCTCTTCTAAACCAAAAACGACACTAATCCAAATTTGATTTTATATAATTGGCACATAATGCACACACCTCATTCGATAACGAACTCGCACTTATTCGGTTTTACGGTTTTTAATTAAATCGTAACGTTTAATACTTGCCCATTATACGTTGTTTTCCTAAACACGTGTTTTTACTACCATCATTTTCGTGCCGCTTCCGGGGAGGTGTGATTATCCATTATTATTATCGTGTTTGTGTGAGTAGTGCGTTTTTGCTTTTCAAGTTTTTGAAAGCGTATATAACGTACATACTCATTTTTGTTATTTCTCCTTAGTATATTATAATATCCAAATAACACGTGTTTAATTTTCCTAAATTAAACACACAACAATCATTTTACTATATTGTAGATATCCCATTATCGTTTTTGTTTTCTTTGTGAATATTATTAATATATTGTACTACGTAGAACAATAAATATACAAGTACTCCAAAAGCGTGAAAACGCAACCTTAATTGGGATTTCATCACTCAATTATTGTATTCGAATCTAAAGCAAAAGTTTAAAGGCAATATAGATAAATACTTTCGTGAGGCTTAATTTTGATTAACACAAACTATAAGGTGGGTATAAGGCGGTTGTATTTCACGACCTAAGGGAAAAAGGCTCTTAAGTGCTTAGCGTCGCCTCGTTTCCCCCACTTGCTTGTGCGTGTTTTGAGAAAGAAGGCGAATCGAGGGTTTGCCACCCAAGTATTATCTACGTATACTATATTTGTTTGTTTTCAAGATTAAACCCTCTTGAACGTTTTGGTGTTCCACCAACGTTCTAAAGTCACCGAAGGCGTTCACTCCACGTGATCGTTTTCATTCTTTGAGGCTCCTTTAATCGAGAAATTGGTTCGAGGAGAGATTTGTAGATTTGAGTCTACATAATACACCAAAATCTAAAAAAAAAGAATTAAAAAACAATCAATAACCAAAAGAAAAATTGAAAAATCGAAAAACCGCAAAAATAATCTTCTTTGCTTCCCCCCCCCCCCATTCTACGCTTAGTGCATGCGCACTCGATCGAAGGATTATTCTAATTCTAGCGACGCAATCGTAATCGAAGGAATCGACGACGTAGACGAGATTTAGAAACCGACGAACCTAATATCATTGTTGAAGAGACCGTAGACGAGATGGCCGACAATCGTTCGATGATGGAATTGCTCCAAGCGCCCACCGAGGGTTATGGAGACGCGATCGTAATTCCCGCCATCGAAGCGGATAATTTTGAGATTAAGAGCGGAATGCTTTCATTGATTTAAGCTACGAAGTTTCGAGGTCGTGAAGCCGATAATCCTCACGACCACATTCGAAATTTTCATCGTCTTTTGGCCACGAGCAAGTTTAAGAACGTCGACACCGATGTCGTCAAGCTTATGCTTTTTCCGTACTCGCTCGATGGTGCCGCCAAGGATTGGTACGAGAAAGAGCCACCTAATTCTATAATTACGTGGAAGGATCTCGTTTCCAAATTCGTTAATCATTTTTTGCCACCGTCTAAGACGACGTTTTTCAAAAATGAAATTACGAGATTTGAGCAAAAACCGAATGATTCTTTTAGAGACGCGTGGGATCGTTTTAAGGAATTGCTTAGGCAATGTCCTCACCATGTATTTTCCGAGTTGCACCAAATCGATACGTTTTACAACGGTCTTAGTTTTCAAGAACAAGATTCGTTGAATTCCGCCGCCGGTGGCAACTTTTTGTGTAAAACTCCAAAAGATGCTTTAATGATTATCGAAAATCGATCCAAGATTTACCAACTCCGCAACGCACCGAGTGTTGCCAATGTCGCTAATGTTAGTAATTCTAATCGCGACATTGAGAGGGTTGATGCGAAAGTCGACAAGCTAACGAATGTGTTTACGTCTTTTCTCATCGAAATGCAAAAGAAAGACGCTTCCGCTACGGTGAAAGTGGTTGAGACTTCGTGTACGTTTTGTGGTGGACCTCATAATTATTACGAGTGTGCGGCTACGGATGGTCAAACGTCGAATGTGAGTGCGTTGAACAACAATTTTTCTAATCAAAATCAAAATAACGCCGGTCCATCGCAACAAACGAACAACAACAATCAAGGCAATAATTTTCAAAGCCGCAACAACTTTCAAGGAAATAATCATGGTAATCAAGGTTATAATCAAGGTCAAAATTTGAATTGGCAAAATCGAGGTTTTAACAACAACAATCAAAACCGGAATTTTAACAATGGGCAAAATTCAAAATTTTCAAACAACGCTAATCAAGGGAACAATTTTCAAGGGAATCCAAACCTAGCTTTCAATCAAAACTATAATGGCTCAAATGATCTTCAAAATTACGTTAAAACAAATGAAGCTAATATGAAGAGATTAGAAACGCAAATTGGTGATATGAAAAACGAATTTTCAAACACGTTGAGAAGACAAAACAACAAAATTGAGCAAGGAAAAATTCACATAAAAAAGATGTTTTCGGCTATTATGAACAAAGCCTCGGGTGCTTCATCGAGTTCGTTACCTAGTGACACCGTTTCAAATCCGAAGGAACAATGTAAAGCCTCCTCATCTCGTGGAAAAAGTCGTGTGATTACCCCTTACCTTGATGGATTTCGAGTTGTTCCTTCTTCTCAACCCTCGACTTCTAAGACGTCTTCTTGTTCTAATGTTGATGGGGTGAACGTGGCGACCAAGGAAAAGAGTGCACACCCTCGTGTACCTCAAATTCCATCCACGGTTCAAAAAAGAGAGCTTTATCGACCTCACCAAAGTAACCCTTGAAGAAACTGTGCATCGATCCTTCTTAAAAAAACCCAAAAGGCATATGCCGAGAAAGGAAGAGGATCCGAGCCAATTTCTACTACCTTGTGATTTTTCCGAGATTGAGGGATGTTTAGCTCTTGCCGATTTAGGTGCTAGCATCAATCTTATGCCTCGTTATCTATGGAAATTGATGAGATTGCTTTCACTTATACCAACTGGAATAGCCGAGGATGTCTATGTCAAAGTTGGAAAGTTTGTTTTTCCCGCGGATTTCGTCATATCCGATTACGAGTGTGACCCTAAATGTCCCATTATCTTAGGCCGACCATTTTTATCGACGGCTCGAACCGTAATCGACGTTCACGAGGGGAGACTTACTATGAGATATGGGGATGATAAAATGGACTTTTTTGCAAATAAATCCCAAGTGTCTAATGATCATGAAAAAACCAAGGTTTCGAAACCTAATGTTTCAAATTCTAATGATTTCAAAATGTTAACTTTAGCGGAAAATATGAGGCTTAATGCATGTTTTAAAAGAATTAAACGAACGGTTTTAAAGATCATGATTTTAATGATAAAGAATACGTGTACTTAATTCAAAAGGGTATGCGTAAATTTATGGATGAAAAATCACTTTGGGATATATTTAGTGAAACAAGTGAACGACCAATTTCGAAGGGCGACGTTAGTGCCATCACGACAATGACAAAAATGGACTCGTCTTCACCACCTTCGAAGGACCACGTCTTTGAGGCTTCAACTTCTAACTCCATCTAAGTGCCTCCATTTCCTAGCCCAACACCCGTTGAGGCTAAAGGTTTCATCGACATCGATCCTCTCGTCTTATAAAAGTCACCTAAGCATAGTCATTCGACTTGTAAGACCATGGTTGTGAGTGCTCACATCGACTCTTTCTTTGACGATGACGATGGCGATTTTGCCGAGATTGATCACGTACTTCGAAATCCACATGCCATTTTTGAGGATTATCCCAAAAAGACCTCTTCACATGTGAAGTACGATGATTACGAGTTTCATCCCGAGATTGAGGAAATTATCAAACGAGAGCTAGCTCTTTTGCCTCCACTCCCACCTACGAGTGAGGTTGCTTTTTCCAAAATCGACGATGAACTTAATGAGTTGGAATGTCTTATTTTCAATGACGAACCAACTCACGTGACCAAAAATCCAATTCTCGAGGAGTTACCTAATCAACACTCCTCAAATGAGAATTACGTTTACCACATTCGTGAGGATTTAACTTATCAACAATCCCCACAAATGAATAATAGTTTTGTGCTTGATCGTGATCTTTTCGAGAGAGTTTCTAAGATACTCAAGGAGGGGAATGACAAACCTTGGTTTGACAAGCCTATCTTTGATGAGGAAATCGAAGAGATCGACGTTCATGAGGATGACGAGTATGTAGACCCCGGGGGGGCGGTGGTCTTTGTTGATGACGTTTTGAGAACTTATACAATCCACCAACCCCTAACCGCGACTTAAATGTGAGAATTTTTAGCGTGACTAACTTTGAATTTGAAACGCCAAATATTTTTGACATCATAAAATCGGGTTTTCATAAAGAGTTTTTAAACGATGAAAAAGGGAAAGATATTTAATTTTTTTTCTAAATTGCTAACTCCGTCATCACCGCGTTCTATGAGTGCTACCACCTCGTCTACTCCTTTTGACGACGGTTGGTGTGGATCTAGTGTGGGGGAAGCCCCTTATGTTCCCTCACATTTCTCCACCGAGGACGAGATTTACGATCCCGGAATTGCTTGTAAAGGGAAATCTCGGTCTTCCACCGATGCAATAAATAGAAAATATATCTATTTGCTTGGTGTGAGTCTACCTCGAGTAGCTCATAAGTTTGCCTTACCTATTGTCCCACCTTTCTACTTCTCATCTCTTTTCTTCTACCCCTTTGTGGTTTCGGCTTCGGTTGAAGTAGCGTTGTTTCGTCTTTCATCCGAAAACGAGGACGCTATCTTTGACCCCGGTATACGTATATCGGGTTTTTAAAGTACTCCACGTACTTTTGGGCATTGCTTATCATGTAAGCCCCACCAAAAATGACCAAACCATGATTATCCCTAAATGATCACATTTATGGGGATTCGAGTCGAGCTTTTGACTCGGTTATCAAAAACAAGGTGCCTCGTGGGGGATTCTCATGCTTATCCTTGTAAATATTATCTTTTTCTAATAGTGTAACGAGGGGACTTGTGCTCTTCCAACCTTTGTTCCGTGGTTGTTTGTGATTGTGATTTATTAGGTTCATCGTCATCATTGAAGCCTCTCGTGTTCGTTTACGGATCACTCGAGCTTTGATCGTTGCCTTTGGAGATTCCGATATCCAATGATATCCTTTTATGTTTTAACGTTTATCTTATTAGCATAATTCATAAACGGCTTTTAGGTTATTCGTTTTACCCTTTCCATGCTCGAGATTAAGCATTCGACTTCGTCCCCTAGTATGGGGGTGTTTTTACCCCTAGACTCGAAACATTGAGGACAATGTTTAGTTTTAGTATGGGGGTGAGTAGATACTTCACCTTGCTCACGTCACTAGGCAATCCAATATTCATCTTTTTGTTATCGTTTTGTTGCAAATAAGGCTAAAAATGGCCAAATTTTAAAAAATTTCGTATTTTTCATAAGTGTTTAAGACACGAATGTAGGTTTTCTGATGGTGAGAATAAGAGTAATTTTTTACTCGATCGTGCGTGTTGAGCACTTAGCTTCGATTCCTTAACTTTTTAGGCTAAGTCTCTTAAATGAGGACGAGAAATGATAGAGTTATTTATAAGTCTCGTAATCTTTCACGATCTCATGTGTAGTAATTATTAGCTTATTCTCCCCATGCTTTTACATAATAAATTGTTAATAAATATTGATTTAGCGGTTTAGTCACTATTGTTGGTTTCTAGTTTGTTTTAGTAGCTTCCATGTAATTAAATTGGGTAAACATTAAGGTATCCCCAACGTCACTGTAAAACCCACATGCTTTTACCATGAATAGTACCCTTAAGATCGTACGTACTAGATTTAAACTTTCCTTTTATAGTATGTTTACGTTCACGTATAAGAATTTTTAAGTATTATGTACGTGTTAGAACACGATAAGTATTTATTACGTATGAACACACAATAATTATTCAAACAATAATTAATCACGAACATGCGATCATGAAATCATGAACGTAAATTAATCACGAGCTAATATTAATTACGTATATATATTTATTACGAACACGAATAAATATATTAAGTCACAGTTAATATTTAACGAGAACACATAAAACACGAACGAACACTAAAATAATTAGACTCGGAAAAAGGTACGGGTACCCCAAGTGGGGCCCCCTACCCGCGGCTACACCAAGAGGATGGGCCAATCCCATCTAATTTTTACTAACAAGGGGTTAAGGTAAAATCTTTAGTCATTTTTTTCACATTACAGTAAAATAACAAAAACCCTAAAAAGATTTTCTCCTTCTCCTTGTTCTCTCTTTGGCCGCCGGATATAAAGACACAAAAGGGGGTGTTCGATTGATTTTTGATCTTGAATTTTGTGCAAGCATTCGTGTGTGTTCATCCTCGTTTGATCCACGCATTCGATATACCTTTTTAATCCTTTTCTTTTATGTTTTGATTTAATAAATTACATAAGATCATGATGTTTTAAAAAGCTAATTAAAAACATTAATTAAACATGTAAATGGTTATGGGGTAAATCAAAACAAGGGATTTAGGGGTGTTTGATGTGGCCGACGCCTAAACCGAACCCCCAAGGGGTCTCGGTTTGGCGTATGAACCACCACCTAGACCTCATGGTCTCGGTTTGGTGGTGTGGGTCCCACGGCAGCAGCAAACAGGGGGAAACCCTGAAGTGGTTCGGGGTATGGTGTTGATTACGGGTCCGGTTCATGGTGTCTAGTCACGATCCGGTTAATTGTTTATGTTAAGGTTTATGATTTTAATAATCATATGTTAACAATTAAATTAATAAAGCATGACATAATAAATTTAATTAACATGACTTAGGTTATAATTTAATTATTAGATCATGAATTTGTAACCTAAGTATTTTTATTTTCTAGACTTTATAATTAATTAATTATTAAAAACCATGACTATAATTAATTAATTAACATGACTTAGGTTATATTATTAATAATTAATAATACATGTTTTAACCTAAGTATTTAACTTTATTTAATTAAAAACATGATATATTTAATTAAATACTTTTAACCTATAGTTTATTTAAATTACATGTAATAATTAATAAACTATACCTTATATCAATATGACTTAGAATAATAATCATAAAACACTTAAGCTTATATAATTAGCTTATTTAACCAGCTTATATGTATTTATGGAAACTTTCTATTTTTGGAAACTTATTTAATTAAGGCAGCTAATCTATTTATGGAAACTTTATATTTTTAGAAACTTATCTATTTTAAGCCGTAATTCTATTTTTGGAAACTTTCTATTTTTGGAAACTTTCTATTTTTGGAAACTTTCTATTTTTGGAAACTTTCTATTTTTGGTAACTTTCTATTTTTGGAAACTTTCTATTTTAGGAAACCTGCTATTTTTATAAAGTTACTTATTATTACACAGTAAGTATAATAATACATGAAATACAAGTAATACTTAATCAGAATAGACAGAGTATAAGATAAACATAGTTTAAAGCTTAAAACAGTAAAACATGACATGAACGTATAAAATAAGCTAAGACATGACATAAAACCAGTTACGTATTTAGTAATCAGATACTTATAGACGTATGTATGTATGTAGCATTAGTGATACCGAAGTAGGACTCTCTTCAGTTCGTCTTCTTCGTTCACTAGACATAAGGTACGGATTCCTGTCCTTTCAGTATGGACATTCTTTCCTTATTAGGATTTCCCGTATGCAGCCAACTGTTTTCCCGTAGTATAAGTTTATATGTTTGATTTGCTTATGTTTAATTTAGAATACCTATAGCCATATACATGCATGACCAGTTTCACCTAGTTATGGAGGTACCATAACCATAACACTAGAGGCACTGGTGTTATGACTTCCCCACGGCGGAGTGATTGCTCGTGGCGTCCCTTCAGCTTTTGGCCATATTATTATATTTATCATGTGGGGCGTATGGGTGCATCCTAGTTACATGTTTTCAAGCAGATTACTCAGTGTGAATGTGGTGTGTGCCTTGCATCCTTCACAAGGAGCTGATCCCTCCTACCCGAACCAGTATATTTAAATTAGAGGCAGCCCCTCTAATTTGCATGATGAGGTCACCCCTCCAAGTGTTCATGCACGGTGGATTTTCATGACCTATATTGGCTAATGGTAGAATATGTTAAACAGTTTTTATAAGATAAACATAAGGCTTTTCAAACTATAAAACCAGTTTTACCAAGAATTAACCGGGTTATTTCGGGACTTAGTTTCTTCCGCTGTTATATGCTTATATGCTCATATTTGTTCATGCTTTATTGTACATCCGTGCACTTAGAGTATTGCTCAGCCGTTTTCCTTTTCTATGTTCCCAAAACGGCAGGTACTCAGGGACGCTCGTAGACTTTAAGCGTACGTGCATATGGACTGGAAGCTTTCTAGCCTTTCTTTACTTTATGCATTATCTTTACTTTGATACTCTTGCCATGGACATTGTTTAGTCCTTTCGTTTACAGTACTTATGTTTGTGTGTGATGAGCTTTAGTTTTGGACTATCGATGTTTGATTCCGGTATTTTCCTTTTATGGTCATGTAATGTTTAGACATTTATCCTTGTATGCTTTGATGACACGCCATAATTACGCGTGACATTCCATTATCAAAATGGGGTGTTACAATTATGGTATCAGAGCCAAGGCTTCGACCTGTAGGCTCTCAAAATATGACCTATGATTAGTGGGTAGTCACTATGGTCTTCCTAGAACTGACAGTCGTTTTCATGCATTCATCATTTTTATGCATACATATATATGTCATTGTCGCAGGTTTATGACTAAGTAATGGTTGGTACAGGACTGGCCCTATTTAGTCGCATGTGTTTTATCGAAACTTTTAAATTTGGGACCGACCCATAGGCGTCCCCTCGCCATGTCTTTTATTTTGGGTGAACTGACCATAGGCGTTCACTCTCGAGCATACAAAAGTTTTCATAAAACTGCATCATGCATTCATACACAAATTTTCTTGCATAAAATTTTTCTCTGGATTTCTTGGTATAATTTTTTTTTCATGTATATATATTTTATGTTTTGATCTGTTTAATCATATGTATTCTGTTATACTGTTAGATGGTTCTCACACGCGAACAGGAACAACTCAATGCAGATATCCAAGCTGCAATGCAAGCTTTGCTTCCTCAACTGAGGAATGACATCAGGGTTGAGGTTCAAGCTGCCAACAATCAACAGCATAACCAAGCACCTCCTCCTCCTCCTCCAGTGACATTGGCGGTATGGCTGGAGAGATTCAACAAGCTCCGTCCTCGAGCTTTCGAGAAAACAGATAGCCCGAGTAACGCTGAAAGCTGGTTGGCTCACATCGAGAAGATTTTCAATGCTATGGGTTGTGACCCCGTGTTCAAGGCGAGGTTGGCATGCTACCGGTTCGAAGGCAATGTGTTAAATTGATGGTTAGCATTGATGTAGTCTGAGGGAGGTGACGATTGGGTGGCTGGTTTGACATGGGCTCAGTTCAAAGATAGGGTGATGGAGCAGTTCTTTCCCAAGGCTGAGCAAGACAAGCTCAAGAGGGAGTACCATGAGATCCGACAGAGATCTGGGGAGAATAGCAATGAGTTTATGCAGCGCTTTCTTCGCTTAGCTGGTTTCCTTGGTGCAGCAGCAGGTACTCCTGAAGAGCAGGCACACCACTTTAGGTGGGCTCTTCGCACATCGGTCGCAAACAATCTGGTGTGTGCTACGTTCAACACTGTAGCACAAGTGGCCGATGCGGCACGTAAGTTGGAGATGCTGCATGAGAGAGATGAGTTCGGGGAAGCTGAGAAACCCGACAAGAGGTAAACATTCGTATTCAAGCGGTGACCAATCTGTATTCTTTCTATATATGTCAATTATTCATCTCTTAAATTGTATCTTCCAGACAGAAAACTGGGGACCGGTCTCAGCCGGCTACTCAGCAGCGGCCTCATCAGCCCAAGGGAAATGGTCAGACTAACGACCGTTCTGCTATGGATAGGCGTGGCGGTAATGATAACTACCGTAACAATGTTGGACACTCCAACGGCAGCAGGTCCTAATACTTACGCATTTTCTTATGATTTCATGTTATAACTCATATTCTGACACTCTAGCAAATCTTCTACCAGGAACCATGGAAACGGTAGGGACCAGAACCAGAGAGGTTCACAGCCTAGCCGTCCAGCTATCACTGGTATTCAATCTTACGATTATTTGCATTGTCCTTTGTACCCTATTATCATGTCTTAAGAAAAATGTTTTATCAGGTCCTCAGCCAGCCAGAGCACCTGCTGGAGGATATACTCATCCTCTTTTCTCTCCTTGCCACCGTAGGCACCCAGGGCCATGTCGTCGTAACACTGGCGCATGCTTCAAGTGTGGTCTTCCTGGCCATATCATGAAGGATTGCCGTAAGGGCGAGATGGAGGGCACATCCGGACATGATGATACCAAGCCACCTCCTACCACTGGACGTGTCTACACGACATCTCGAGACCAGGCCAACAAGTCTACAGGTACCATCACTGGAATCTTGTATATGTATGGTCAAGCTGCGTGTGTTCTTTTCGATACGGGTGCTACTCACTCGGTCATTTCTACTGCCTATGCTAAGAACGCTCCCCATGCCACTAGAGAATAGACTTACTATTTCCACGCCTTTGAGGGACTCTGTATTAATCACCCATGTATACAAGAGTCTTCCCCTAGAATTTGACGATAAGGTTCGTCTTGTTGACGCACTTCCGCTGGGCATGAATGACCTTGACATGATTTTGGGCATGGATTGGCTATCCAAGCATCATGCTACCATAGACTGCCATTCATATCGAGTTATCTTCGGTGATGTTAATACACCAGAGTACATTAATAACGGGTTCGTACCCGGACGGTCTGTACAAATCATATCTACCCTGCAAGCGCGTGCACTACTGTCACATGGCTGCGAGGGTTATCTAGCTACGGTTCACGACATGGATGCTGAATCTCCATCAATTCAGGATCAACCAATAGTTTCGAAATTCCAAGATGTATTTCCAGAAGAACTTCCGGGCATACCACATGCACGAGAAGTGGAATTCAATATCGAGCTTATTCCAGGAGCTGAACCGGTCTCCAAAGCTCCTTATCGCATGGCTCCCGTAGAGTTAAAGGAGCTGAAGGATCAACTGCAAGAACTTCTAGAACGAGGTTTCATTCGACTGAGCGCATCTCCATGGGGCGCACCGGTCTTATTTGTTAAGAAGAAGGACGACAGTATGCGTCTTTGCATAGACTATCGCGAGCTCAACAAGATTACTATCCGGAATAGGTATCCACTACCGCGTATAGACGATTTGTTTGACCAACTCCAAGGGGCCAAACACTTCTCCAAGAATGATTTAATGTCAGGCTATCATTAGCTACGGGTTAAGGAGCAGGACATCACCAAGACTGCTTTTCGTACCCGCTATGGCCACTACGAATTTGTAGTTATGCCATTCGGCCTGAAAAATGCTCCAACAGTGTTCATGGACTTGATGAACAGAATCTTCCATGAATTTCTGGACAAGTTCGTCATTGTCTTCATCGATGACATCCTGATTTTCTCAAAGTCCAAGGAGGAACACGAAGACCATCTTTGTACAGTACTACAGATTCTTTGCCAGAAGCAGTTGTATGCTAAATTCTCCAAATGTGAGTTCTGGTTAGACAAGGTGGCATTCTTAGGTCACATTGTATCAGCAGAAGGAATCACTATGGATCCAGCGAAGGTTGAGGCCATTACTAAGTGGCCGAGGCTGACATCAGCGACGGAAGTCCGCAGTTTCTTAGGCTTAGCTGGCTATTACCGTAGGTTCATGGAGAACTTTTCCCGCTTAGCGCTACCATTGACCAAACTGATGCGGAAAGGGGATAAATTCGTCTGGACTGAAGAACGAGAGAAGAGCTTTGAAGACCTGAAGCAGAAACTAGTATCTGCACCTATTCTTACTCTCCCATCTGGTACGGGTGGATTTCAAATCTACAGTGATGCATCGGGGAAGGGACTTGGCTGTGTTCTCATGCAACATGGGAAAGTGATCGCGTACGCTTCATGGCAGCTTAAGCCTTATGAAGAAAATTACCCTACGCATGACTTGGAACTTGCTGCAGTCGTGTTTGCATTGAAGATATGGAGGCACTACTTATATGGAGAATCATGTGACATTTTCATGGACCACAAGAGCTTGAAGTATATCTTCACTCAACGTGAATTGAACATGAAGCAGAGGAGATGGTTAGAGTTGTTGAAGGATTATGACATTAATCTACAGTATCATCCCGGAAAGGCAAATGTAGTAGCAGATGCTCTTAGCAGGAAGTTCGGAATGATCAACGGCATTAAAATTGAGGAGGAAATCATAAGAGACTTGGAGCGACTAGACATCGAGATCATGGTACGTGGACAACATGGTTACTGGGCTAATCTTAGAGTAGAACCCGAGTTACTCTCTAAGATCAAGGAAGCTCAGAAAGATGATGGAGAAATCTGGGGGATAGTTCAGAATTTGGAGAAACAGACGGAATTCAGAGTAGATGCAGATGGTATCGTATGGCAGGGCACGAGACCCTGTGTTCCTGATGACCAAGAACTCCGGGAAGCCTTGTTAGCTGAAGCTCATAGCTCCCCATTCTCTATACATCCTGGTTAGACTAAGATGTACCATGACATCAAGCAGTACTTTTGGTGGAGTGGTATGAAACAGGATGTGGCCACTTACGTCTCCAAATGTCTTTCCTGCCAGCAGGTTAAGATCGAGCATCAGCGATCTGGCGGTCTCCTTCAACCGTTAGATATTCCAGAGTGGAAGTGGGACAAAATCACCATGGATTTTGTTACTGGTCTTCCGCCTACCAAGAGGAAGCACGATGCAATTTGGGTTATCGTAGATCGACTTACCAAATCAGCTCATTTCTTACCGATCCGCAAGGAAGATCCGGTAAGTAAACTCGCCGATACGTATAGAAGAGAGATCATGAGACTCCACGGTGCTCCATCCAGCATCGTCTCAGACAGAGATCCTCGTTTCACTTCGCGATTTTGGAAGAGTCTGCAGAAAGCTTGGGGTATACAACTTAAGCTTAACACGGCTTTTCATCCTCAAATGAACGGGCAGTCGGAGCGAACGATTTAGACATTGGAAGACATGTTGAGGTCATGTGCGTTGGAATGGACGGGTGATTGGGAAGATTATATATGTGTGGTGGAGTTTGCATACAACAACAGTTGGCACGCAAGTATCAAGTGTGCTCCTTTCGAGATGTTGTATGGCAGAAAGTGTCGTGCCCCAATCTGCTGGGATCAGGTTGGCGAGCGAACACTTGAAGGACCAGAAATCATAGAGATGACCAATGAAAGGATAGCAGTAGCTAAGCAGAAACTTCAGGAAGCACGGTCACGTCAGAAGAGTTACGCCGATAAGCATCGTAGGGACATACATTTTAACGTAGGAGATCACGTCTTCCTTAAGGTTTCGACGGCACGTGGTGTTAGACGCTTCGGGATTAATGGGAAGCTCAGTCCTCGTTTCATCGGACCGTTTGATATCATTGAACGAGTCGGTGAAGTATCTTACCGGTTAGCGTTACCTCTGTAGCTTTCGCATGTACACAATGTGTTTCATGTGTCCTTACTCAGAGGGTACCTGTATCATCCCCTTCACATGGTTCAGTATCCACTGGAACAGATACGTGAAGATCTCACTTTCATAGAAGAACCCAAACGAGTTCTTGACAGACAAGAACGAGTCATGAGAAGGAAGTCGATTCCATTCGTCAAAATCCTTTGAAGGGATCATACCGAGCGGGAAGCCACTTGGGAAACAGAGGAGTCTATCTGGGCTTCTTACCCTTATTTCATATTTTGAATTCGGGTATGTTCTTCTTTTCCAGTTTACTTTATCTATAATTCGGGGACGAATTATTCTTTTTAGGGGGAAGTGTTGTAAAACTCGCATGCTTTTACCATGAATAGTACCCTTAAGATCGTACGTACTAGATTTAAACTTTCCTTTTATAGTATGTTTACGTTCACGTATAAGAATTTTTAAGTATTATGTACGTGTTAGAACACAATAAGTATTTATTACGTATGAACACACAATAATTATTCAAAAATTAATTAATCACGAACATGCGATCATGAAATCATGAACGTAAATTAATCACGAGCTAATATTAATTACGTATATATATTTATTACGAACACGAATAAATATATTAAGTCACGGTTAATATTTAATGAGAACACATAAAACACGAACGCGATAAAACACGAACGAACACTAAAATAATTAGACTCGGAAAAAGGTACGGGTACCCTAAGTGGGGCCCCCTACCCGCGGCTACACCAAGAGGATGGGCCAAGCCCATCTAATTTTTACTAACAAGGGGTTAAGGTAAAATATTTAGTCATTTTTTTCACATTACAGTAAAAATAACAAAAACCCTAAAAAGATTTTCTCCTTCTCCTTATTCTCTCTTTGGCCGCCGGATAAAAAGACACAAAAGGGGGTGTTCGATTGATTTTTGATCTTGAATTTTGTGTAAGCATTCGTGTGTGTTCATCCTCGTTTGATCCACGCATTCGGTATAACTTTTTAATCCTTTTCTTTTATGTTTTGATTTAATAAATTACATAAGATCATGATGTTTAAAAAAGCTAATTAAAAACATTAATTAAACATGTAAATGGTTATGGGGTAAATCAAAACAAGGGATCTAGGGGTGTTTGATGTGGCCGACGCCTAAACCGAACCCCCAAGGGGTCTCGGTTTGGCTTATGAACCACCACCGAGACCTCATGGTCTCGGTTTGATGGTGTGGGTCCCACGGCAGCAGCAAACAGGGGGAAACCCCAAACTGGTTCGGGGTATGGTGTTGATTACGGGTCCGGTTCAAGGTTTCTAGTCACGATCTGGTTCATTGTTTATGTTAAGGTTTATGATTTTAATAATCATATGTTAACAATTAAACTAATAAAGCATGACATAATTAATTTAATAAACATGACTTAAGTTATAATTTAATTATTAGATCATGAATTTGTAACCTAAGTATTTTTATTTTCTAGACTTTATAATTAATTAATTATTAAAAACCATGACTATAATTAATTAATTAACATGACTTAGGTTATATTATTAATAATTAATAATACATGTTTTAACCTAAGTATTTAACTTTATTTAATTAAAAACATAATATATTTAATTAAATACTTTTAACCTATACTTTATTTAAATTACATGTAATAATTAATAAACTATACCTTATATCAATATGACTTAGAATAATAATCAGAAAACACTTAAGCTTATATAATTAGCTTATTTAACCAGCTTATATCTATTTATGGAAACTTTCTATTTTTAGAAACTTATTTAATTAAGGCAGCTAATCTATTTATGGAAACTTTCTATTTTTAGAAACTTATCAATTTTAAGCAGTAATTCTATTTTTGGAAACTTTCTATTTTTGGAAACTTTCTATTTTTGGAAACTTTCTATTTTTGGAAACTTTCTATTTTTGGAAAGTTTCTATTTTTGGAAACTTTCTTTTTTTGGAAACTTTCTATTTTTGGTAACTTTCTATTTTTGGAAACTTTCTATTTGAGGAAACCAGCTATTTTTAGAAAGTTACTTATTATTACATAGTAAGTATAATAATACATGAAATACAAGTAATACTTAATCAGAATAGACAGAGTATAAGATATACACAGTTTAAAGCTTAAAACAGTAAAACATGACATGAACGTATAAAATAAGCTAAGACATGACATAAAACCACTTACATATTTAGTAATCAGATACTTATACACGTATGTATGTATGTAGCATTAGTGATACCGAAGTAGGACTCTCTTCAGTTCGTCTTCTTCGTTCACTGGACATAAGGTACGGATTCTCGTCCTTTCAGTATGGACATTCTTTCCTTATTAGGATCTCCCGTATGCAGCCAATTGTTTTCCCGTAGTATAAGTTTATATGTTTGATTTGCTTATGTTTAATTTAGAATACCTATAGCCATATACATGCATGACCAGTTTCACCTAGTTATGGAGGTACCATAACCATAACACTAGAGGCACTGGTGTTATGGCTTCCCCACGGCGGAGTGATTGCTCGTGACGTCCCTTCAGCTTTTAGCCATATTATTATATTTATCACGTGGGGCATATGGGTGCATCCTAGTTACATGTTTTCAAGCAGATTACCCAGTGTGAATATGGTGTGTGCCTTGCATCCTTCACAAGGAGCTGATCCCTCCTACCCAAACCAGTATATTTAAATTAGAGGCAGCCCCTCTAATTTGCATGATGAGGTCACCCCTCCAAGTATTCATGCACGGTGGATTTTCATGACCTATATTGGCTAATGGTAGAATATGTTAAACAGTTTTTATAAGATAAACATAAGGCTTTTCAAACTATAAAACCAGTTTTACCAAGACTTAACCGGGTTATTTCGGGACTTAGTTTCTTTCGCTGTTATATGCTTATATGCTCATATTTTTTCATGCTTTATTGTACATACGTGCACTGAGCGTATCGCTCAGACGTTTTCCTTTTCTATGTTCCCAAAACGGCAGGTGCTCAGGGACGCTCGTAGACTTTAAGCGTACGTGCATATGGATTGGAAGCTTTCTAGCCTTTCTTTACTTTATGCATTATCTTTACTTTGATACTATTGCCATAGACATTGTTTAGTCCTTTCATTTACAGTACTTATATTTGTGTGTGATGAGCTTTACTTTTGGACTACCGATGTTTGATTCCGGTATTTTCCATTTATGGTCATGTAATGTTTAGACATTTATCCTTGTATGCTTTGATGACACGCCATAATTACGCGTGACATTCCATTATCAAAACGGGGTGTTATAGTCACGGTTTTGAAGTATTGGCAACCCGAATAATCGAAAGCTTCACCCAATAATAAGATTTCAAGTACTCGCCTAAATTAAGCAAAAAATTTGAAGCTCACAAGGCCGAAAAATCTATGCCCAAATTGAAAGTGAATCAAACCTTAATCTTTGAAGCTTTAAAGATCCAAAATTCGCTTTAGCGTGAGGATATACGTCAAGTCATAATAAAACCACCGATGATGGCGGATAATAAAAGACAAGGGCAAGACCAAAGTCATAATAAAAGCTTCATGGCGAAGTTGAATAAAAGATGGAGGTAAACCATGATAATAAAACCACCGATGATGGCGGATAATAAAAGTCATGGTAATAAGTCTCATGTTCAAAATCGTTCTAAAACCGTGTTTATCGATCCTTCTTGTTAACTTAATTTTTTGACATCGTCGTCTATTAGGGTGAATTATTAATTCGATGATTTTGGTTACACCGTTAAGACTCTGTTTTTAGACCTAATCTCTATTCACGCATAAGTCAATGATGTATCCTCGTGATCATTAAGACAAAATAAAATATAAGAGATACCAAGTAGGAATAAGGGAGTTTGGGTGTGTAATTAACACGCATGAGATATGATTGTGTTGCAAACTTATAATGACAATGATCTCGTTACACGCTTAGCATGGAATCGAGTGAAAATCGAGGATGACGAACTTATCTCTATGAGGCATTCACGTGTTCTTATTCTTTGACCCTAAAAGTCACTTTATCGTGATGAAAACATTACATTATGTCTAAAACACGTGTAGTAGTTTATTTAAATTTATGTCTTCAATAAATGTCATCATAAAATGCATTTTAGAAGTGCTACGATACTTAATTCTAGCATTGTGTGAGGGAACGACAATGGTTTAGTATGGGGGAGTGATGAGACTGCAAATATACATAGTCTCATTGATGATAGTAAAATACGACCTTTTAGGAAAAAGGCGTAAAAGCGGCAAGTATTAAGTATCGGTTTAGGAAAACCACGCACTAATGACCCTTCGGTAAAAATTTTCGTTTCCCAAGGAGGCAAGTGTGTTGTGTAAGAAATGATTAATCTTTGAGATTATGATTATCAAGAAAGAAAATAGAAAAGGATGACGGTTACGATAAAATTACACTAAGACGAAAAGTCGTGCACGTAAAACTGTAAAAAGTGACAAAATTTAAAAATTATCCTAAAAACTCCTAGAAAATTGAAATAAATCCTAAAAAATGTAATTAGAGTTTACAAAAAATCAAAAATCACTCAAAACTTTTATTTAATTAACTACTAATTTTTTAATGCTAATTAAAGCCCAAAAAATCAATTTAATTAACAAAAAGCCCAAAATGAGATTTTTCACTTTGTATTTTTTTTTGGTAACCGTGATTTCGGACTCATTGGCCGACTAATCCACGGGGTTTGAGCCCACCACCACACAGACTCAAACCAGGTAAAGCCCTCCCTTTTCAGGAGGTTGGCGTGGCCACTTCAAGGTTGTTTGCACCTAGTGGGAATTGAACTTGAGACCTCACACACTTTGGAGTGATAGTCACAAATTTTTTGCCACTAGACCACCCTTGAGTAAACCTCTAAAATAACTTAACTAAATTAAAAACTATTTTTGAAAAATTTAAAATTAATTAAAACTATTTATAATGATTAAAACTATAAAAATATTAAAATAATTCTAAAAATTAAATGAATGAAAATAAAATTAATCTAAAAGTTTTAAAATTCCTAACTTAATGTATTTAACCTATGAAAAATGAAAAACTTGCAAAAATCCTAAATTTAATTCTTAATAATAAAATAATAATAAAATAATATTAAAAATCCAAAATTTAAAAAAATTCTAAAAAGTTGAAAACTAGTTTATTTTAACCTAATTAAATAGAAAAAAGAACTTGAAATACCAAAAATACCCCTAATGGGCCTTAAAATGGGCTGAAATGAAAAACAGTCCACCTAATTGGGCTTTTTGGCCCAATAAGCAAAAAGTTGTCTAAATAAGCCCAAAATCACCTATCTGACTCAAAATTTGATTTTAAGAACAAAATTCTAAAGGCCCAAAAGCTGAAAGTGAGCTTATCACAACTCCTTTTTGCAAATTTGACAAACTTTAAGGACCAAACTTGTAATTATGAATAAACAAGGGTTTAAAGTGTCAATTCTTCAATATTGGAGGATCCTTCTTGTAAAATCTTCAAGGGTTATTCTTGGAAAATCAACTTTAGGGCTTGGTTCTTTGTGCGGCTTCGTTTCACGTGTTCGTTTTTGCTTGTTTCTTGTGATCTTTTGCTATTTTCTCAATATCCGTACGTAAAACACACATAGAACAAACACAAGCATATATTTTGCATATTTCATGATATTTAATGCATTTTAAGCCCATTTTGGACGATGAGACTATAATAAAAGCAGTCTCATCACTCATCGTCCAAATCGGGCTTAAAACACTTAAAATATCATCAGATTACCCAAAAATATGCTTGTGTTTGTTCATTGTGTATTTTAGGTACGTATATCGTGAAATCAACAAAAGATCACAAGAATCAAGCAAAAACAAACATGGGAAACGAAGTCGCACAAAGAACCGGACCCGAATAATGAATTTCCAAAGAAGTCCTTGAAGTTTGAAGACTTGACAAGATTGGTCCCTCATCTTTTGAAGACTTGTCATATTATACCCTTTCAAAACTCATTTATTGCATTTAGGTCCCTATTATTTCAAGAATATATATTAGCCCTTGAAGAATGCCAAATATACATTAAAGACCCTTGATAAAAGTTTTGCAAGAAGATGTGCCAAAAGTGACAAAAGGTTCAAAATCTTAACAAAGGAAATGGAGTAAAAGCTGGTACAAACTTTATATGTAACATTTTTGGAAACCAAGGGACCAATATCGCCCAGACATGAAAACTTAACCCACCAATCATCCACCGCCATGTCACCACTCCACCCAATCAGATTTCTCCACATCACTCACCTCAACACGTCACCTTCCACTAATAACTTTTTCAAACTGATTTTATTAATCAGTTAAACAAGGAGGGAAACATAACTTAAACCCCTAATCTGAATCAAACTACACTGCTCATAACCCCTAATCCTACATAAACCCTAGATCCTAATTACCATAAAACAAAGGGGTTTTTGGTTTAACATTCTAGAACCCTAATTCTCTATGTCGACATCCCATTTCCTAACCCAAAACATACCCACATGCCCCATGGGGTCCACTTCGTTGGTACCCTGCACCAAAAACAAACCCAAACAAAAAAACCAAGCAGAAAATCGATGGTGGACATACACTCCTTTGTCCCTACTCTCCTTTCAACATTCAAGATCGAATATTGGCAGCTAGCATCTTCACATGACACCAAAGAAGTCACGAGGTTGATTATTGATCAAGAACAAGTTCAAACAACAAGGGCATTTTAGGAAAGAGCAATGCTAGGGTTTTCTATTTTTTCTTGTTTCTAGAATCTTCATAGTTTATGTATAAATAGGGTGGTTTGTACCCTATTCCATTTTGTTCCAGAATTAACTTTGTAACCTTTTTTTAATAGAATATTTAAAGTAATTTTAAAAATCTTGCAAATTTATTTCTGAGTACCATTTCTTTCTTGTTTTAATGTAATCTTTAAATTTCAGTTTAGTTTTGTTTCTTTCACATTATCAAAAGTTTTTTTTTTGTGCAAAGGAATTTTGTCCCAAATTCACTTTTGAGACCCAAATCTGTGTGAGGTTTTTGAGTGTTGAGTTTGACAAACTTGATCCTCCAAATCTCATATACGTTTGTTATTTTGTTGTTGAAAAAAAAAGTATTGTTTAAAAGTTTGAGTTCACTTGGCATTTTACAAAGATTTTTCCAAAAATCTGTTTATCTTTCATTATATTTTTCTTTACATTGAGTGTTCACTGTAGCATAAGCTTCAATAAGCCCACCTTGACAAAGTGAGCTCATTGAAAATCTTAGACTATTTGTCTTTTCTTTGGTTTGTTTTGTTTGTGCAGGATCAAAGCAAGAGACAAGACTTCATTCCCTCATTTCCATTTTCTTGCATTTCATTAAGAATATATTTTAAGCCCTTGGGTCCTGTTAATGCAATGATGCCTAAAAACGTTACTTTCATTTTTTGGTCTCTCTTAGTTTTGATTACGACAATATGTAAAAACAAGCATTTACGAAAACAATGAAAAACGAATTCTTGAGTTCAAGTATTTTTCATTTTACCCATTTTCACTTAAGGTATGGATAAACAAGTACTAACCTTAATCAAGTGATCAAGTTATTTAATCTTTTCTTAAAACTCACTTTTTATTAAGTGTGACAAGTTTTTATTAAACTTTCTTTTTAAGAAAATGTTTTATTAAATTAATTATTTGAAAATTTGAAAATGGCATATTCTTATTTGGTTAGTAATATTCTATCAGGATATTTTTAAACCGGATATGACCTCCACCACTAAAGGACAAAAAGGGAGTGGAGTCTAGTCCAGCGGTTCCTTAGCTCCTAGGCGGTTCCTTATCGATAAGGTACCGCGGGCTAAGATAAGGAACCGCGGAAAGATATAGCCGTTGGCCCTTTGTCCTATAAATAGTGGACCATTCTCACGTTTTCAACTCACCTCTTTTGCACATCTATTTCCAGATTCAAACTCACCAAAGATCCATTGAAGATCTAATTTTATACATTTGTTGTTGTGTCATAGTTGTGAAGATCCAAGTAGTTGTGTCTATTTGGAAGTTGTGTATGTACTAAGTATAGTTGTATAGATTGGTCCTAAATACGATTAGGGCTCGACTTTTAGCTTAGAGTCGGAAATTGGTTAAGCGACGTGTACGATTTTCTCCACCATAAGGAGCTTGTTGTGTAGTGAACTCTCGAGTAAGGAGTACTCGAGGAGTGGAGTAGGAACGAGGAGTGAGCTTCGTTGCCGAACCACTATAAATCCTTGGTGTTTGGTTTGATCTTTCTTTACCCTTAACTCTTTACATTCTTTATTCTTTGTGCATATATTTTTGTTAGTATTAGTTTATTTACACTATCATTGCTCATATTGTGCATAAGAAGATTTCACATATTTCCTCAAGCCTAAGTTTTTGAAAAAGGATTTTTGAAAACCACCTCTTAATAAGTAAATATAAGAAACTATTCAACCCCCCCTTCTAGTTTCTACAATTAGTATCAGAGCGAGGTTGCTCAAGAATTTTTAAAGTATATTGTATTTTAAAACTTGAATCGATTTATGGATTCCAACAAATACCTAGAAGGGCAATCTATGCAAAGACCACCACTTTTTGAAACCGATAGTTTTATTTATTGGAAAAATAGATTTGAAACTTATGTGAAATCAAAAGATTTAGATCTTTGGCATGTTATTACCAATGGTGATTTTTACATTATCAATTTAATGAAGTTTCTAAAACAAAATAATTGGTCACTTTTGACAAAGCTAATGACGATACTAAAAAGAAACTTTCAAAAAATAATGAGGCTAAAATGGTGATTTATAATGCTTTACCTAAGAACGAGTATGAAAGGATTTTTATGTGTGAAATCGCTAAAGATATTTGGAACACACTTTTAGTAACGCACCAAGGTAATAGCCAAGTCAAAGAAAGAAAAATCGATCTTCTTGTCCAACAATATGAACAATTTGTCATCTTAGAAGATGAAACTATTAATAGTGCATTTGCTAGGTTTAACACCATTATTACTAGTCTAAAAGCACTTGATGAAGGTTTTTCTAGCAAGAACAATGTTAGGAAGTTTCTAAGGGCTTTACATCCAAAGTGGAGAGCAAAAGTCACGACGATTGAAGAATCTAAAGATCTCTCAACTTTATCACTCGATGAACTCATAGGCAACTTGAAGGTTCATGAGATGATAATTTTGAAGGACTCGGAATTAGTGAAAACCAAGAGTGAAAGAAAATCTCTTGCACTTAAAGCCAAGAAGGCACAAAGTGACCATGATAGTTCCTCGGATAGCGATGACGAGGAGTATGCATTGGCGGTGAGAGATTTCAAGAAGTTCTTCAAGAGACGAGGTCAACACGTTAGGCAACCCAACAATGACAAGAAGCCACTCTCAAAGAATCGGTTTGTCAAGAATGAAAAAGGTGATAGGAATTGCTTTAGATGTGGTGATCCAAATCACTTCATTGGTGATTGTCCAAAGCCCTCTCGCGATAAGAATCACACGGTGTTCGTTAGTGGCTCTTGGAGCGATAGCGGTGAAGATGATGATGACAACCCCAAAGAGGAGAAATGTCTTATGGCTCACACTTCTAAAGAGGTACATTCCGAAACTGATTATTATAGCAATGATAGCTCCACCATTGATGATATTGAATCTGAAGGCAAATATGATAGTTGATAGGTGTGTAAACACCCATCTTTTCTACCACTTAATTACAATAATAACCGGACCAAAACGTGTATTTTATGTCGGAATTATGCGTGGTTTGTGTTTTTGTTGTAATTTAGGATGAAAAGGTGAAAAGTGGAGAAAACACGGACATTCACGGGCATTTACGGACTTTTATTGAAGAAAAGGATGAAAGACGAAGTCAAGAAGTCAAGAGTGCAAAAAGAACGGAAGTCCACGACCAATTCTGAAGATTTATCGAAGAAAAAGTCAAAAGACGGAAGTTTATCAAAAGCCGAAGAATTCAAGTCTATTTTATTGAAGAATTTAAAGACGAGTTCGAAGAAATCCCAAAGCCAAAAGTCCCTTAAGTCCAAGTTTAAAGAAGATTAGAAGAAAAGGACTAATGACGCAATTAATAAAGATTAATAAAAGGAGGGACTTAAGCTTGTAATTAAGAAGAAACGGAAGAGGGGAGGAAGCTTCCTAATCCTCCCCTATAAATAGCCATTAGTTGTTAACTTTTCATTTTGTTGGCTAAGTGTGACAATTAGTCTTCCACCATTTACTTTCCTTGCTCCTTTAATTACCTTTTCAATTTAAATACTTGTCAAATTTAATTACCTTGTCTTGCACTTAATTACCATTTAATTTCAAGTAAGTTTTTCTTTTAATTCTTGTTAATCTTTATCTTTATCTTGTTAATCTCATTCTACCTTTCTTTAATCTTTGTGTTGATTTGTTTATGTTCATGTTCTTAATTTTTGTTGATTTATTTAAGTGGGGTTTGATTATTTTGATTATCTTGTTTAGTTTTATTTTTTTGGATTGATTGTTTATGCTTAATAGTTGTTTATTTACTTGTTTGATTTAATCTTTTGGTTGATTTGCTTCAGTTTTGATTAGATTCGAGCTTATATCTTTTCACTTGTTCTTCGGATCTTGGTTTCTGTTCTTTCCCAGAAGACGCAGCCCCATATTCCGAATAAAGGGTTTAGCAGCGAGGTTATTCGGAATATTCAACATTCCGAATAACAAGATATTCCGCATAGACCATTTATTTCGAATAGAGGTGTTATTCCGCATAGGGGAACATTCCGAGTAAGGCTTACATTCCGAATAGGCTTGATATTTCGAATAGGAATTATTCCGAATAGCACTGGATATTCCGAATAGGAATTTATTCCAAATAGGAAGTATATTCCGGATAGGGAAGAAGATTCTGAATAGTCACTTTATTCCGCATAAGACTTTATTCCGAATAGGGACAAATATTCCGGATAGGTTTTTATTCCGAATAGGGAGATTATTCCGAGTAGGCTTGTATTCCGGGTAAGGCCAATTATTCCGCATAGTGACAGTATTCCGAATAGGGGTTTTATTCCGGATAGGGACTTATCAATTTCAGTTTTATTTTAAGTTTCTGCCCTTTTATTTTAAGCTTTATTTTTCCCGCCTTTTTCCTTAATCGCACTTTAAGTTTATTTGCCTTGGTTTAAGTTTTAGTTTTAGTTGCGTTTTAAGTTTGCCTTAGTGGGATTTAAGTTTGCGTTATTTTCATTTAGTGCCTTTAAATTCTCGTCAAGCTTTTAATTACCTGCACCTTTACTTTAATTAGACTTAGATTTACTTTAAGAGCACCTTTACTTTAATTGTTCTGCACATTTATTTTAAACACTACAACGACACATTTTTGTTCCACCAAAATAAAACTGAGTCACACATTAAACACAAGTTTTTCAATTCGAAGAGACATACTTAAACGAATATTTTTACCTGGCCAAAAGCCTTGTATCAAATGGCGCCGCTGCCGGCTCTTTTCGTAAAGATCAACAGTTTTCTGTGAGAGACACGTTGCTTTTTGGGATCCGTTCACTTGTGAGCGTTATTTTTCTTGTCTAAAAAATTCAAAAAAAAAATTATAAAAATTAAAAATTGATAAAAATCCATAAAAATTAAAATTTTCAAAAATCCAAAAAGATTTTATCTTTATTGTGTATATATATTGTCTTTGTGTTTGGTTTCTTTTTCTTTTGCATTTTCAGGTGTATGTGTACTAGATCTTCCAATTATCAAGAGCCCGAGACTCAAGAAGGTTTAAGTATGGCAGGTGTTAACAACAATAATCAACCACCGCACCTCAACAATAACAACAATGTTCTTCCACAGCCCGATCTTCGGACCATGGAGGAACTTTGTCAACCAACAATGTTTGGACGAGGAGGACCGATTGCGCTGATGCAAATCAACGCTCCTGAGTTTTCGTTGAAGCACCACATGATTCAGCAAGTGCAAACAAACCCATTTAGAGGATTGCCTGATGATGATGCCAACAAACACCTCGACAAGTTCATTACAATCACCCAAAGCATGAAGTTGCCTGGGGCCACAATGGATGTACTTCGCCTACAACTCTTCCCACATACTTTATCGCATCATGCCGAGAAATGGTTTGATCGTCCCCCGAAGAATTCTATTCACACTTGGGATGACATGACTCAACACTTTTTATCGCGCTACTTTCCACCATCCATGGTCACGAGCCTTCGCAATCAGATCAGCGGTTTCATGCAAGACCCTGATGAATCTCTTTTTGACGCTTGGGAGAGATATAATGTCTTGATCGATAGATGTCCAAACCACAACATGCTCCCTGTGACCCTAATTGATACTTTCTACAACGGATTGACTTTTCGAGATCGTGATACGATCAATGCAGCCGCCGGTGGCACATTCATGAAAAGGAGACCCGAGGAGTGTAGAGAGTTAATTGAGAACATGACTACTCACCACAAAAACTGGGATTCCTCTGCTTCTTCAAGGAACAACCCGAGAGTCAATGTTTCTTCTACCTCAGCAAACCCTAAGATGACCGAACTCACCCGCATGATGGCTGAAATGAGCAAAAGTATTACGCTTCTCGCTTCAAACCAACAACAACAACAAGTTAAAGCGGTTGCTAATCCTTGTGAAACATGTGGCGGTCCTCACTCATACACCGATTGTCCTTCGACACAAGGAAATCCGGAAAATGTGTATGCTGCTTACGGTAATTATTCACCGGAAAATTACCAAGCTAGACAACAAGGGGATAGAAATCTGCTGAGTTACCGTTCCAACAATTACCTTTCACCCGGTTTTTCTCCTCAAAACCAAAACCCCGCCAACAACTACAATAGAAGCAACCAAATCCCACCAAGAGCTTCTAACCCTTATCAACCACCCACCCAACAACACCCACCCATAAACACCGATGTTGATGCCGTCATGAGAACTCAAGGTGAGCAAATCAAGAATCTACAGAGCCAAATAATCAATTTGAAAGGAGATATCTTGAAGCAAGGAAATGACATCAGAACCGAGGTTCGTGATAATATCCAATCTTCCTTCAGCACTCAAACGACTGAATTAAAGAATCTATTGGCTAGTTTCTTGCCCGAAGCTCAACCTTCTTCTTCGGGTTCTCTACCTTCAAACACCGTCACCAATCCGCGAGCTAATGTGAGTGCTATAACTACGCGTAGTGGAATTACCATTGTCGATCCACCTATCCCACCACCATCATCTACACCTCCTCCACCACCATGTATCCCTACTCCTCCTACACCTAGTAGTAGTACACCATTACCGTCTTCGCCTCGTCATGACGATGTATCTCGGAAGGACCCTTCAACATCACAACCTTCACCAACTACACCTTCACCGTCTCCCTATCAACCTAGAATCCCATACCCTTCTCGCATAGGCAAGACCAATGATCTAACCAAGAATGACTGCCAAGTATCGAAATATGTGGATATGCTATCTAAAATGACCATCAACATTAGCCTTGTTGAAGCACTTTGCCACATGCCGAAATTTGTCAAAGCATTCAAGGAATTGCTTAGCAAGAAGGAGAAGCTGATTGAACTCGCCAACACACGCTTAAATGAAAACTGCTCAGCAGTTATTCTTAAAGAATTACCAGAAAAGCTTGGAGATCCCGACCGTTTTGTGTTGCCTTGCGTGTTCAACAAAACTGAAGAATTTACTGCCCTTGCTGATCTCGGGGCTAGTATTAATCTTATGCCTTTGAGTGTTTGGAAAACACTATCATTACCCGACCTCATTCCAACAAAGATGACTCTCGAACTTGCAAATCGCACTCTCGCTTACCCCGTTGGTATAGCTGAAGACGTGTTTATCAAAGTTGGCACATTTACTTTCCCGGTCGATTTTGTCGTAGTTGATTATGAAATGGACCCTCGTATTCCTTTAATACTTGGTCGTCCATTCTTGAGAACCGGACGAGCTTTAGTAGATGTGGCCGAAGGTGAGTTAATCTTACGAGTCGGGGATGATTCAAAAGTTTTTAAAATGGGGAAGCTTACAGGAAAATCCTTTGGAGGCCGAGAATCAGTGAATATGATTAATGTGCTCGATGACTTTACCGTCTATGACAATCCTCTATTCGATTCTTCCATCGATAATCCACTCTTTGACGATGATGAGGATGATTCTCGATCCACTTTGGAATCTTCTCCCATTTATGATTCGCCACCGGTCTTTGATGCTTATGATGATGATGATTCTAGCTCAGATTCGGATGATTTTGATTGTACTTCTGAGTATCCCGAGCTGCCCACTTTCGATGATTTTGATGAGGCCGATACTCTCTCGAGCGATTCTTCACATGCTGAAGATCCTCCGCCATCACTCGATCCTACTTTGGACGATTATTCATTTGAGGAAGATTTTTCTGAATTTCTTAACACTTACTTCCCTCATGAGAGTGATGCACCTCCTTATGACTTTGAAGATTATCGTCTTGATCCTACTTTGGATTTGAAGCACATTTTGTCAAAGGAGAAGAAACCGGTTGACACCAAAATCCGTTGCACATATGATTTGACACCTCTTTGTCCCCCTTCTGAGGACGAGGTTGTGCTTCTTTGCGGATCTTCTTCACACTCTGCTGAGCTTGAGTGCTATTTTACCTTAAAGGAAAAGGTGTTCGACCCCGGTATTGAAGTCTTTAAGCCATCTCAGTATCCACCTGATGAAAATAAAAGGAAAAATCTTTGGAAATCTTGAAGACATGCTTGCACCACTTCACCCTTGCTCCCACCGTGCTCCATCACTGCTTAAGGGAACCTTGCCTACTCTTCTTTGGCTTGCCTTGTTCGCCTTAAGCTTGTGTTATTTGCTCGATGAAAACTATGTCTTCGATCCTGGTGGATATGTTTCATGCTTCTTCTGTTGATGATCAAGGTCGAGTCAGGCTCACGACTCGGTTAACAAAAACCAAGCGCTTCTTGGGAGGCAACCCATGCATCTATCTTTTCGCTTTCTTTATCATAAGTGTAGGGGAGACCCTTTGGTTTGCTATTTCTTCTCCTCACTTCTTAATCAGGGATTCGAGCTTCAATGATCCACTCTTGATGATTCTTGACGACCCGTGATTCCGTGTTCTACTTCTTCTCGGTTCTATCCTTAACTCTTTTTGATTCACTATTTTATATTTTCTCAATATTAAAATAGGAATCTCTTTAGTTGTCTTTTCCTTAGCAAGATTTGAACAACGTGCACAATGTCCTAAGTGTAGGGGAGTTTACTCCCATATGCTTAAACATTGAGGACAATGTTTATCTTAAGTGTAGGGGGACTTCTATCGAAGTTAAGTGGTCTTTTCCTTGTATTTGTCCTCATTTTAACCGGGAAATCAATTTTTTGACATTTTTCAAAATTTTTGATCTATTTTGGCCTATTAGTTGTTCCCTTTGTATAGTTATTTTCTTTCCTTATTAGAATAAATGTTTAATAAGTGGTTTTAATTTTCAAACGTTGTGAATCTTTTGACTCAACCCGAGTTTACTTATCTAAGTTTGCTCTAGCTAGTATCCTTGACGTGTTTAAGTCAAGTTTTGCTAGGCTTTTATATAGGGAGCTATAAAACGCGAAAGTCTTAACTCTCACGGGTTAAGAACAAGAACTTTTCGCAAGTTCCTATAATTGATCCTAGAGAGTCGTTTATCAAGGGAACTTTAAAATGCGATTTCTAAACTTGAAAAAGTCTAAGAATTTGCAAGATCCTATAGGCGACTCGAAAACCCAAAACTTTGATTTAATAGGCTAAGTATCCACGAGTCTCATTACTTGAGATTTTAAACTGTGGAGAACGAGAGATAAAAGAGTCAATTATAAGTTTGGTATTCTTTCATGAATTTATGTGAGTTAATTATAAGCCTATTCTCCCATCGCTTGCTAATAAATTTATCTGCTAATAAATAAGGTTGTACGATTTGAAAAGTTACTTAGCTTCTAGCCCCAGATCGTTTAAAAGTTGCTCGGTATGGATTAGAGTTCATAGCCAAGGCATAACTTATTGAAGCGGGACGCGAAGATTGGCGAGTCCGAAAAGGCCCTAACAAGGCATGAGGGCTATATTTTGTTGCTAAAGATCCAAAGTGATGTGAAGAATCATTTATCAAAAATCAATATGAAGGATCGAGACACACGACGAAAAGCAAATACTCCCAAAAGTCATGGAGAAGTGTATCCGAAAAGACCCTAACAAGGTATGAGGATAAATAGATCCAAGTCATAAAAGGAGGCGGATCGTTGTATATCAAAGACCAAAATAAAGATTGGAGAAAAATGAAGAAGTCGTGGTCCAAGTATGAATCTCTCAAAACTTCAAGTGAAGAAATTCCTATATGAAGAGAAGACCATTATTTCATGAACGTCTCTCAAGATTTGAAGTATGAAGTCGCTGCCAAATATCGGTCCGAGAAAGGTCTCAAATCGCGAAGCGAGTTATGCCAAGATATGAACTTTATGAGGTCCCGAGAAGCAGTTTTAAAAGATTTGGTCCTTTAGCTAACTATTGATTAAATCGTTCACTTTATTTTTGGATTAAATAACTATCTAAATAAGTCAAAAATGCATCTTCATGATCATTCAAGACAAATAATAAAATATAAGAGATACCCCTAGGAATAAAGGAGTCTAAGTGAATAATTGGCCCACATGAGTTCGTGATAGTCTACTAACTTATAATAACAATGATCTCGTTTTTAAGCTTGGTTTGGAGAAAGGGAAAACTTGAGGATGATGATTATTCATAACACTTTCAAAACCCAAGGTATGATTTTGATTTTTGTATAATTTTAATTTTATATTTCTTTAATAAAGGCCAACGTGGATTGATTATGATGAAAAGTGTAATCTTGCTTTGTAACTAATGCATTGCATGAGGACATTGCAATGGTCAAGTGTAGGGGATTATAGTTTACACAAACTTAGTCTTAAATTCATAGAAAAGAATAAAACCTCAATATCAAACAAAACTAAGCTTGAAAATGAGATCAATCAACTTAGAGAGAAATTGGCAATACTTGAGAAAAGTAAAGAAGTTGATTTAGGTTGCTTAAGTTGTGAGAAACTTAGATTAGAGAATGAAAATCTCAAGAGCACCTCCATTAAATTGGAAAAGTTCATGAAAGGTACTAGTGCTCTTGATGATATGTTAAACAAACAAGTTCATTCAAAGGAAAGACTTGGTGTAGGTTTTAACTCAAATGAAGCCTCAACTAGTGAACCTAAACAAGTCAGATTTTCACAAAAATCACCCACTGTACGCGGTCCCAGATTGTATGGGGCGGTTCCTTAGCACTATGGAACCGCCGCCATAGATAAGGAACCGCGGCCAGAACAGGAGTTTTGTGAAAATCATGCACTTTCTGAAAAGTCAAAGTCAGGTGAAACACCAAAGCATCTTATTGTTAATAAGGTAAAATTACCCATACTTGATGACAATGCTATTGATAAGTTCTACAAGCCATTAAGTAAACCTCTCATGGGAAATAAAAGTTTATCAAGACCATCTTCTACTCCACCTAGAGTACGGAATGAGTCTAAGCCTAGAAGTAGAACGACAACGCCTAGAAGAGATAATCAAAACAATTCACGCTCTAGAAGTAAAATCCCAACACCTAGAAGAAATGATCATAACTCTAAACCTAGATCAAATACACCCAGGAGAAATAACGAACAACAAAATGGTTATATGAATTACTATCCTCCTCCATTTTGTTCTCCATGGGGAACCCCTCCTTCATTCATGCATCCCAACCAAATGCAAGGAATGTTTGGAACTAAAAATTTTGGACCCATGAGATATTGGGGACCAAATGTTTGATCTTGTGTGTTGTTACCTAGATATGCTTGGGAATTAATTTGGAGCCCGACGAGTGGATTAAGGATAGTGGATGTTCTAAACACATGACGGGTAATCGAAGTTTGTTCTCGCACTACAAAGCATATGATGGAGGTAACGTCACATTTGCAAGTAGTCTACGTGGTAATATCATTGGCAAAGGTACGGTTTCTCTTGACTCTATGACCATTGAAAATGTTGAGCACGTAGATAACTTAGGGTTTAACCTTTTAAGTATAGGTCAAATTTGTGACAATAAGTGTAAGGTCATCTTTTCAGAACATGACAGTGAAATCGTAAAAGATGGAAAAGTCATTGGAAAAGGTGTTAGAAAGCATGGGCTTTATGTCATGAAGGTCAATAAGAAGTCAAAAGACAACATATGTCTTGCGACTATAGATGATAGTTCTACTCTTTGGCATAGGAGATTAGGTCACGCTAATAGGCGCTTAATTCAATCTTTAGTCTCTAAGGAGTTGGTAAGACACCTCCCCAAGATAAAGTTTGATAATCACTTTAGTGATGCTTGCAAAGTTGGAAAGCAAGTTCACTCAATTCACAAAGCCAAGAATTTGGTTTCGACCTCTCGGTGCTTAGAGCTCCTACATATGGATCTCTTTGGACCTTCCGCCATACGGAGTTATGGAGGTAACCTTTATACCCTAGTTATAGTTGATGACTATTCTAGATTCACTTGGACTAGATTTTTGGCATCTAAGAATGAAGCTTTCGATCATTTTGAAATCTTTAGTCGAAGAATTCAAAATCAACTAGGATGTCCAATTGTCTCTATTAGGACGGATCATGGTAGGGAATTTGATAATGAAGTGCAATTTGGTGCCTTTTGTGAAGCTCATGGCATTACCCATAACTTCTCGGCTCCTCGTACTCCACAATCAAATGGGGTAGTTGAAAGGAAGAATAGGACTCTCCAAGAGATGAGTAGGACGATGTTAAACGAGCAATCTTTGCCTCAAAAGTTTTGGTGCAATGCCGTGGACACATCGACTTATATTCTCAACCGAATTCTTATTCGACCCTTCCTAGGAAAGACCCCCTATGAGATTCTTAAAGGTAAGAAACCCTCATTGGAATACTTTATGGTGTTTGGAAGCAAGTGCTTTATCCTCAACACCAAAGACTACCTTACCAAGTTTGACCCAAAGTCTTACGAATGTATCCTTTTAGGTTATTCCCAAACTAGCAAAGCCTACATTGTCCTAAATAGAACCTCGGGGGTTATTGAAGAATCACTCAACGTAACCTTTGATGAAACCCCTCCTTCACCCAAGACACCACCATTGGTTGATGATGACTTGGATGAATTAGAAGTAGTTAAAGCCAAAGAGGTTAGAAAAATAGGAGTTGAAGACCTTAATGCTGAAAAGGAAGTAAACATTAAGGAATCTAGGGATCATACTCTCAATAATATCACTGGTGACTTAAATCAAAGGACCCTAAGATCTCAAGTCCAAAACCAAAGCAACTTCTTTTGTTTCGTCTCCTTGATTGAACCAAAGAATGTTAAAGAAGCTTTGACGGATGAGAGTTGGGTCATTGCGATGCAAGAAGAATTGAATCAATTCGTTGCTCATGATGTTTGGGAACTTGTTCCTCCACCTAGAAGTTATACCATTATAGGAACTAAATGGGTCTTTAGGAATAAGTTAGATGAAAATGGTGTTGTGTCTCGTAACAAGGCTAGACTTGTAGCTCAAGGCTATAATCAACAAGAAGGGATTGATTATGACGAGACATATGCACTGGTAGCAAGATTAGAATCCATTAGAATCCTTTTAGCCTACGCTTGTGCTTTAGACTTTAAGCTTCAAAAAATGGATGTAAAGAGTGTGTTTCTTAACGGTTTGATCAATGAGGAGGTATATGTGGCTCAACCTCCCGGCTTCATTGATTTTGAGAAACCGGATCATGTTTACAAGCTTAAGAAGGCACTTTATGGTCTCAAACAAGCACCCAAAGCTTGGTATGATAGACTTAAAGGGTTTCTTGTTAAACATGAGTATACCATGGGGATGGTAGACAATACGCTCTTTACAAAGAAGAAAGGTTCTCACCTCATAATCGTATAAATATATGTCGGTGACATTATATTTGGCTCAACTTATCAAGAATTGTGTGATGACTTTGCCAAAATCATGCATGATGAGTTCGAAATGAGTATGATGGGAGAACTTTATAATAAGTGTGTAAACACTTATCCTTTTGCCACTAAAATCAAGGAAAAACAAGACCTACTCATGTGTTTTATATCATAAATATCGGAATTACGCGTGGTTTTGTGTTCTTGTGTTTAAATAGGTACAAATGATCAAAAGAAGAGAAAACACGGGATTTCACGGTCAAATGTTGAAGAAAAGTCCAAAAAGAGACGAAGACAAAGTCAAAAGGTCAAAAGTGTGCCCTAGTTCACGAAAACCGGCTAAATCGACACGAGCTTAGAGAAAAAGATCGAGAAAACCGAAATCGAGCTCGATTTTATCGAATTTAATCTTTTCGAAGGTATTCGAGCTTTGTGGGCCCCACATTTGCTTATTGGGCCCACAAGCCCGTTTTAGAAGTTGTTAAAAATGCTTATGGATCAAATGGCCAAATCTATTTTAGTGGACGGATCAATCAAGCCTAAAGAAGTGATTAAGTGGAGCTTTTTGGGCCAAAGCCCATGACACAAGAAAAAGAGTGAACGGTTAAAAGTTGGTGAAATTATTCACTTTCTTGGTCAATCAAAAGGTCAACTCCCACAAACAACTCACACGATTACCCTACCTAATTTACCCTACCCCATTATTTATAACTCCCACACGTGTTTCATTTAACCCAATTTCCAACCCCCGCATCCTCTTTAATATACAAACGTATTACCCACTCTCTCTTTCATTGTCGATAAAAACAAAGAAAACCCACTCCCACTTTCTTTCTTCCCCAAAAACTCGCAACATTCCCTCAAAAACCCTAATCTTTTACACCAAAAATTACCCAGTAACTTTTGGGGCTTTTAATCCAAACGTGTGATTCACACGTGTTTGGATTAAATCCCCATAAAAATCGCTAAGAACACTCACTGGTGGTCCAAAATCCGAATCCTACATGGCCTATTCTTGGCATGTGACTGGTTTTCACACCTCACCACCAAAAACCCTCCAATAAGATGCCTCCAAATCAGCTTTCAACAAACACAAACACGCCAAGGTGGTGATCCGTGTGATGCTTGGATGATCTCAGCCGCAAGATTAGAAGAAAAGAAGAAAGAGAAGATAAATGAAGAAATCAACGGATCATATTGGATGTTTACAAGAGAAGCCAAGATTAGGGTTTGTTGGGGTTCCCCTATAAAAACCCCCCCTCTTATCATGTAATGGTGTGCTTTTACTTTATTTTTTTAATTTTCAGTAAAATAGATTTAGGGTTTTAATCTTGTATCTTTTAATTCAGTATTTGTAATCTTGAGTTAAATTAATGAAAAGTAATTTCTATTAAATTTCGTCTCTATTTAATTTCAGTTACTGTTTTAATCTAAAAGTTGAATCTGTTTTTATATATATTGTTACTGTTCGTTTGTTATTATCATTTATATAAAAAAAAGATAAAGGAAAGTAAATATTGATTTCCCCCACTGGGAAATCATTAAAAGTGGTTACTGTTCGGAATATGTGGGTCTCGTTTGGTTCGAAGGATTGTACTGTATTTGGTTTGTGATATTCGGTTCGAGAAGATGTTGATAATTTGAGGTGGTGTTCGATTTGTTCAAAGACGGCTCAGCGCCGCTTATTCGACCCAACGGATTCTCCATAAGGTGTTAATTCTCTTTTAACTTAATTGTTATTATTTAGTTTAATTTTTGCGTAATCTGCTTATGTTCAGTTTGTGAGATTTGTGTAGTTTATGTTTAATCTTTGACTGCTTAATATATTCGGTTTTAGTATCTGATTGGTTTTAGGTCATTTGAATCTGCTTAAGTTTTATATTCAGTTGTTTCTGTTTGAAGAGTTTTGATTATCTGTATTTTTTTATGTTGTTTAGTTTAGATCCTCTATTTGTTCACTGGTAGGATTGTTTATCTCTGCTTGATGGTTTAATTTGTTTTATAAGCTTATTTGGTTCCTGCTTAGCTGATTTAAGCTTATTGTTTGGTTTCTATTATAATTGCTGATTTGATTATTTCAGTTTAGCTTAGATTTTGAGTTAGTTTCAAATTCTGCTTTGTTTATTTAGTATTTGGATATGTTCTTTGAATGCGTTTTGATTTGCTTAGGTTTCGTTTAATAAGTTTCGTGTGGTAAGTTGTTCGAATCTGCTTGTTAGTTTGATTTTTTTATGAAGTTTAATTGGTTTCTGCTTATTAGACTCAGCTTATTGTTGTTTAGCTTATTGTTTTGCTGCTCAAAAACTCAGACTCAATTAGTCTGAGTTTCTACTATCCAAGAAAAAGTTCCATAAAAAATTTAAATAGTATAAAAAAAATATTAACAAATTCTATCTGGGGTGAGATTCGAACCCCAGACCCCTCGTTCAACTACCCAGCGCCCCAACCATCTACTCTAGACGTCTGTTTGTTTATTGTCTTGCAACATTAGATTGATATAGGATTAATTTAAATTTGGCAGTTTATTTAAATTTAGTTAGTTTAAATCAAATTTAGTTTTATTTAAATTAAATACAAAAGTTTTATTTTAATTATCAAGTTTATTTTGAAAAATAATAAAAGTTAAAAAAAATATTTTATTTCTTTATTAGTTAAAAGTTTTGTTTCAATTAAGTTTTTTTTTTCTTTTAAAAAATATAAAAAGGATAAAAAAATATTTTAATTTTATTTACTTTTATAAATTTACATTAGTTTTAAATTTCTTTTATAATTTTAAATACTTTTTTTATATAGATTTAAAAGTAGATTTAAATTATTATTTAAATGTTAGATTTAAAATAAGTTTTCAATTTATTAACTTTTGTTTAAAAATAGATTCTAATTAAAAGTTTTTAAGTTTTATTAATTAGTTAAATTTTATTTTCAAATTATTAGTTTAAATAGTTAATTAAAATAGATTTCTTTTAATTAAATAGTTTTAACTTAGTTTAAAAATACCAAAAATAGATTTTACCAAAAACAAAGTTAAGTCGATACGTTAAACCGGAAATCAAATTCGAGTCGAATTGAGGAAAAACGAACATTCATTGCATTAAAAAGGACTAAAAATCCTAGTTTCAAATTGGCGCCGCTGCCGCTTCGCTCGTACGATTGACGATTTTTTCGTGAAGAAGTTTGGATTTTGGGATCCGTTCATCCTTTGAACGTTACGTTTCTTGCAACAAAAAAAAATCAAAAATACAAAAAAAAATCAAAAACTTAAAAATACAAAAAAATTAAAAAATCACAAAAGCAATCTCTTTCCTAAAAATTGCACCAAAAAAATTAATAAATCAAAAGTAATACTTTTTCCTAAAAGTATTACACCAAAAATATTACGTATTAGTGTTAATTTTTAGATTCGATTTCTTTCGATTTTTCTTGTGAATATATATTTTTCTAAAAAAAATACAAAAAGATTTTTCATTTTATTATATTATATTACGTAGCACAATAAAATTACCTACTTTTCAAATAAGCCTTAGTTGGGATTTCATCACCTAACTATTGTAGTCGAATCCATAACGAGAAAAAAGGGCAAAATAGATAAATACTAGTAAGACGTTTGAACTCGACATATACAAACTATAAGGTGGGTATAAGACGATGCGCTATAAAAGGCCGTCTAAGGAAAAAGGTTTTTAAGTGCTTTGTGCCACCTCGTTTCCCCGCTTGCTTGTGCGTATATTGAGAGGGACGACCGATTATTGGTTTGCCAACTCAAGTAGTATTTACGTATATATTTTTGTAGATTTTTCATATTGCTCCTCGAGAGGGAAGATCCTTTTCCTCTCAAAGTCGACCGAGGTCACCTACCTCATTCCAAAGTTTTAAATGTATGCGCACTCGCGCGCATACATACATACTGATTGGTGTACCAAATACTTCTAATTCTTCTAAAAAGAAGAAGAAGAAAAACAAAAAGACCGTCATTAAAGCCGATCCCGAGAATCGAGCTTTCGACAATACGATGGCAACGGATAATCGACCAATGATTGAGATTCTATAATCTCACGTTGAAGGAAACGATGACGCGATTGTGGTGCCGAATATTGGAGCTAATCATTTCGAACTTAAATCGGGTGTTATTCAAATGGTTTCCGCTACACCATTTTTAGGCCGTACTAATGATGACCCACACGCTCATATCAAACGTTTCATCCAATTAGCTAATACCGTCAAATACAATGGGGTGCCACAAGAGGCCGTTCGCCTCCAACTTTTTCCTTTTTCCCTCGAGGGACAAGCCCGAATTTGGCTTGATAAGGAACCGCCCCAAAGTATTACCACATGGATCGACTTAGAGACCAAGTTCATTAACTACTTTTTCCCACCATCACGGACCACGTCCTTAAGGAATGAAATAATCAACTTTGAGCAACAATATGGGAAAACGTTTAGTGAGTCTTGGGATCGTTTTAAAGATCTTTTGAGAAAATGTCCACAACACGGTTTCACTAAAGTGCATCAAATTAATACGTTTTATAATGGTTTAACTCTAAACGACCAAGACTCACTTAATAGTGCCGCGGGGGGCAATATTCTTGTGAAAACCATGAACGAGGCTTGGGCCATTATTGAGAACAAGGCAAAAGTGCAAACCAAAAGTGTTAGGGATAATATGGCAAGTGCTAGTACGAGTAATAATGAGGTGAATGATCAAATTAATAAACTTACTTCACTTGTTGAAAAACTCGCTCTAAAAACCGACGCCCTCACTACACATGTGCATGCCGTCAAAGAAAAAAGTGAAACGTGTGAGACTTGTGGTGAACCACATTCATACTTTAATTGTGACAAGGTTTACAATGATCAACAAGAAGTTTATGCTTATAATAACAATGAAATTGATCGGATTCAATTCAAACCAAATGTTGATGTTAACCATTTGTCTTACAAGTCTAATAACTATTTGGCTCCCCCGGGTTTTGTAGCACCACAAAGACCACCCCCACCCGCCCAAAATAGGAACCAAGGTCCTCAACGGGGTAGTTTTCAAGGAAATTCTAATCAACGGGGTTTTAATCAAAATCAAGGGAATTTTCAAGGGCAAAATCAAGGGTTAAATAATCAAGGATTTAATAACCAAAGTTTTCAAAAGCAAGGTTTTCCTAATCAAGGTTATAATCAAATGAACATGCATAATCCTCAAATGGACTTGGTTTTACAAAAATTATCCGACCATGAACGAATGATGAGAGAGATGCAAGAATCGACCGATAAGAAATTTTTGACTATGATTCAAATCTTTCGTCCCCAAGGTACCCTTCCCTCGAACATCGTGACCAATCCTAGGGCTAATGTTAATGCTATCACTACTAGGAGCGGTAAGACCACCGTTGAACCTTCCCCACCTAACCAAGGACCCGAGATACCTTCTTCTTCGACACAACCTCCTTCTTCTTCCACTTGTGACAAACCTCCCGTTATGCATTCGTCTACACCTTATGTCCCACCGATACCCAAATTTTCTACCACACCTTCGATTCCCAAACCGGTTCCTTCACCTTCTATTTCTATTCCTCCTCCTCCTCCAAAGGATGTGAGTGAGCAATCCACTCCAAAGCCTTCATCTCAACCCAATATACCTTATCCCTCAAGGTTGCGGAAAGAGAAATTGAAGAATAAGGATGATATTCAAGTTTCGAACTTCCTAAAAATGTTCAAACAATTGAATTTTAATATCACCTTTGCCGAGGCGCTCGCTCACATGCCTAAGTACGCTAAGATGTTTAAGGATCTTTTAAGTGATAAGGAAAAGTTGCTTGATATTGCCAATACCCAATTGAATGAGAATTGTTCCGCGGTTCTTTTGAGAAAATTACCGGTTAAGTTAGGAGATCCCGGTCGAATCCTTATTCCTTGTAACTTTCCGGGTGTTGAGAATTGTATGGCTTTGGCGGATCTCGGAGCAAGTATCAATCTTATGCCATTGTCCGTGTGGAAACAATTATCTTTACCCGAGCTAGTCCCCACTCGTATGACATTGGAATTAGCTAACCGTACGGTTGCTTATCCGGTGGGGATAGCCGAGGATGTTTTTGTAGGAGTCGACAAATTCACTTTCCCCGCTGATTTCGTCGTAGTCGACTATGAAATGGATCCCCGTGTTCCATTAATTGTGGGACGACCTTTTTTGAGAACCGGGCGTACATTAATTGATATAGTCGCGGGTGAACTTATCATGAGGGTCGGGGATGACAAAATCGTCTTTAACATGGGTAAACTTTCCAAACTTCCCGATGAGCCCGAATCCGTGAATTTCATCGATGTGCTCGACGAAGCATGCGAAGAACATTTTCACGAGGCTTGTAAGAGCGGGATTTCTCCTTTACCTCATGTTGAGACCGTAGCTTCTATTGCTCCTTCATTGACTCCATTTGGAGAAAGTGACTTAGATGATTTTGAAGCTAGCTTGGGTCCTCTCGATATTAACTATGATAATTCTCCCACCAATTGGGATGAAGACATTCGTACTATTGAGAGACTTCTCAATGAGGACAATATTTCTCCACCTACTCCTAAAGAAGTTACAAACGATGATCCTACTTTGACTAAGCCTTCCATTGACAATTCGCCGGATTTAGAGCTTAAGGATTTACCGTCTCATCTAGAGTACGTTTTCTTAGAGGAGGATAATAAGTTGCCTGTCATTATTGCTAAGGACTTAAAAGAAGATGAAAAATCCCGACTAATCGATGTGCTTAAAAATCATAAGAAATCAATTGCTTGGAAAATCTCCGACATTCGCGGAATTGATCCTAATTTTTGTACTCATAAAATTCTCATGGAAGATGACTTTAAACCCGCAATCCAAAATCAAAGAAGGGTTAATCCTAAAATTCATGAAGTCATTAAGAAAGAAGTTATCAAAATTCTAGATGCCGGAATGATTTACCCTATCTCGGATTCGCCATGGGTTAGTCCTGTCCATTGTGTGCCTAAGAAAGGCGGAATCACCGTTGTTCCCAATGAAAACAACGAGTTGATTCCTACTCGACTCGTAACGGGTTGGCGAGTTTGCATCGATTATCGTAAGCTCAATGATGCCACTCGTAAGGATCATTTTCCTCTTCCTTTCATGGATCAAATGCTCGAGCGTTTAGCGGGTAATGATTTCTATTGTTTCTTAGATGGCTTTTCCGGATATTTTCAAATCCCTATCGATCCAAAAGACCAAGAGAAAACCACATTCACTTGTCCCTATGGAACATTTGCTTACAAAAGAATGCCTTTCGGCTTATGCAATGCTCCCGGGACTTTCCAAAGGTGTATGATGGCGATATTTCATGACATGGTTGAAGAAACTATGGAAGTCTTTATGGACGATTTCTCGGTCTATGGTGATTCTTTCTCTTCTTGCCTTGCTAATTTAGAACGTATGCTCCAACGGTGTGAAGACATTCGTCTCGTTCTTAATTGGGAAAAATGCCATTTCATGGTAAAAGAAGGCATCGTCCTCAGTCATAAAATTTCCAAAGCCGGTATCGAAGTCGACCGTGCTAAAGTTAACGTCATTGCTAAGTTACCTCCACCTACCACCGTCAAAGGAGTTAGAAGTTTTTTAGGCCATGCGGGATTTTATCGATGTTTCATCCAAGATTTCTCCAAAATAGCTCGTCCAATGACTCATCTCTTAGAAAAGGATGCTCCTTTCATCTTCTCTCAAGAATGTCTCGACTCTTTCGAACTTCTTAAAGGTAAATTAACTAAGGCACCGGTCTTAGTCTCTCCAAATTGGGAGTTATCTTTCGAGCTCATGTGCGATGCTAGTGATTTCGCGGTAGGAGCGGTTTTAGGTCAACGAGTTAACAAACATTTCCAACCCATTCATTATGCTAGTAAGACAATGACGGAGGCTCAATTGCATTATACCACTACCGAAAAAGAGCTTTTAGCTGTAGTGTATGCTTTTGAGAAATTCCGCCCCTATCTTGTGCTTTCCACCACCATCGTTTACACCGACCATTCCGCCTTGAAATACTTGTTGACCAAGCAAGATGCTAAACCGAGACTCCTTCGTTGGGTTTTGCTCCTACAAGAATTTAAAATCGAAATTCGTGATAAAAAAGGAGCGGAAAACCTAGCCGCGGATCACCTTAGTAGACTTGAGGATCCTTATCAAGGGGAATCTCCGAATCAAGAGATTAATGAATCCTTTCCCCTTGAGAACTTAATGTCTATTAATTCAAATCTTGATGATACCCCATGGTTTGCCGACATTTCAAACTATTTGGCGGGTGGTGTTCTTAGTGAAGGGTTAACGTCCCAACAAAAGAAAAAATTCTTCAAGGATGTTAAAACGTACTATTGGGACGACCCTTATCTTTTCAAGCAATGTGCGGATTTAATCATTCGTCGATGTGTTGATGGGCCGACGGCTTTACAAATCCTTGAAGCTTGCCATAAAGGACCTACCAGTGGTCACTTTGGTCCTAATTACACCGCTAAAAAAGTTTTCGACTTCGGATTCTATTGGCCCTCCATTTATCATGATGCACATGAAATGGTTAAACATTGTGATGCTTTCCAAAGACAAGGCAAGATCACACATAAAGATGAGATGCCTCGAAATCTCATCCAAGAATGGGGAATCTTTGACATATGGGGCATCGACTTTATGGGGCCGTTTCCATCATCGAAGGGAAACAAGTACATCCTCGTAGCCGTTGACTACGTATCCAAATGGGTTGAAGCAAAGGCTTTACCTACTAATGATGCGAGGGTGGTTGTTAACTTCTTGAAACAATTTTTTGCTCGATTCGGTGTGCCTCGTGCTATTATTAGTGATCGCGGGACTCAATTTTGCAATGATCAATTTGCACGAGTCATGGCTAAGTATGGTGTCAATCACCGACTTTCCACCGCGTATCATCCTCAAACTAATGGACAAGCCGAGGTTTCTAACCGTGGTCTTAAGAGAATCTTAGAGCGAACCGTGGGAGAGCATCGTGGCTCATGGGCCGATAAATTAGATGATGCTTAGTGGGCTTTCCGTACCGCTTATAAGACACCTATAGGTTGTACCCCTTATCGCCTTGTGTACGGAAAGGCATGCCACCTCCCCATTGAGTTGGAGCATAAGGCTTATTGGGCCTTGAAATGGGATAATTTTGACATTAACAAAGCCAGTGATCATAGGAAAATCCAACTCAATGAACTCAATGAACTTAGGAATGAGGCTTATGAAAATTCATTAATCTATAAAGAGAAGACTAAGCTCATTCATGATTCCAAGATTAAAAACCGAGAGTTCCATGTTGGTGATCAAGTTTTACTATTTAACTCTCGGTTGAAAATCTTTTCGGGTAAACTTAAGAGCCGTTGGTCCGGTCCATTCACCGTGGCCCAAGTCTTCCCTTATGGCACCATTGAGTTATCCCAACCAAATGGGCCCAACTTTAAGGTGAATGGCCAACGGGTTAAGTTGTACTATGGAGAGGACATCTCTCACGATATGATTCCATCCCTCTCCACATTTCCCTTGAATTAATTAGGGAAATCGAGTCGAGCTAGAGACTCGTGATAAATAAATCAAGCATCGTATAACTAGGTTAGATTTTTACCTTTACCATCCTTTCCACCCTTTCTCACCTTCATCCATGTCCACCAATAAGTGTAGGGGGGAGCCAAGTAGGTTGTTTGTGTGTTGTGATTGTGTGCAGGGGCATGTGCTTTGATGATCCACTTTTGGTACTTTTGATACGACCCGTGATCCCGTGTTCCCGTGTACCCGGTTCTATCAAAACTATTGTGATTCATACTTGTATATAAATAAAACGAATAAATGTAATCACTTTAGTTGTCCCTTCCTTAGCTCGATTTTAAACAACGTACTCAATGTCCTAAGTGTAGGGGAGTTTATTCTCCCACATGCTTATACATTGAGGACAATGTTTATATTAAGTGTAGGGGGGACTTCTATCGAATTTTAGTGGGCTTTTCCATGAATTTGACCCCATTTAACCGGAAAATTTAAAAAAAATTCAACGTTTTTCAAATTTTTGATCTATTTTGGCCTAGTAGTATTTTTATTTATTTTCTTTCCTTTTATTATCGCATCGTAATAATTTCCATTTCAAGAATAAAGTCTAAAATGAAATAAATAAATAAAATGGTTTTAACAAGTTTAGATGTCTTTGATACATTAGGCCTGTCGTGAAAATTTTGACTCAACCCGAGTTTACTTATCCAAGTTTACTCTAGCTAGTATCCTTAACCATATGGACCTTAATTGGTTTATTAGGCTAAGCATCCACGAGTCTCATTCCTTGAGATTTTAAATTGTGGAGAACGAGAGATGATAGAGTTAATTATAAGTTTGGTATTCTTTCATTAACTTATGTGAGTTAGTTATGAGCTTTTTCTCCCATCACTTTTTAATAAATATATTTGCAATAAATAAGGTTGTACGATTTAAAAGGTTACTTAGCTTCTAGCACAAGATCGTTTAAAAGTTGCTCGGTATTAATTAGAGTTCATAGCCAAGGCATAACTTATTGAAGCGGGACGCGAAGATTGGCTTATCCATAAAGGCCCTAACAAGGCATGAGGATACCCGAGTCCAAAAAGGCCCTCACAAGGCATGAGGATTCACTTTTTACTAAAGATCCTAAGATGATGTGAAGGTCATTAATTCAAATCAATATGAAGGATCAAGACACACGACGAGAAGCAATTACTCCCCTAAAGATCATGGAGAAGTCTATCCAAAAAGACCCTAACAAGGTATGAGGATATATAGATCCAAGTCCGAAAAGGAGGCGGATCGTTGTATATCAAAATCCTAAATAAAGAAGAGGATAAATGAAGAAGTCGTGGTCAACGTTTGAAGCATCTTTCACTCCTTATGAAGATGTATACCAAAATGAAGAGAAGACCATAATTTCAAGATCGTATCTCAAGATTTGAAGTTTGAAGTACAAGCCAAATATCGGTCCGAGAAAGGTCTCAAATCGTGAAACGAGTTATGCCAAGATATGAACTTTTTGAGGTTTCGAGAAGCAGTTTTAAAAGATTTGTCCTTTAGCTAACTATTGATTAAATCGTCCCACTTTATTTTCGGCCTTAATAAATTATCGAAATAAGTCAAAAAAATGCATCCTCGTGATCATTCAAGACAAAAATAAAATACAAGAGATACACCATAAGAATAAGGGGGTCTAAGTGATTAACTAAACCACATGAGCAAGTGTTAGTTGTGCTAACTTGTAATAACAATGATCTTATTTTTATGCTTGGTATGGGAACGTGAAACTTGAGGGTGATTAATATTCATGACACCAATGCCCTAATCTAAGTCTTAGATTTCTTTACGAGTTTCTTCCATCTAATAATTTCCAAGTTAATAAATGATTATAACTTTTGTCTCTTTCTTAAGTTTTATCTTTTCGTCGTAGTAGTAGTAATAGTAATAAAGGTCGAGATGGATTGATTATAAGAAAAACGTAACTTATGCCTTAAAATAATGCATTGCATGGGGTCATTGTAATGGTCAAGTGTAGGGGATTTAATAAGTGTGTAAACACTTATCCTTTTGCCACCAAAATCAAGGAAAAACAAGACCTAATCATGTGTTTTATATCATAAATATCGGAATTACGGGTGGTTTTGTGTTCTTGTGTTTAAATAGGTACAAATGATCAAAAGAAGAGAAAACACGGGATTTCACGGTCAAATGTTGAAGAAAAGTCCAAAAAGAGACGAAGACAAAGTCAAAAGGTCAAAAGTGTGCCCTAGTTCACGAAAACCGGCTAAACCGACACGAGCTTAGAGAAAAAGATCGAGAAAACCGAAATCGAGCTCGATTTTATCGAATTTAATCTTTTCGAAGGTATTCGAGCTTTGTGGGCCCCACATTTGCTTATTGGGCCCACAAGCCTGTTTTAGAAGTTGTTAAAAATGCTTATGGATCAAATGGCCAAATCTATTTTAGTAGACGGATCAATCAAGCCTAAAGAAGTGATTAAGTGGAGCTTTTTGGGCCAAAGCCCATGACACAAGAAAAAGAGTGAACGGTTAAAAGTTGGTGAAATTATTCACTTTCTTGGTCAATCAAAAGGTCAACTCCCACAAACAACTCACCCGATTACCCTACCTAATTTACCCTACCCCATTATTTATAACTCCCACACGTGTTTCATTTAACCCAATTTCCAACCCCCACATCCTCTTTAATATACAAACGTATTACCCACTCTCTCTTTCATTGTCGATAAAAACAAAGAAAACCCACTCCCACTTTCTTTCTTCCCCAAAAACTCGCAGCATTCCCTCAAAAACCCTAATCTTTTACACCAAAAATTACCCAGTAACTTTTGGGGCTTTTAATCCAAACGTGTGATTCACACGTGTTTGGATTAAATCCCCATAAAAATCGCTAAGAACACTCACTGGTGGTCCAAAATCCGAATCCTACATGGCCTATTCTTGGCATGTGATTGGTTTTCACACCTCACCACCAAAAACCCTCCAATAAGATGCCTCCAAATCAGCTTTCAACAAACACAAACACGCCAAGGTGGCGATCTGTGTGATGCTTGGATGATCTCAGCCGCAAGATTAGAAGAAAAGAAGAAAGAGAAGATAAATGAAGAAATCAACGGATCATATTGGATGCTTACAAGAGAAGCCAAGATTAGGGTTTGTTGGGGTTCCCCTATAAAAACCCCCCTCTTATCATGTAATGGTGTGCTTTTACTTTATTTTTTTAATTTTCAGTAAAATAGATTTAGGGTTTTAATCTTGTATCTTTTAATTCAGTATATTTGTAATCTTGAGTTAAATTAATGAAAAGTAATTTCTATTAAATTTCGTCTCTATTTAATTTCAGTTACTGTTTTAATCTAAAAGTTGAATCTGTTTTTATATATATTGTTACTGTTCGTTTGTTATTATCATTATTATATAAAAAAAACTTTAAAAAAGATAAAGGAAAGTAAATATTGATTTCCCCCACTGGGAAATCATTAAAAGTGGTTACTGTTCGGAATATGTGGGTCTCGTTTGGTTCGAAGGATTGTACTGTATTTGGTTTGTGATATTCGGTTCGAGAAGATGTTGATAATTTGAGGTGGTGTTCGATTTGTTCAAAGACGGCTCAGCGCCGCTTCTTCGACCCAACGGATTCTCCATAAGGTGTTAATTCTCTTTTAATTTAATTGTTATTATTTAGTTTAATTTTTGCGTAATCTGCTTATGTTCAGTTTGTGAGATTTGTGTAGTTTATGTTTAATCTTTGACTGCTTAATATATTCGGTTTTAGTATCTGATTGGTTTTAGGTCATTTGAATCTGCTTAAGTTTTATATTCAGTTGTTTCTGTTTGAAGAGTTTTGATTATCTGTATTTTTTTTATGTTGTTTAGTTTAGATCCTCTATTTGTTCACTGGTAGGATTGTTTATCTCTACTTGATGGTTTAATTTGTTTTATAAGCTTATTTGGTTCCTGCTTAGCTGATTTAATCTTATTGTTTGGTTTCTATTATAATTGCTGATTTGATTATTTCAGTTTAGCTTAGATTTTGAGTTAGTTTCAAATTCTGCTTTGTTTATTTAGTATTTGGATCTGTTCTTTGAATGCGTTTTGATTAGCTTAGGTTTCGTTTAATAAGTTTCGTGTGGTAAGTTGTTCGAATCTGCTTGTTAGTTTGATTTTTTTATGAAGTTTAATTGGTTTCTGCTTATTAGACTCAGCTTATTGTTTTGCTGCTCAAAAACTCAGACTCAATTAGTCTGAGTTTCTACTGTCCAAGAAAAAGTTCCATAAAAAATTTAAATAGTATAAAAAAAATATTAACAATTTCTGTCTGGGGTGAGATTCGAACCAAGACCCCTCGTTCAACTACCCAACGCCCCAACCATCTACTCTAGACGTCTGTTTGTTTATTGTCTTGCAACATTAGATTGATATAGGATTAATTTAAATTTGGCAGTTTATTTAAATTAAATTAGTTTAAATCAAATTTAGTTTTATTTAAATTAAATACAAAAGTTTTATTTTAATTATCAAGTTTATTTTGAAAAATAATAAAAGTTAAAAAAATATTTTATTTCTTTATTAGTTAAAAGTTTTGTTTCAATTAAGTTTTTTTTTCTTTTAAAAAATATAAAACGGATAAAAAATATTTTAATTTTATTTACTTTCATAAATTTACATTAGTTTTAAATTTCTTTTATAATTTTAAATAGTTTTTTTATATAGATTTAAAAGTAGATTTAAATTATTATTTAAATTTTAGATTTAAAATTTAGTTTTCAATTTATTAACTTTTGTTTAAAAATAGATTCTAATTAAAAGTTTTTAAGTTTTATTAATTAGTTAAATTTTATTTTCAAATTATTAGTTAAATAGTTAATTAAAATAGATTTCTTTTAATTAAATAGTTTTAACTTAGTTTAAAAATACCAAAAATAGATTTTACCAAAAACAAAGTTAAGTCAATACGTTAAACCGGAAATCAAATTCGAGTCGAATCGAGGAAAAACGAACATTAATTAATTGGATTAAAAATCTCAGTTTCACTTAACTTCTTTTTAGGACTCAAAATTAAACAAATGGACGATGGTATTTTCTTTAGTCAATCTAAGTACGCTAAAGAAATGCTAAAGAGATTTGGATTAGAAGAATCTAGACCAATGAAGACCCCAATGGCCTCGGATACTAAACTCGCCGTAGATGATGATTGTGAGTCGGTAGACAACACCAAATATAGAGGTATGATTGGTAGTTTGTTGTACCTAATGGCAAGTCAACCGGATATCATGTTTAGTGTTTGCCTTTGTGCTCGCTTCCAAGAGGCTCCCAAAACCTCTCATCTCGAAGCGGTTAAGCGTATCTTCCGATACATTAAAGGCACTATACATTTAGGATTATGGTATCCTAAAGGGACCGGCGTAGAAACCATTGTCTACGCGGACTCGGATCATGCGGGAGACTATGTGGACCGAAAAAGCACTAGTGGAGTTTTTACCTTTATGGGTTGTTGTTTAACTTCTTGGTTCTCCAAGAAACAAACCGCTCTTGCAATATCCACCACAGAAGCCGAGTATGTGAGTGTCGGAAAAGCATGCCAACAAGCTCTATGGATGAAGCAAGCGCTTGTTGATTACGGGATTTCTCTTGATGATGTTCCCATCATGTGCGATAATAAAGGTGCTATAGACCTTAGCAAGAATCCCGTGCAACATTCGCGAACCAAACACATAGAAATTCGACACCATTTCCTTAGGGATAATGTTCAAAAGGGGAACATTTCAATTGAGAAGGTACTCTCCAAAGACAACTTAGTCGACATCTTCACTAAGCCACTTAAGAGGGAACCGTTTAATTACTTGCGTCTAGGTCTAGGATTAATGGAACATCTTCCTTAATTACCTTCTTTTCCTTTTGTGTGTTTTCTTTTACCACTTTGAGTCATTGAGTCTTCCAAACTCTTTTTAAAAAACCCTCTCTTCTCCTTTTCAAAATTCTCAAAGTCTCTTTCGAAAATGGTTGAGAAAATGCATTTTGACATTGTTAATTCAATCTAAAAACGATTTTTCATAGATTCTCGCTATTAATCTAGAGCTTACATAATTCATATGTATGATTCTCTCAAACATAGCAAGAACAAGATAGAATCATGGAGGATCATTGTGTCATGTGTAGAAAAGCTAAATCTGATCCGGTGGTCTAATGTGGTGGTAAGTGGTGGTGGAAGCCATTGATGGCTTAGAGAGAGAGAAAGAGAGGTTGAATGTGAAATGTGTGTGTTCCTTGAATGAACAAAAATACAATCAACACCCCTCCTTGGAAGCTAAGGAGGGGTATATATAGTCACGCACTTTACAAAGGGCCTAGTCTAGACTAAATGTGCGTGACTATGATAACTAACGGGAATTCTTAAATGTCGTCACATAACAGTGAGTTTCCAACAATCTTCCCCCATGGGACGACGTGTAGAATTCCTTACAATATTCTACCTATCAAGTACAAAATAATTAAGAAACAAGAGCTTTCTCGAAGCATCCAATGCTGATGAAGTCTTCTGAGGCCTTTGTCTTCAAAACGACTCATCTTTAACTTGTAGTAGAAATACTGTAACGGCACGAGCTAAGTAACCCATACACTTCTGGTTAAGGAGAAGCTTCTGAATTAGCTTCCCCCTAATTCATGCCACGTAAACTTGATGTAGAAGCATTTTAAATAGCTTCCCCCAAGTAGATCAACAACTTTTCATCTCACGCTTGAATAATTCTTCTGAATTTTTCTTCCCCCTGAGAATTCAAATTATGCATACCAGAAAAGAATCAAGACACTTCTTCCCCCACATAGTTGAAGAAGGTAAATCAATCCCAATTATGAAGCTCAAATACTGAAGTGGACACTTTATCCCATTCATGAAGTTGACATCGTAACACCAGAGTCAATCAAGTCCAGGAAATGCACATGTCTTCTTCCGGAGATGCACCAGAGTCAATTAAGTCCGGGAATGCATATAGGATAATGATGATGTTTAATTGCAACAATCAAACAATTAAACCTCGAATCAGTAGTGTACCGTTTGGAGATTGATTGATAACGACACGAGTTAAAACACTGATTTTCTCTGCGGCTATGACAAATGTCATCCCGGAATATCTTCAAATCAAAAGAAGGTATGAAGTTCATCACGTGTACTCGTTGTGCGTTCAATGTGTCTTCTTCTTCCCCCTTGATGGTTTCGAAACTCGGAACCATCAATAAATTGTACGCACGTGAACCTGAAATCTCGTGAGAATAATAAATAAGCTGAATTATATATTTTGTGAGAATCAGGCTGTTGATCGAAAATCTCTTCTCATAAACTCTCCATGGCCACCTTTACCATTCCACGTGAAAGCAATTTGAAGTGACCACTGAAAGAATGAACCAGATACATCAAACGTGAAGCTGAACAAAAATCCTTCGATCTTGTGACTTAAGCTTGCACTATTGTTGAATGAAGAACGGTGGAGAAATCTCTAAGTACTCAATGCATCACTGAAGAAGTATAAGCACAACACCTCTTGAAATTATCCACGTCGACTACGCGCGTGACACTGAGTACAACAATGTAACCCCTTTAAGTGATAGTTATCCGAGTCATCAACCATCCACCCCGAACCCGGAAACCAGATAACCAAGTCTTCATTCTAGGATTAAGCACGAGCAAGTTATCTAGTCAAAGATAAAATAAATACACGCCTTCGAAAAATCCGTCTTCATCGTCACGTAATTAATACCGATCAAATAAATCCGTAGCCACTAAAAAATCGCCCACTCTTTCTTGGTCTCGTCAAAATAAATTTTCGTCACAATTGTCACTTCATTTTGTCGCGTCACAATGAGTTAAAACATAATACACAACAAATTTATTTAAAAATTTTAAAAAAATTTGTGTGTATGTGTGTTAATAAAACACACGGTTTAAACATTGCATTTAGCCAAAATTTATCAACTTTGAGTTCCAATAAAAGTTCATAAGCCCAGCCCATTCTTTCTTGACCCGGTCCATGAGTTGTGAGTTAAATAACTCTTACCCATTTAAAATGCAATAACTGGTGCACCACATGACCCGATCCACACAAAACAAGTAACCCGGTCCAAGAAAGGGCAAATAGATGCCACCTTGTGATGTCCGTCCCCCAGCCACGTGTGATCAACAGAATCCACACAACCAACGGTCCAATTAGGAATTAAAGATGTGGGATATAAAAAATTAGTTTAACCCTAATTTTCTCACACACCTAATCTTAGCCGCCCCATACTTCTCTCACTACTCCCACATCAAAACCTCCGTCCCACCCTAATCTCATTCTATAATCATCTCATCTCAGTCAAACACCCAACAACCAATACTCAATCTCCTTCAATCTTCAGTTACCGACATAAATCAAGTCTCACACCGTCATACATCTTCCCACGAACGAAGAACAACCAATGATTGTTGGTTCTAGATCTTGTATAAGGTCTCGGGTAAGTATGTTTTGTGGTTGCATGTTGGTTTCATTTAATGAATCGAAAAGAAGAGTGATGATAACATTTTTGTTATTAATCATTCTTTAAATTCGAATATCAAACATGGATCGGTGATGACATAGGTTCAAACATACTCGGTCTAAAATAGATCTTTGTAAGTTTGAACGAATCTGAGATCATTGACAATTTTTTGTTTTGTTGTCTGTTATGATTCGAGTCTAGATGGGATTAAGTGACGATGGGATGTAGGTTTAGTGTTGGAGTTGTGGTGATAAAAGGCTGAAAGTCGAGTCAACTCAGTGAGTTACCTGAGTCAATGAGTTTATCTGAGTCAATGAGTTTATCTGAGTCAAGTCTTCGTCATAATTTTTGGTCTCGGGTCAAGTGTTAAACAAGTCAAGTGGTCAAGTCATTGTATCGCAATAACTGATCAGTTTCATCGCAAAGCTTTCTAGATGGCCATCGCAATGGTTTTTAAAACCCATCGCAAAGTCTGAAAAAAAAAACTTGCATCGCAATGTCACAGTCCATCGCAATGTTTCATCGTAAAGTTTTCTATAAAACCCATCGCAATAAACCATCCATCGCAATGTATAGAAAAAAAATCGGCAGCATGACGACTTGTCAAAGCCATTGCGATAGACCCGACCACCCATCGCAATGTGACTCATCGGAATGAGTCCATCGCAATGGGTAAGTCAAGCCCATCGGAATGTGTAAAAACACCCCATCGCAATACATGCGATCGTACCATGAAGATAAGTCCAAACGTGGTCCTTGTTCCGTTTTTTTCAGGGATCTTGTTTCTGGGCATATTTTCTGGCAGATTTTCTGAGTTTATCACCTTCATCTTCAAAAAATTACCAGGAAAAAAAATCCAGACAAATAACATTGACCAGTGAAACCAACTTTGACCAGTGAAACCAACTTTGACCAGTGAAAATATAATAAATGGACCAGACAAAACAGATATGAAATGCTAACACCATGTAACCATGATATGATGGAACCAAGAAAAAGCATGTGACTGATTGGATATTTTGGACAAAAAATGAGACGTGACAAAAAAAATTTGTGATATAGGACAGAAAAAAATGTAAAACGAGACACAAGAAAATAATTAAACCACCAAATCGAAAATATGATCACGATCCAAGGATGGAACCGTG